>OU426982.1:88896840-89496840 GCA_911387785.2 Aelia acuminata
AACAAAACGCATTAATTTCTAATCTAAGTAAGTTGGTAAGTGAAAGTTGTGTGTTGCGCGCACGCACCAGATTTTTATTTACTCAAAAACGGTTTAAACGATTTTGACCAAACTTGGTATTTGATGTATGTATATGCCCGAGATATGACTGTTAAAGTTTTTTTGTTTCCTATAAAGTACCTTTGTTTTTGTTTATATGGAGAAATTAACTGTCTCTCGTCACGCCTAAAAATAAGAAATGGCTAAATATGATATATAATAAAAATAAAGAAAACATATAGAGGAGAAAAAAAAAGAAAAATATTCAGTCAACTCATAAAACTCGTTGAGCCCACGCATGCGGAGTATGCCTTTAATGACAGACTATTGTTCATAATGAACGCTGTTCTGTTCATTTGTGAAGTGGAAATTAACAAAACGCATTAATTTCTAAACTAAGTAAGTTGGTAAGTGAAAGTTGTGTGTTTCGCGCACGCACCAGATTTTTTTATTTATAATGATTTAAAAACAAAGGAATACATAAACATATATATATTATTTGGTAGAATAATTTTTGAAAAGTGCCCATATCTGATACACATGAATTTATAGGATTAACAAAACCGCTATACTTGCCCAATAATTAGGAGATGCAATATAAATTAATAATTTATATTCAAATGTAGATCGATAAATATCTTTTGATGATATAGCTGCTTGATAAAAATAAACATTTATCAAAACTCTTGGGTCAATATCCGGTATCATAAGATCCTTGAGTCCGTAGCGAATTTATTCCTTAGTCCAATCCGTTCAATCAATGCATTTGCCGCCGACTATGGTAAACAACGACCTCGCCTATTAAACTAGATCTAGACAAACTAGAACTAGATCGAGACACGTTTTTATATCTCATCTTTTAATCTAATGTCAGTCTTACGGCCAGCAACAGAATAGAAGGAACATTTTGTGTCAAAGATTGAAAGTTATATTGTACAGCCTATAGAATTATTTGTACAAAGAATTGATTATTAGACCTATAACTGCTGACCTTCATTTAAGAAACCCGGTACCAAGAGACTAAAAGTAAAGACAAGACGTTTAATTAAATCAATATTTTATCATTTAAAATATAAAATATTTTTTAATTACAGACTCAAAACAAATTCCTCGGAATTCGAGTTTTGTTGATTGCAATAACAAAAATATATAATAATGCTTCTCCCTTTAAAAGACGTACGATGAATGACCGTAAGTCCTGACTATCAAGGAAGTCACAATAAATAAACAGAATCCTTAGGTGAGAACTAGGGAAGGCCATTGTTAGTCGAATATAATAAAATATCGATATTCCTCTTTAGAAATTCAATATTTCACCATTGATGCCATCTACTTTGATGATACAGACTATCAATATCATCCCTAAAGTATTTTAATTAAATATTTATTTAAAAAATAAAAATTAATACAATCGTTTTCGTAAAGCAATATCTTTTTACGATTATATGCATATACATATTATTTGAATATACATATAAATTATACTACACTTGCCTGTTCTCATGTTGCGTGTAGTCGAATTAACGCATAGATTATAAACTTATAACTAGTGAGCGACCGAAGTTTCGGTTTCGGCCAGATTCGACCGAGAAACCTGATTTCGGCCGAATCTTCTGCCAAAAATCGGCAGAATCTTCGGCCGAGCCGAAACTAGCTTTTGTGTCTGATATCTCCGAGAAGGAAGTAGGATTACACGATTTCAGCTAGTTAGCTCGATCTCTTTCGTGGCCTTTAACACCCTTGGATTTAATAGTGTGAACCTTAGCAGCCCCCTCCTCCTACCGGATACCAATAACACCCCAAATTTTTTTTCGTTTTGACCATGAAGAAGTACGTTTTCGACAATAACTATTCTATACATTTTTGAACTAGATTATATCCGCAGAAATTTGAGACCAAAACTGACTTAGTAGACTAAATAGCTTCTGAGATACAGCTTTACTTATTCGATAGGCCGTCATTTTGTATTCCATTGGTTTTAGTATGGCAAAGATTAACTAAACTTATTCTTTAGATATGATATTGGGAATTTTCATTATTATCAGCCTGCTATTTCATGATTTTTTCAACTTTTAGGGCCGTACTAGTATAGGGGGTATGGAGTAATATCCCGCGGGGACTAGCCGAACTTGGAAGTAGAGGCCGGGTTTCGATCCTATAACCTAACTAGTACACCTGTCCTACCACTATTCTATAACAAGCATACTTACTGTATGAATAATTGAGTTAAATTACTCTCATTTGATAAGCTTTCATTGGTGGTGCTAAACTAGACATATTACACACTTGCAAGTTTTATATATACATACGTAAATAAGTTTCGGTTTCGCCCCGAAAACAGGCCTATGGCCGAAATTCGGTTTCGGTTTCGGCCAATTTTTTTTTCTCCAAATTTATAACAATAAATTTGTCTTGTTCTTGCTACTTTCCTTCTGGTTTAACGTTGCTATTTATTTCTTGAATGAAAGTTGTTATTTTTTGCGTGTTACTGTTATGAGCTCGATATTTTAGTTCTTAGGCTTAATTATTATTGTCTTTGTGATTTATGTGATTAAATCGAGTTGCCACTGAAGAGTAATTTTGGTTATATTTTGACAAGTCAAGTGTGTTTACATTTCGATTGAATGTCATATCTGCCCTGAATATTAAAGACATCACGAAAATTGCACCTTTTTAATTTGCTGTTGTTTCAAAAATATTTATTAAACGATGAAAATATCGATCGTATTGATATTTCAAGACCTATGTTTTGATGTAATCAATAGTTATGGGCTAAGATCTTTATCCGTAACAATATCGATTCAAGGCTTTCGATGTCCCATCCCTAAACTGAGGGTTTGGTTTAAGCTTTCAAAACACGCTTCAAAACATTATTCCAAATCGGTGAATGTGAAGAGATATCTCTGAATATTCCGTTCGTTTCTGTAGGTAAAAGGAGCAGTAAGAGATGCATATTTTAAGACTAAATTTGTACCTGTTTTTTAAAACTTTTTTTTCCGTGTCAACTGGAGAACATAGGGATATAGTTATATATAGAGATTAAAAAAGAAAAAAAATGATGCAGATGTGGTACCTGAAGTAAATATGACTTGAAAATAATTATATTAATTAAAGATAAAAAGTGTCTGAAATATATTTATGAGCATCAACTGGTTTCTAGGAACTCTGTGTGTTGTGGCAGCGCAAATAATCAATGATTCATAAATATATAATGCTTTCCCCCGAGAATAATGGTAATATTTGAAGGGCTCAATTGAAATGGTGATAAATTGAAAGGTTGAGGTAAATTGGTAGGTAAGCAATAATTATGTTAGATTACTTTAAAAGGAAGTTTTGTACAGTATTTCAATTTTTTTTTTTAGACTTGAGGAACATAAATTCATTTAGATACTTAAAATAAATTATTATTTTCGTCTTTCTCAATTTCGAACATTATGTTTACTTGGAAGAATATTACTAGATATCACTTGATTGGAAATCAGTTGTTAAATAGGGTACTTCAACGAGAAAATGGAATCTTCAATCATTTTTATTGGGCACAGAAATAGGTTTAGAATAAAATTACTGTATAAAGCAAAGTAAGGAGACAACAATTAATCATAGAATAATTGCAGTGTAATACAGTGTTTCTATAAATAAACGGGTAGGGGGTGGGAAGTGACAACTGAGTAGACGAGGTGGGTATTTTCGAGGAGAGCGGGGGTGTGATGAAGGGTATAGCAGCTGTCAGTGACAATGCGCAGCTAACCCCGACTCGCAGTGCCAAACTCTCATCACTTTTTTATTCACTATTCACAGTGGATATACAAGAGTTATACAGTACTCTGGCTTGGCAGCGCCTAACTCGTTACCTAAAGTTTGACGTTTGACATAATCGCGTAAGCAAATTATCGATTCGGTCATCAATAGACTTGCACTTTTATTAGTTTCAGTTTTCCAAATCTTGATATGACAAAAAAAAAAAAAGAGAATTCTAATAAATTACTTAAGGCAGTCCCCAACAGACGCTTGCATACCCCAACTATCATTATGACAACGAATGATAGACCCTGCATTTAACAAGATTGCATGCCATTTCGGTTATATATCTATAAAATATAGAAAAAAATCGAGTTTTATAAAAACGAGTGCTTTACACATTAGTTCAATTAAATAACTATGCACACCACGAACAAATAAGAAAATTTTGATTGAGAGTCTTGTCTGTCATATTCTTGGCACGCGGACATTAACAAGTGATGATACGTTCTTTTGAAGCTAAACTACTTTTGACTTTTGCTAATTCGGGAATCGCGTCGTAGCGTTCCGATTTGTCGGATTATTGCTCTTCGGAGGAAAATATTTAGGTTAGAGTGCGCCTACTGACCCTAAAGCCCCAGTCCGTGGATACACCAAAATCAGTTTTGTCACTGACCTGCAACCCGATTGGTTCGGTGGGAGGCATACTGATTTATGGAGCTAAGAAAGCCAGTCGTCGTAACATCATCGAAACCTTAGTGCCAAAGTAAGGTTGGGGGCCCTCTTCAAGCTAAATGGGAAATGTTAATGGTAGTGAATGAAGATGTCTTTTTTTATATTTATTAAAATTTGTTTCAAGCCAGGATACGAGTGACGAAAAAATATTTACGCATATATACATCTGATACGATTTCCTGAAAATATTAATTTTGGATATGATACATTTGGGATTATTTGAATAAAAATATTCAACTATTTATTTTTTTCGGGCTTAAAAATGAGTTTTCCATTAAAAATATACTTAATCCATTAAATATTCCTAATCAAGTAATATAATACATAGTATTGCATCATTTTTCACACAAAAAGCCTGAAAAATAGCAATGGGATGAATGGGGTCCGTAATGAAAGTCAAGTAAGTGAAGGGAATTCCTTCCCCATTGGACGAATCCAATTCGGCAGGCATTTAACTTCTCATTCATATAATGGCTCATTCATCGAGAGTCTCATTCACCATAGCCCCAAATATATCGGTCTTCGTGAGATGGTCTCCTTCCCATTACTTCTTCCTTTACTACCCTCCAATGAAATTGAACGACTATATTTTCCGTCTCATCCCGGATGAGGAAAGATCACAATTATCATTTACCTCTAAAAGTTTGTGACTACAGTCCATCTTCAGTTTACATCGAGTAGGAGGAAATATCAACCAAAACAATAGTTGCCTGAAATTATGAATCTCAGTTGGGACACTTCTAATGGCATTACTTTGGGAATGTAATTCCGAACAGGTGCCACCATTCTGATAGCCTGACTCGCTAAATGTTCCAAAGGCTAGGCCGATTCTGCACCTGCGGCCTCTAATAGAATTACTCTGATCGGTCAATATCTTAGAGTGGCAATAGTAACATAAGTATAGAATAGTAATGGTTTTCCAAGACAGACATACGTCTTCAGAAATGCTATATGTAGCCAAATCGATCCGAAAAACAATCCAATTAGTTAGGCCACATTAATATCATTAAAGTTTTTTCTCTCTATTTAGATCTGTTTATTGGTTTACCCTGTGCGTTTAATATATAATAATTATGTGTATTCTCGAAACCAACATAAGAGATCTGAATGAATATTTCTGAATAAGAAATATTCCTGTTTGCCTAAAGATTAAGGTTTTTGTATCTTGCCCAGTTAAAAAAAAATGATCTTGCCCAGTTAAATAAAAATTCCGTCCCCTTTCCTCCACTCATCCCTTCCTGTACCTCCTACTCTTCCACAACTCAGGCTCTTCACAAGCTCAGGCATTACCGACTAATGGAGCCCTACAATTTTATTTTTATTTAAGCGAATTCTATAATTTTCTTCCCTTCAGAACTAATTCTTAGTAGGCCTCGTTTTGCTAGATGTTCAGCTTTTAGTCCACAATGGCTTAAGACATCGAATAATTAATGCATAATTTTACCCTTCAACAAGGTAGAGATGAAAATTAAATATGAATACTTTTTTTTAAATCACTATGCTCAAACTTTTTTTAGGAGTAAAATAATTTCTTAAATATAAGTTTTGAATTAATAATTTTATTTCATAAATATCTGTCCTCTTCGATTAGGGTAACTAAGTTCACTACTAATAGCATTTTTAAAACATTTTTTAATATCAATTCTAACTTTTTTGTAGATGATCGGAAACAGGACTCTAACGTATTGAGCAGAAGCCGAGGTAACCTGTAACCAGTATTAGGAAAGTCCAGAATTCATTTTTGTTGTTGGACCGCGAAGTAAATCAATCAGTCCACAAAGGGTGGATTCAAATTGGCAGCCCACCAGCCTCTTGTTTTAGCAGCTTGGGTATTGTGGCTTTTCATTCGATAACCAAACTTATATGTATCCATTACCTTATTTATCCATTATATGTAGCCAATTATATGTATCAATTACCTAATTTACAAAACACTTGTCCTTTCCGGTTAACTAAAATTGTAACCATTCCAGGCATCAAGTTAATTATTACAATACGGTGTCCGTTGTATCCAAAACATTATGATGTCTTAGTCTTAGCTTAACATTTCTAAGATAGATTAATAAATTTATGTATACGACATATTAGATATATGATATATTATTATATAAAGTAAAATACGAGATAAAATAAAAATTTATTGTTCGGGAACCACTATTTTTCTTTTATCGCGTTAAACGACCAACACAGGGCGAAAATGTCCATTTCAAAGGCACATATTGTGGGGAACAGAGGTGTTGAACGGTGTTGAAGTTGATCAGATAAAAGGCTAGGCAAACAGACGGAAGCGGCCTTATATGTTTTTGCTATATTTAAACAAAATATGATATATAGAAAATATATTAAAAAAACCTAAAATTTGTAGGACAGGTTAAGTTTGAAGAAAAATGTATAAATTGAAGGAATAGATAAAGAATACACTCAATATTCATTATCTAACTTAAATTGTGTGTATGACGGCAGAAATACCATTCCCAAGCACATGAATATGCGCATGAATCTGCACTTACCTGATCAGAATTTAGAAAATTTTTGGTGTTAAAAATTTTCATTGTAACGTTATAAGATTTCGAAAATAACTAGAGGAAAATTTACAAGATTTCGAAAATAACTAGAGGAAAATACTTGAAATATTAATTCAACAAATTTAGTGCTCTTTAAAACTCTAAAAATTATCAACACTACAAAAATACAAATTCTATGCTCGTATTTTGATTTAAATAAGCTATCATTTATTTTTAATTTAACTTATTTTTATAAAGCCGTGTTATATTCTTTAAAAGCGATAAATCACACTTCAACCATCTTTAGTAGCTAACTCTTCTCCCGCAGCTCTAATTAAATAATAAGTTTTAATAAACTTTAACTTAGGTAATTATCACGGAAGTGAAAACTTCTATATAAATTTTTGGCTTTTTCCAAATATTCTTACTTTGAACCAAATATAATGTACTCGATTCCTGATAATTTCATCAAAACGGGATTAATAACTGTAATAGCTGATATAACCTTTTCATGGATCTGAATACAGGCATATATGAAGCAACGTTCACGCAAATAACGTAGAAAGCAAATAAACATTTATGATATTATGATTTTTTTTATTTTTTCTATTTTTATTATTATTTTTTGTATATAAAGCTACACTACGTTCGGTGTGAGAAAGCAAAATTAATGAGAAATCAAAATTTTATTCCGTCATAATTCGTTATTTAAAAGGTAATAAAACTCCCTGCAAAAAAACTAAAAAAAAAAAAAATTATAGTAATCACGGACTCCTACACCTATCTTTACATTTACATTCTGAAATGAGAGCTGATATAATTTTCGAGCAAACCATACTTTAAAGTAAAAATATAAGTTTTGATCGAATTAATATTTCGGCAGATAAAGCAAATGATATCTATTAGTTTAGATTTCATTCGCCACTTAATATAGAAATTCGGTCTGAGATACATAATATGGATTTAAATATGCTAATGATGAATTAATATATTATGTAAAGAACGTTGTTTTAAGGGAAAAAATAATTAATAATTAAGGTTAAATTTTTCTGCAATAAGCCGCACAGGGAAACGGAGGTGGCAATGTTTGCCGCCAATACCAATACCATGTACTCAAAGTGGTGGGGGAAGTCATGCGAGTGACACATGAGGTATTTAATTACGAGGCATGCAACTAGAACTGTTAATTGATATTTTATAATGCGAGTTTAAAATACAGTCAGAGGTAGCTATGTTTGCCACCAACTATTTCTTTAGAGAGATCAATAAAATTAACAGTGTTTTCCTATCCGATGATTAAATAATGCACGGCTAACAAGCTGGAAAGAATTTTGGATGTAGCCTATACAGGCAAAGAAAGACCTGCAAAGAAGTCATGTCTACTTACTCATTAAATTATGTTTCTCCTTCCTAAGAATCCTCAATTTGTCACCACACTTCCCCAGTTCAAACTTTCAATACAGCCTAGGACCGACCTGGAGATCCCTCACCCTCTTCAACACAGAACTGCAAGAGGAGATAAATCCTCCCTAATCCTCCTCCTCGATCCTCCCAAATTCACTTCCTCACAGAATTCGTCTTCACAACTCTTCAAAAGATAATTAAATCCTTCAATTCCTTTCCATTTCCCATATACAACCAAATTAGTTTATAGGTATATATTTTTACTTTAACATTTCCTATGGCGCTCTACCGAAATTAGAAACTCGGTTGCCTGCGTCTTACTTTGATTATATAACTTAATAATTGTATATTAAATTACAATAGATATATTATAACTTAAGTTGGAGAGTTCTAAATGAAGGAAGAAAAAAGTTAAGAGACGAGTGAATTTTAGATAATTTTAGGTAGAAGACTGCAATTTGGAATATTTTCGGTGATTAAAATATAAGTTTTGCTGTAATGACGATTTTACTAAGTAATACCAAGAAAACTCAACATTATCAGATGAAAATTTTGATAAAAATTACTCAAATCTTTACAGTATTGACATTAAAATATTTGTCATGTAAGCTGCACGATTTGAAAATGTAGATTTAATTTTAGGGTTTTTAATAATATTCTTAATCATGTAATAAAATTACATATATAAATAACGAATTTATTCATTTTCAGATTATAGTCGATTGGAACCGTTTTAAGAAGTAACAAATAAAATATCCAGTTGTAATATTTGAGAAACAGCTTCAATTTACATTCTAATGACTTTTCATTTTTTATATGTTCTAACTCTAACATTTATTTGATTAACGCGTACTCGTTTTCGACAGTGATGAATTTTCAGAGATTGAAAATTGTTTTCATTCCGTTTTCTCAAAAACGGGTCTAACGATTTTGATTAAACTCTCTATTTCATGAATTTGCATGCCCACGGTGTGACTGTTAAAATTTCATCAAAATTGATCAATATAGAGTAAATGCGTGATGCTCAAATTATTTAAAGCATTTAAGGTGTGAAAAGATATGGTATAAGATAATCCTTAATTAATTATATTTTAGTTTAGAAACTTTCATTCCTTAATAAATTTCTCAATGCAATATTAAGTAATTTTAGAGGAACAATAATCGTTCTCGATTTCCAGAAAGCCATAAGAGACAAACTTTAAAACGACACGTAAATACAGCTTCTATCGATTCACCTTCACGATCTATTTACAAAAAGCAACTTACAGTAAAAAACAAAAAAAAATTAAAAACAAAAATTAGGTCCCTTTAAAAAAAGAAATAAGCAATGATAAATCGAAAAGTACTGAGTTTTGCAAAAGTACTAACTTCCAAGTTTTGCAATACAGATACTCCATAACTTAAGGAGATATAAAAATATAAGCATTTAAATGTGGAAAAATGTGTGAAGTTGAGGAATGGCGTTTACATAGTATCGAAATACGTCAATTTCTAATATAAGTAAGTTCATAAGTGAAAGTTGAGTGTTGCGCCTATCACACCAGATTTTTTTTTAAATAATAGTCTTAATGGTAAAATATTCATATTTATGATGAGAAATGTTGGAACATTTTTTGTAATTTGGAATAAATAAACGCCCTCTAACGATCTTTAAACACTTTCATTTAAGGAAGCGGGCCGTAACTTTGGGGCCAGTATTAATCTTAACTGGGGCCAAGTCATTAGTTTCAGAAAACCTTTCCTTTAATATAATTAACTAAAATATTTTACCTTTAACAATCCTATAGTTGATTGTTATCAAAATATATACTCTCACTAAATAAATGCTTACTAATGAAATTTTCATAGACATTTCTTTTTACATATAATTGTAACTTATTTTTTAACCGACTTCGAACGAAAGAGGAGGTTACTCTATTCGATACGTATGTGGTTTTTTGTTTTTTTTTGTGCTTCTATGTATGTTCACCAATTACTCAGAGATGGATGGACCAATTGGAACGAAACCTTTTGCATCTTGTAAAGTATTTTCCCAAGGTGGTCCCATTGAAACTTTTTTTGGGTTCTTAATTTATTTAAGAAGTTATAGGGAAAAACATGAAAATAATTATTTAATCGTCGCTCAAAATCTTTACTTATTGGAAAAACATAAGGCATAGGTAACATAAGGTATGCTCCAACAAGCTATTAAAACTAATTGATAACTAACAAATCTCAATATTGTTTTACTGCTGGACAAATGGGAAAACCTACCAATCAAATTCAGAATCAAAAGAGTGGGGGGAACAGCCTGTTGGTTATCGATGCGTTTTAAGTGCTTGTTGGAACAAACCTATACATAACCTTAACTAATTTTTCAACAATAGATTTAAATAAAGATATATAATGTCTCTGTCGGTTTCTGTAGTGATATTAGCATAAATATTAGATATATATATATATATATATATATATATATATATATATATATATATATATATATAAAAGTAAACCTTCTTAATTTAGATCGATTATCTCAAAAACGGCTTTAACGATTTTCATCAAATGCGTCATGTTTAATGAAAATTGGGTGTTCTTTAATACAATAACAGGTAAGCTTTATCATTATTAAAATGTTCTGAGGGGGCTTAAATGGGGGAGGGGCCTTTTTTGTTTGTTTCCAATATAGTACCGTAGTGTTTGTTTATTTGGAGAAATTAACTGTCTCTCGTTACGCCTAAAAATAAGAAATGGCTAAATATGAGATATAAGATGAAACCGTTCTGTTCATTTAATGGAGATTATTTGTTTCAAGGTAACTAAATGAAATTTTCAACATAGAAAATTATAAAATCAGTTTACTTGGAGTATTATGCTTGCATTGCCGAACTATCTCAAGTAAAAACTTTTATTTAATAATAAAAGAAATTAGTGTTTTTTATAGAGCAAATGAAAACAAAAATAAGAAATGAATGTGGAAAAATGTGTAACTTTGAGAAGTGGCATTAACACAACGCATTAATTTTTAATCTAAGTAAGTTTGTAAGTGAAAGTTGTGTGTTGCGCGCACGCACCAGATTTTTTTTTTAACCAAACTAAAAAAGTTCGAAAATAAAATGTAAAAATTAACCGTAGTTTGAGAATCACCCATATAATAGTTTTTGTCTAAACTTGCTTCTTTATGGTAAAAATGGAAAATCATTTTGGGGTCTTATCTGGTGGGGGAAGAAGGCTGCCAAGGTTATTGCATCAATTGGTTATGCAAAAATTGGTTTTTGCATCTGAGACTCATTCCATACAAAAACAAAGAACAAAACCTACTATCACCAATTGGTGCAACTTGAGCCCCATTTTTATAACAAGGCTACTGACTAAAATATTTTCTTCCCTTTTGATTTGAATCTGTGCGGAAATTTCGGGTTTCTCCGACGACTAATTTAAATTTAATTATTCAGAAGATATATTTTTATTAAGTATATTTCTTATTTTTTTTTTTTTTTAGAAAACAAATTATTCATTATTAATAAAGAGATAATTAAAATATCAAAAATGTTCTTAACGCCCAACTTAAATATTACTATTCTTTACACTGAACATAAAGCATTTATAAAAAGAATGCTTTTATTACACGTTAAGTATTTTTTTTTTGCGTGTTTTATAGATAAAGAGATAGGTATTTGAATATAGAAAATATAAATAATTAATTGCTGGATTAAATAAAGTATGTAAGGTACGGATCAATGAGTTTAAAATATAATAATTATATATTAAACTCATCGATCCGTATCTTAATAATCCGTATCCGCAGACACATAATAAGGACTTTTTGAATATTTACCTTTGCAAGAGGTAATTAGCTAGGGAAAAAACCCATAGTAATTAGTTAATGAAAATTTACGTGTGCGAGAGCTAACTTGACCGCGAGGGCATCGAGTTGGCGACGGTGGTGGTCCCTGGTGGGGTCGGGGAACATAACATAAACAAATAACGCAGGATGTTCCGGATTCGTACAGACAAAAAAAAAATAAATAAATAATACCAGCAATTAAAATGTTATAGCTTATTGATGTCTACAGTTTTTTCATAAAGGTACATGTTCAATCAACAACATAACTATTTCTAGAATTGTTTCGTTTAGTTAAGATTTTTGGACTAATTACCTATGCGAGAGGTAATTAGTCACGAAAAAAAAGCCGTATTAATTACGGTTTGAAAATTTAAGTTCGCGAGAACTAGAGCCTAGCATTGACAAAGTTGGTCGCGGTAGACCAGGGGATGCGGCGGAGTTACTATGGGTTTTTTTTTTCCTAGCTAATTACCTCTCGCAAAGGTAAATATTCAAAAAGTCTTTATTATATGGTGTAGTGGTGGGGGAGGGGGGGTGGGGCTTCGCCCCTCTCCCCTGACTACCGCGACCAACTTAGTCAATGCGATCTCTTGTTAATTTTTTTTATATATGTAAATATATTTTTTCAATGCAACACTTGGTATTAATGTGAATGCTTTAATAACGTTTAATTACATGTATTGAACTTCACCTCCTGCCTCTATGAAGGAATCGAGTTGGACACCATAATCATAAGACCACAAAATTCGTGGAATTTCAAGAAATAATGAGTATTGATAACCGTTTTAATAAAGAATTTAAGACTTCTTCAAGTTCCCGAAGGTTCGTTTAAATTTAAAATCGTAGCCACTCGCTATGCACATTAAAAATGAATACAATAATTCCTGGAAAAGCTCATTTTCAGTTGATTTAACAATATACCTCTGTCTTCTTCCGGATACACTCGGTCACTGTTGATTATCTTGTCGGAGATCTTGTGCTCGGTTTTTAATTTTGTTTCTGCAACTATTGAGGCTTTTGCGGATGTTTATTCATCAATAAAAATTGCAAAATAAAACTTGATATCTCTCAGAAAACAACCTCATTGTATGAAAGTCCCCTCAGCAAAAATTAGGCAGCCACGAAAATGATTGATATCATAAATGCTATGCCACTAGAATTGAAGCAACAGTGTTTAGCAATTTATTTTCTGAATAATATTTTATTACGATATAATTCATAGTACTTCGGTAATAAATTTAGTCAAAAATTCATCGAAAGAAATTACGAACAAAATCCTAGCGGGGCAGTCTTTTTGATATCGATCATTTTTATGTCTGCCCCTTTTTTGCTGGGACTTCTATCCAATGATGTTGTTTAATCACTTCTTTTCCAGCGATCGATTTAAATAAAGCAATATTAACGGTCCCTACCGGAGTTGTGCATAATATCGCCATAGTTTTCAGAAGGATATTCAAGCGATCATAATTCCAAAATTACTTTCCAATTTACGAGTTTTATAGGTCATATTACCATCCTCATCGATTAAAGATATCTTGTCCAAAACCGGCCAAAATCTCGACTGTTCAATGACTTCTTCTTGGAATGACCGGATTTATGTATTTATGTATATTTAACTCAACACATCTCGGAACACTGATGATGTATGTAAATGACAAGTACTGACGACAATATTTAGCAAAGGAAAAATATTGTCATTGTGGAAAAACATTTTATGTGTTCCCTTCTCAATGGAACATTGATCTTTAAAAAAATAAAATCCATTTTTAATCATAAAACGTAGTATTTTGAAAGTTGTATAATACAAGCACCGCTTTTCCACTTTTCTGTGTGTATTCATAAAATTGAAAAGTTGACTGTTTATATATAGACAGAAACACTTTATTCATCATAAAAGAGATGCTGCCCAACTACATTGGGTTGCTAATACACAGCATACTATATTTCTATCTGAGACTATTTGTAACATCTTATTGTAATAATATATAATAATAAAAGGCCCGGGAAAGACGAATGTGGTAGAGCGTAAAAAGATTTCGAAATATTTTTTTTAAACCAACGTACGGTTTTCTACATTTGTTATCTTCTCCAACTAAAAAGTATGATATAAAAAACCTTATAAAAAAAATAAAACCGACTTCGAAACCTAGGAACCAGTAAAACTAAATTCACTGAAAAGTATGAAATAATTACTTTCTGATTTTTATGAACACACAGCAAAATTGAAAATGGTATAAAAAGTGGAAAAATGCAATAAGACGAATAATTTTATTTTAATTTGTACAATTACACACTACTTAATTGTTAATAAAAATTATTAAATTAAAATATTAAATACTATGTTCAATAAAACACAATATTTTCGGAGGCGGC
Organism: Aelia acuminata; assembly: GCA_911387785.2. Taxonomy (NCBI): domain Eukaryota; kingdom Metazoa; phylum Arthropoda; class Insecta; order Hemiptera; family Pentatomidae; genus Aelia; species Aelia acuminata. Next base: position 88,911,460 of record OU426982.1, read on the forward strand.
GCAAAATTTAAAATTTTTAACACTAGACATTATGAAAATCTTTTCAGTACGTCATGACGAAACATGTCATTTCTATTTTGCGCCGCCTCCGAAAAGATTGTGTTGTATTGAACATAGTATTTAATATTTTAATTTAATAATTTTTATTAACAATTACTTAGTGTGTATTTGTACAAATCAAAATAAAATTATTCGTCTTATTGCATTTTTCCAGTTTTTATACCATTTTCAATTTTGCTGTGTATTCATAAAAATCGGAAGGTAATTATTTCATACTTTGCAGTGAATTTAGTTTTACTGGTTCCTAGGTTTCGAAGTCGGTTTAATTTTTTTTATAAATTTTTTTTTTTTATAACAGCATAAGAAATATATGATAACAACATTAAGGTCATACAAGAATAAAAGGACACATATAATCCAAAGAAGTTTGCGTTATTTTTCATTTTTGTTTCTTTTCCGTTAAAAAAAAAATCGTGGTAAAATCCAAGGATAACGGTTGAATATTTATTTTAATTATAAAAAAAAAAATATATGTAAGTTAATCTAGTTAAAAACCCCAGAGATTTGATCATATCGCACGTCGGCAAGAAGATGGTCTCAACTCAAAAAATTGTTTTTTTGGATAATCACATTTGATGTTTCAACTGCATTCTTAATTTTACTACGTACCTACAGGGACTAGGGAAAATAGTCTTTGATCACAAACTCTACCATTGAGGCTGTTAGTTCCACTGGTACTAACTTTAACTCAAAAGTAGCCATCAAACAGGACCATCCCCTCCATAAGAAAATATGGTAAATTTAGCCTACGTGGATGTACGGAAGTATTGATACTATTTTGAGTATATTCCGGAATTTACCAAAATGATTTACCAAAAGAAATAACGGTGGAATTAGCCATGAAAAGAAAAACCGAAAGGAAGAAAAGACCTTTACAATCCCCACAAATGACCTCTAAAGCAAAAGAAATGAAAATTACCAAATCAGAAAAAGGGAAAGTCACTAGCTATACTCAAAAATTAGAAAAGACAAATAGTATGCAGGAAATAAAATCAAGCACTGACGACTGATTCTCTGTAAACTGTGATAAAATTTTTCTTGAATTTAGCTTCTGGGACGTTAATGGCTTTTCGACTTTGTTGAATTTATCTAGTGATAAAATAAATCGATCGATAGTATATATGAAACCTGGCATATAGTAGAGAATATTTGTTTGCCTACTTTTTTGAAACATTATAATTATAGCTGTGTACCTGCGAAGAAGGAAAAACAAAGAGGTCGAGCAAGCGATGGAATTTTATTACTTATCAAGAACAGTTTGAATATTAATTTGAAGGTAATACAAGAAAGAGAATACTGGCTCGCTGTTCTTCTAGAATATAATCATTTTTCTGTTGTATTATGTCTAATTTATTGGAGACCAGTTACTGAATATGATTATTTTATTGATAATATTTAAAATGATCTCTATGAGATTAAACTGCTCTATAATTCTTTTAATTATAGAAGTTTATGTAATTTTGATTTTGAAAGGTCATATATTCTGTTTGGTGTCCATACTAATAAGATTAGAATCTTATCTCAAATCAGACTTGCCTCTAAACACTATTTCAGATTAATTTCTAAGAAAGAAAAGTTTTTATTTGTTGTGAATGTGATTTAGGCGTGAAAATGATGTTTCTCATTTTCTATTAAAATGTACACTCTATTCCAAATTGAGAATTAGATATTTGAACAGTTATATTACACACAATGCAGATGACAGAACTAATGTTATTAATATATTTGACACCAGCAGTGTAGAAAAACTTAATAATGTCAATATTTATATAGTTAATAGTCTAAATTTGCAAAAAAAATAAAAGCATTGAATGTTCGTAATTTCTTTTTCTTTGTGTATTATTACAATTCCAAGTAATGTTTTCTTTTTATTAAATTTTTTTTTCTGTATCTCTCATTTTCTTACTATTATTTGTTTGCTTTTATTGTACTGAAAATACCGAACTCCCTACAATAAGCTTTTATCTTAAATGTATGTAAAATAAATAAATAAATAATATTCTGGCATAGTAAGTTTTGTCATTTTGATTCCATAACTCAAAATTGATATATTTTGAGTTGTAACCATCTTCTTGCCGACGTACGATATACGATAATACGACTTCAGTCACATTTAATCGTCTGCCAACAGAAGTATCTTCTTAAAAATTTCGGCTAGAAACTCTAAGGTTAAAAACACATTCAAGTATGTGATTTTTCAAAGAAAATCAGCCCATTCTAATATAGAGCTTAGCTTCTTAGAAATCTTATACTATTTGCAGATTCTTTAAATAATCGACTGTATAAAATTAATTCACTCACTGTTTTTTTAAATTCTAATGTATAAAATAATGACGTGATATCGTATCAATTTTTTTAGTTTAAATATACAGATATATTTTTCGTGTTTTATATTTTAAACACGAAATATACCTAATTGAATTTTTAATGCCTTAATTAAATCACTTATTGTACAGTACATATCTATTATGTTTAATATGCTGTTTCCCATGGAGTACGTGTATTATATAAATAAACTCCTTTTGCACATGGTTACATGCAAGAGAAAAATACTACTATGTATTACTTATTATCAACTTTACAGGAAATGAAAAACTGTTTTTCATTTAAGCTTTTTTCACAAAAAAAGTTTAATCATCGATAAGCCTGTTTGATTGACAAATCTGTTTCATAAAATCTGGCTAATCACGCATGCAGTATTATCCAATATCATTTATTTTAAAAACGAATCGAGCAAGTTTTCTCATAACCATAAATGATCTAGCCTACATTACTGGAAGCGCTCTCATTTAATAATATCGAAAATAATTATATCTTAATTTATTAATTATATTTAACATTTAAAATTATTGTTTTAATAAATAAATAAATAATTAAATTATTATTTAAAACATTTACATTTAAAATTATTGAAGCGATTAAACAATTAGTTTCTAGGCATATCCCTTTTTCTCGTGAGTAAAATATTTTTCGAAGTAATAACACGGTGTCCTAACATTCACCCTTGTGAGCGAGTGTGATGCATCCATCACTCGCATAGCTTGAGCATATGGCCATTATAATACTGCCAGAAATTCAATACATGTTTAAAAATATCGTTGTGCCGTTTCAAGCTTCGAGATATTCCTTCAAATAAAAAAAAAATAAACTTAAAACTAATTGAATTTTGAATAATTAAAATTTTCTGACAATGGAAGGCTATAGAAGAATCTTGAAAAAACAGAAAGAAAAAAAGCCTTAGAACCTTTACAATATTAATCGTATTTACATTGATGCTGAATACATACATTTATGCATTAATTTAATACATTTATGATTAATTATTCCAGTAATATAATAAAAACATACCTATTTTGGGCCTTGGTAGGGGATAATTGTTGTACATGAGTAGCGAGGACTCACCTGAAAAAAAAACAAAAAAAAAGACATTATATTAAGCATCGCAGTAACAAAACTGCATTTAGGTATATATAACTAATCAAGAATTTTGCAGATGAATAATGGTAAATGAGTCATTCATGATGAAGAATGGATGAATGTTTAGGATGAACGTTCACAGAATCAATGAAAATAACTTAGATAAGCAAACTGGCATTGATGGGTGGTTCTAAATATTATTGAAAAAAACTGATGTTAAATAAAACAAATATAAATCACCATAATTATGTCCCGATTTTAAAACGAGAAGTACCAAATCATGGAAAACCTTTGGTTTTCTACAGAACGATTATAAAGAACGAAAAGGAATTTGTGTGAATTTTTTTAATTAAATATATTTCTAATTTTCAATTACTTGTAATACATAAAAAAATATTAGAAATAAACTAAAGTATAAGAATCATAAATTATCATTTTTAATTTTTGCATTATTTACTTTTATTACCATTAATATACTTAACTTTATTAGATAGTAAATGAAACATAAGAGTAAACTACTATCAGAGTGTTGCAATTTTAATCTGTCGTCAATTTATTTTTTAATTAATGTTCATTTTTAAATTTGCCCCTTTTGATTTAACTAGTATGATGAATACTTCCAATTACTTATCAACGCCAATAACATTGTGAAAAATTTTCATTGAGCTGACTCTTTAAGAAACCAAATAACAAATTAAAAACAAGTAAGGATATAGAGTTGTTTAACCATGGAATCCAGAAATAAATAAAAGATTAATATTGTTAATAAAATATCTAATTTTTTTAAAAACTAAATGTTAGTTGTTCCTTCATGGAATCTTTCATAAAAATCTACTTACTGACAACATTTGGAGATTCATTTAGTTTAACAAACACAAACACAAAGTTTATTTATTTTTTCTGCATCGTTCACAAAGAACTGAAACAGCTCCGAAGACATCCACCACCCAGAAGTCCAAGGTACTATGCAGAATCTGAGGGATTGCGGAAGGAAGAAGGGACGCCCAACAGAGCTGTTAAGCAGGTAAAATCTCTTGTGTCACCGCCTCAACAAACACAACCTGACGTTACAAATTTAACACCTTAACACATTCTACCAACACAAACAACTCCGGCAAATTCTACACTATTACCCAATGCTGTTTCCCATAGCACAACCCAACCTGACATAACTACTAACTGACTTTATTAGTGAATTTAAAAATCTTGTCACTCCTTTAATTTCTCTACTCACCACCTTAATGCACCACCTCTTGCCTACGCTAACATCATGAGTGGGATAAAAATTGTTTTATGGAACTCAAATGCTTTCACACAGAAATGAGCTAGAAGTATTTTTAAAAGATAACGACATAGATGTAGTATTGATAACCGATAACTTCCTTATTCCAACTTACAACACTTTTAGAATTGACCACCCTTCGAACTGTGCCAAAGGTGGCTCTCTGATTCTTGTTAAAAATCCATAAGTCACTACTTTAACTCATCTGAGGCAAGTGAATGTTTACAGTGCACCTCCATTGTTTTAAAAGTCTTTTCCATTGAGTATTCTGTTGCTGCTGCTTATTGTCCGCCTGGTATGAGCTTGTCGTTTCCAATCTTTCAATCTCTATTCAAAACCTTGGGTAGTAAGTACATCTGTGGTGGGGATTTTAACGCCAAAAATCAAGTATGGGGTAGTAGAATGACTAATTCCCGAGGAAGGGCTCTCCATAATGCTATGCTCTCGAACAATTGTACAGCCATTCCTCCTACTTCACCAACTTACTGGCCCACTGATCTAAACAGAATCCCAGACGTTTTGGATTTTTTTATTTGTAAGGGGCTTAAACAGCTGCACTTGGTGTCAAAAATTTAACTGATCTCTCCTCTGATCATTCCCCGCTAATATTATCAATTGATATTAATCCATTATTCAAAACTCCACAACCGACTCTTACCCCTGGTTATGTTAATTGGAAAAGGTTCAAGACCATATTGAATGGATCAATATCTTTAAACACTACATTGAGGACACCAGAAGATGTTGACGATGCTGTCCAATCCTTAACTCGCGGCATACAACAGGCAGCCTGGAACTCTTCCTCCGGTCCCCCAAAACAGAGTATTGGAATTAATAGCAAAAATCAGGCGGTTCCAGTGTCAATAAGGTATCTCTTACAACAGAAACGAAGAGTTCGGAAGAAATGGCAGCGGACGCGTTATCCTTCTGATAAACTGCTATTAAATAGACTAACACAGGAATTGCGGAATAGCAAAAAATGAAAATTTTAACAGTCTTCTAAGTAGTTTTGACAACAACAGTCAATCAATATGGAGGATAACAAAACGCTTGTTGGACCATCAAGAAACATCCCATCCTATTCGGTATCCTGATGGCTCGTGGGCCAAGTCAGATGCACAGGAAGCTGAATTGTTTGCAAGTCACTTGGAAAACATATTTAGTCCACACAGTGAATTTCAAGATTCACTGGGTGAAAGATTAGTTGAGCATCAGCTACGAATTCCCTTGCAGATGTCTCCACCACCTAAACCTTTCCATCCTGATGAAATTAATAATCTTATCAATAGCTTCCTAATAGAAAGTCACCCGGATATGATCTCATTACCAATCCTATTTTAAAAATCTGGTGCGTGCGCGCAACACACAACTTTCACTTACCAACTTACTTAGAATAGAAATTAATGCTTTTTGTTAATGCCACTTCCCAAAGTTACACATTTTTCCACATTCATGAAATTTGGACTGTCACATCGCGGGCATATACATACACCAAATACCGAGTTTGGTCAAAATCGTTAAAGCCGTTTTGGAGTAAATAAAATAAAACACGTGATAATGAGACAACATTTATTAAGTAAAGTGCCCCCTCCGTTTTACCAATTTTAATGAAATTTTGACTGTCGCATCGCAGGCATATACATACACCAAATACCCAATTTCAGTATTGTACGACCTATAGTTTTTGAGCTAGTCTGTTCACACACACACACACACACACACACACACACACACACACACACACACACACACACACACACACACACAGACACACAGACCATTTCGCGGGACTTGGTTAATTGGACTCAGGGGACCCCAAAACGTGTATTTTCGTTGAAAACCGGAAGTCGAAATTTTTCACGATCGCAATACTTCCACTTACTCCTTCATCATGTGTTTTTAAAATTTTAGTTCGCGAGAAATAACAAGAGATCGCATTTACAAAGTTGGTCGCGGTAGTCGGGGAGTAGGGCGAGGCCCCACCCCCCTCCCCCACCATTACACCACATAATAAGGACTTTTTGAATATTTACCTATGCGAGAGGTAATTAGCTAGGAAAAAAAAACCCATAGTAATTAGTTAATGAAAATTTACGTGTAGCTAATTACCTCTCGCAAAGGTAAATATTCAAAAAGTCCTTATTATGTGGTGTAGCGGTGGGGGAGGGGAGGTGGGACTTCGCCCCACTCCCCGACTACCGCGACCAAATTTGTCAATGCGATCTATAGTTAGTTCTCGCGAACTAAAATTTTAAAAACCGTAATTAATACGGGGTTTTTTCGTGACTAATTACCTCTCGATTAGGGTGGGGAGGTAGGGTTTTCCCCGACCAAACCAGGGACCACCACCGTCGCCAACTCGATACCCTCGCGGTCAAGTTAGCTGATATACTGCTCAGACATTCACCAACATCCGGAAACCCTATTGGCTACATTCGCTGATGACTCAGCTATCTTGACATCAAACAAAGATGCCACTAAAGCCTCACAAGTGCTCCAAGAACACCTAGACGAGGTAGCATGTTGGGCTCGAAGATGGAGGCTAAAAATGAATGAAGCCAAGAGCCAATATGTCTCGTTTTCACTTAAGCACGACTCTTGCCCTCAGGTTTTTTTTAACAACATTCCGATACCCACCTCTGATTCAGTACGCTATCTCCTTTACATGGATAAACGACTGACTTGGAAAGACCGCAAAAAAAATTACTGAACCAGCGGTACGGACTTCTTTCAAGGCTACTTGACAGACGATCAAAATTATCTGTGACAAACAAATTAACCGTTTACAAAGTACTTCTTAAACCACTTTGGACTTACGGTATTGAGCTATGGGGAACAGCCAAAAAATCTAATATAAGACTCATACAGTCATGTCAATCTAAAATACTAAGAAAAATCGTAGATGCCCCATTTTATGTCACCAATGAGACCTAACACACTGACCTTGACATTCCTTACGTCGAAGAAACAGCCATAGAGCGCTAACGTAACTTTCATGACAGACTTACTCTAAATTCCAACCCACTAACACAAGCTCTACACACGCCAAGAAGATTGTTGAGGCGTTGGCCAAGATATTTTCTGCATTAAACAGTTATCTTACAGTTTTCTCTTGCATTTGTCAACTTATTCGATTTTGTTTTGTTCTTGTATTTCTGTTTGTTAATTCCTTTTGTTAGTGTGTGTTCGTTTTGTGTTTTGTGTTTGTTTTACTTTCACTTACCTATATATGAAATATATAGTAAGTGGAAGTATTGCGATCGTGAAAAAATTCGACTTCCGGTTTTCAACGGAAATACACGTTTTGGGGTCCCCTGAGTCGAAATGACCAAGTCCCGCGAAATGGTCTGTGTGTGTGTGTGTGTGTGTGTGTGTGTGTGTGTGTGTGTGTGTGTGTGTGTGTGTGTGTGTGTGTGTGTGTGTGTGTGTGTGTGTGTGTGTGTGTGTGTGTGTGTGTGTGTGTGTGTGTGTGTGTGAACAGACTAGCTCAAAAACTATAAACCGTGCGATCCTGAAATTGGGTATTTAGTGTAGGTATATGCCCGCGATGTGACAGCATAAATTTCATCAAAATTACTTAAAGGGAGGGGGTACTTTACTTAATAACTTTTTAGGTTTTTTTCGATTTTCTCAAAAACGGCTCTAACGATTTTGATTAAACTGAGTATTTCATCTATTTATATGCCCGAGATATGACTGGAAAAATTTCATCAAAATTGATTAACCGGAGGGGGGACTTTACTTAATAAATATTGTAACATTTTCACGTGTTTTTTTGATTTTCTCAAAAACGGCTCTAACGATTTTGATTAAACTTAGTATTTGATCTATTTATATGCCCGAGATATGTCTGTAAAAATTTCATCAAAATTGATCAACCGCAGGGGGCACTTTACTTAATAAATTTTGTATCATTTTTACGTGCTTTTTTTATTTACTCAAAAACGGCTTTCACGATTGTGACCAAACTGGGTATTTGATGTATGTATATGCCAAATATGTGATAGCCAACATTTCATCAAAATTGATCAACCGAAGGGGGGACTTTACTTAATAAATTTTGTATCATTTTCACGGGGTTTTTTATTTACTCAAAAACGGCTTTAACGATTAATAAAAATAAGATTTGAAGGTAGAAAAATGTGTGACTTTGGGAAATGATATTTAACAAAACACGTCAATTTCTTATCTAAGTAAGTTGGTAAGTGAAAGTTGTGTGTTGCGCGCACGCACCAGATTTTTTTTTTTTGTGTTTAGTGTTTTTCATTCTTTCATATTATAAGTCATGTCAGCATATTTGCTTATTACGCAAGTAGATAGCAAATTTAATAAAAATGTCTCAAGTTAACATATGTAAATAAATAAAAATTTATTTTTTCTATTGTTTATTCAAGTTATATTTGTTTAGCTTATAATTATAAAAATATACTAATTCACTGAATTTCTAAAATATGACTGTATCAAATGTTGACGATTTTCTCATTAAGAGAGGTAGTAAAATTGTATTTGAAAAAAAAAAAAAATCATTTAAATGTTGAGATTGAGAGAGCTCTCTAAGCAGGGATTATCGAAGCTCGCCTTGTGCTGGTTTTAAAACTGAGAAATTTTTCACTTAAAAAATACTTTGACCCTCTTCCATTAGTGAAATTTGTTTTTTTTGTCTCCTTTTTAAAATCTTTATTCTGGACTGCCCCCTCGCGGGCTTTTAGATGTACCCTGTAACAGATCTCATTTCCTAACTGGGTTAGCCATGATGTGGACAAGTGTATTCTCATCGATCCCTCGTCTTATCCTAAATATCTAAGCAATATTTTATTTTAATTTAATATTTTATATTTTACTTATACTAAAAGAAATCGAATATCTTTCTTTTTATAGAAAAAGAAATATATATAGCCTTTGAAAATGATCACAGCATTGGTGGTAACAATATATAGATTATTTTACTTAACAAGCAAACCTTTGATAGAAGTCTCACATTAGATACACATCTAGACAGGTATTCCTGATACATTCCAAGCATAATCGATAATACATAAATCATTTTTACTTTCACTTATCTATATATGAAATATATAGTAAGGTATGTATATGCCATGTATGTATATGCCATATATGTATATTTTTTTATGTATATGCCAAAGATGTGACAGCCAAACTTTCACCAAAATTGATCAAACGAAGGGGCACTTTATTTCATACCTTTTTTTCCAATTTTTACCTTTTTTTTCGATTATCTCAAAAACGGCTTTAATGATTTTTATCAAATTCGTCATGTTTAATGAAAATCACGCTTTCTTTAATATCAGGCAACCTTTATCATTATTAAAAAGTTCTGAGGGAGCTTAAATGGGGAAGGGGCCTTTTTTTGTTTTCTTATAAAGTACCTTTGTATTTTTTTGTATGGTATGGAGAAATAAACTGTCTTCCGTTATGCCTAAAAATTAGAAATAGTTTCATGGTAACTAAACAAAGTTTTCAACAATTACATAGAGAATTATAAAATTAAACGACTTGGAGTATCATGCTTGGATTGCCGAATTATCGCAAGTAAAAAATTATATTTAATCATAAAAAAAATAGTGTACTTTAGAGAGCAAAACAAAACTAAGAAATTGATGTGGCAAAATGTGTGACTTTGAGAAATTACAATTAACGAAACACGTCAATTCCTAATCTAAGTAAGTTAGTAAGTGAAAGCTGTGTATTGCGCGCATCGCACCAGATTTTTGTTAATATATACCATATTATAATATTACAAGTGAAGTATATTTATTTTATCACATAAAATTAGCTAATTAAGCAATGCCAAAATTTAACAAAACGTTTAAAACCGTCTTCCACCTTTTCCTTCAAAACGTCTCCAATATAGCCTGGGATGCGATTTATATTTGTATTTACTAAAAAGGGGGGTGGGAAGACGGGAATCTCAGTAATCATTCATGCGAAGAAGAAAAACGCATTTTTACCCCATATGGCCGCATTTACCCAATACGCATTGGCGAACCCCAATCGAAATTGGAAATCACAGCTCCCATGTTTTTTTTGGATTTTCTTTTATAATTCTAAATGTATTATTTACTTTATTAGATCATCAAAATATCATAATACATGCAGTTATCATCACATATGCAAAAATATCCAAAATAAAACTTGGCCAATAAGATCTGCATACTCTAATTCGTAAACATATCTCATGCGCTATTTTTAAGCCGACAAATAAAATATGCAATTGCATAAAAATCCATGCCCTGGTCATCAGTAAGTATCCATTGCAATGTCACGAAGTTAGTACAGAACTATACTAAACTACTAATAAAATAATATCGGGTTTGAGGTGTGCAGGGAGCGAGTTGTAGTGCGTCATCGAACCTTCGGGTTTCTTTAAGCCCTGATTATTATTATTGTTATTATTACTAATTTATTTTAATTTTGCTGCTATGATCGCTTGAAGAAGCAGAATACTCCGAATGTTTACAGCCTACCGATAATATTCTATTAATTAGTTTTTGTTGGTAAAATCCTGAAAATCTTGGCAAAAATTAAATGATGTCCCTTTCAATAAGAGTAATTTCGGTGTATTCTTTCCCACCTTTTCAGGCAAAGGAGGTTTAGCAGCAGTTTTAAGCAAACTAACACATTTTTGATCAACTTTATCCAACTCAATTACTCGCATTTCTTTTAAATAGAACTAACTCTAAACCCTCTCTTTGCGTTACACCAACCGAGAGTTATGCCTCATAGTATACCTGTAGCGCCTTTTAAAACCAGGATGTAATCAAGTAGCCTTCTCAAAGCTTTTTAAAGTTATTAGTATTGGCAACGAAATTTGTCCCTTGGTTGCTAAGAATTTATTATATTTCTATGTACTCTGATGTTCATTATATCAGAACCAATGTGATAGATTAAATTAAAAAAAGGATTTTAGAAAACAACTTTTTTTTTATCGTATACTATAAAACATTTATAATATCCTCATAGTTTATAAGCTGGCTAAAAAGTAACTAGATAAAAATTTATAAGATAAAAAGATCTTTTCCTAGTTGATGTAGAAGTTTTAATTAATTATGAGCCCGTGATAAATGACGGAGACCTTTCTGAACGAACATGCTGAGAAGTTTGAATGATTGCAATTAATTAATCTACTATCAACTCGGAATGTTCTAGAAAAGTTTTATTTTTTTCAAATTTTATCGTAACCCAAATTAAGATACGATAAATTAATGTTCTATGCCCCCCCCCCCACCTAGACGAAATCATGCGAACGCCGTTGGTTAGTTGAAGAAATGGGAGGATTACGGTGTGGTTGATATAAAGGGAAATACGTTTGAACACGTATAGCAATTAAGATTTTTAGCGGATTTTGTAACTATGAACAACCAAATTGAAGAGGAGATCAATACTTGATTAAATGCGGGAAACGCTCGCCCCTTTTCAGACGTGAAAATGCTTAGCTTGCGCCTTCCATGTACAAACAAATTCTTCTTCTTCTAGCCCTTCCACAAAAAAGTCAAACGTCAAAATATTCTGAGGGGGTTTTGAAAATGAAATACTGAACAGAATATTTGGACGAAGGAGAGATGAGTTTACCAACGGCAGTATTTCAGTAACGTCAACATATTAATAGAATAGTTTTAATGATGATTTTATCATTCAAATCATTTTATGATAGAAGTCAAGTCTTCTACAAACTACGTGATATATAAATATCACTTTCCATTGCTATATATTTCATATACAGTCGTTAAAAAAAAAAATTAAATGAAATCAATATAATGAAAAGGAATGTGATAGCAATTAACTATTAATACATTTTTATTATGACTTTTTTATTATTTATTTCAAAAATTATATGAAAAGGAATGTAATAGCAATTAACTATTAATACATTACAATTAATTTCAATTCTTTAATTGAGCTTCCTCCTTTTGGCCTCGAAGGAGCAGCCTCCGGTTGCCGAGCAGAAGGCCCCGGTTGATCGCTATCGGTCGGTAACTCCACTGGAAAAGGAATTGTACATATTACTGTACACCATACTATCAGGTGTTTAATTGGAAAACTGTTCAAAACCCAGTGAAATAGGGTGTATAATAAACATGCAGTTTACCATCTGCTGAAGTCTCCGCTATCGTCGTTGGTGATACGACCGGGATGGAGTCGTCAGGATTCTCGGACACTTCTAAAATATAAATCGTACGAATACATTAGAGGGTGAAGTAAGCAAACCCCATTGGAATAAGATGGTGTACAAACATGATATTTACCTTGTGCTGATGTCTCCAGGATTGTAGATGGTGACTCAACCGGAGGAGGGTCATCAGGGTCACCTTTATTCTCGATGTCGCTTGAGTTGTCAACGTTCAGACAGTTTCCCTCGCAGATGGTATAAAGCCTAGAGCAATATAGACCCATCAGGGCATCAGCATCCTCAATGGCTTGATGTGATTCAAACCCTGCCTCTGTCAGTCTACTCCTGAGGAGCTCTATGAATCTACTCTTGTTCTTGTCGTTTGAAAGAAAGTTTTCCTGTGACGTTTTGTCGGCGCCATAGTTGGTGAAAACTGAACTTCACTGAGTGCTTCACTTTCGACCTTCGTAACCGTCCCATTGATTTAGTTCCTTCCTGGCATATAAAGTCACCGGAAACATGGCCTCATCCCTCCCACTAAAGCTGCAGCCCGTGAGCACTTTCTGCAGGTTTACCAAGAGATCCAGCAGTGGCTCGACAATCAGCTCAGCCGAAACCAGTTGGGGGTGGAAGTCGTCGAGGAACGACCTCATCCCCACGAGTACAGCTTATGCCCCAGCTCCTGACAAGCTTCTCCGCAAGGTCTCTTTCAAATAAAAAAGCGACTGTCGAGGAAGCTGCGGTTGAGATTGTATGGGTCTGCGAGGGAAACAGTCTGAATGTTGACAACTCAAGCGACATCGACAATAAATGTTGACCCTGATGACCCTCCTCCGGTTGAGTCACCACCTACAATCCTGGAGACATCAGCACAAGGTAAATATCATGTTTGTACACCATCTTATTCCAATGGGGTTTGCTAAATTCACCCTCTAATGTATTCGTACGATTTATATTTTAGAAGTGTCCGAGAATCCTGACGACTCCATCCCGGTCGTATCACCAACGACGATAGCGGAGACTTCAGCAGATGGTAAACTGCATGTTTATTATACACCCTATTTCACTGGGTTTTGAACAGTTTTCCAATTAAACACCTGATAGTATGGTGTACAGTAATATGTACAATTCCTTTTCCAGTGGAGTTACCGACCGATAGCGATCAACCGGGGCCTTCTGCTCGGCAACCGGAGGCTGCTCCTTCGAGGCCAAAAGGAGGAAGCTCAATTAAAGAATTGAAATTAATTGTAATGTATGAATAGTTAATTGCTATTACATTCCTTTTCTTTTAATTTTTGAAATAAATAATAAAAAAGTCATAATAAAAATGTATTAATAGTTAATTGCTATCACATTCCTTTTCATTATATTGATTTCATTTAATTTTTGAAATAAAAAAAAAAACGGCTTGATCGGTCCTTTATGAATTCCTACCACTCCGTGAGCAATGTTTTTCAAAGGCTCCGTAATCTTGTAACCACCATAGAACATGAATAAAACACGTATTAGTGGAGGAAATAAAATAAGAAAGCGTCTGGGGCTAGATAGGGCAGAGTTTCTCTCGTTTTTGCCTAAGTGCCACAAAGTTGCTCTTTTTCAGCGCGCTCTAGCGGCGGTGCCCTGCACTCAAAAATTAAAAGTGACTAGTGCACTTTGAAGGGAATTTTGTCTATTTTAATTTTGTAAATGATAAATTCACTACGATGTATCTTTTTCAACTTATAAGCGATTTTGTGAAAAAAGTCCGAAATTTTCAGGGGTTTTTTGCGATTTTCAATGTGAAGCCGTCATTTTTTTGTTGGCAAACCTCAGATTCGGATTTAGCACACCAAAACACATAAGAATCCGTCAAGAAACCTTCTACCCTATGTTTTTTTTTTTTTTTTTTTTTTTGAAACAGGCACTTTTGAGCACCAGCTTTAAAACTGCAAAGGAAATAATCTAGAGATCTAGCAGATAGCAAATTAGCAGAAGTAAGTCGAGAAACAGTAAGCAGAAGATTAAGAGAAAAAGGTTTATGGGCAAGAAAATCAGCCAATAAGCCATTTCTTAACAAAAAAATGAAACAATCTCGCCTAAATTGGTGCGGAATTTTGAAAACTGGACGACTAATGATTGGAGGAAAGTGATGTTTTTGGATGAAAGTAAATTCAACATCTTCAGTTCTGACAGTGCTCTATACGAAAGACGTCGGTCAAATGAAAGATTTGACGAATCTTTTACGTTAAAAACGCTTGTATGTTAAAAACAGTGAAACATCCGGTTAGTGTGATGGTCTGGGGACAGATAAACTTTATAGATAGGACGGTTAATGCAGAAAAATATAAAAAAAAAATTGGAATTGAGTTTATTTCCCACAATGAATTCCCTGACCTTACATACTGCGGAGACTTCATTTTTCAATATGATTTTGCTCCGTGCAATAGAGCCAAATCCGTAAGTTATTATTTATTTATTATAAAAATGACATACTCGTAGCTGTAAGATGCATACTTTTTTATTACCTTTACCATTGTTTTTTTGGATAGGTAAAGAAGTTTTCACCAGAAAACGGGATCTCTACTCTGCCATCGCCAAGACAGTAGCCAGTTTCTCGACTTATTCTGCAAAATTGCTATCTAGATAGATAGATATCTATTTATAGTGGGTTAATATTCCGGGAGTGGAGCGGGATCGGAGCAATAGTGTAAATCCGCCCTTAGGATTGAAGAGATAACAATGTGGTGATGCAACTTCTAGGTGATGCAATTTCTATGACCACTACTGTATAGTTAGGGAAAGTATTGCAATCGTGACAAATTTTGACTTCCGGTTTTCAAAGGAAATACACGTTTAGGGGTCCTCTGAGTCTAAATAACCAAGTCCCGCGAAATGTGTGTGTGTGTGTGTGTGTGTGTGTGTGTGTGTGTGTGTGGGTGTGTGTGTGTGTGTGTGTGTGTGTGTGTGTGTGTGTGTGTGTGTGTGTGTGTGTGTGTGTGTGTGTGTGTGTGTGTGTGTGTGTGTGTGTGTGTGTGTGTGTGTGTGTGTGTGTGTGTGTGTGTGTGTGTGTGTGTGTGTGTGTGTGTGTGTGTGTGTGTGTGTGTGTGTGTGTGTGTGTGTGTGTGTGTGTGTGTGTGTGTGTGTACAGTCTAACTCAAAAACTATAAACCCTACGAACCTGAAAATGGGTGTTTGGTGTATGTATATGCCCGCGAATTGACCGCAAAAATTTCATCAAAATTGGTCAAAAGGAGGGGCTACTTTATTTCTTAACTTTTTTCCCATTTTTACGTTTTTTTCAGAAACGGCTCCAACGATTTTGATCAAACTCACTATGTTTAATCAGAATCAAGTGTTCTTTAATATCAGGTAAGCTTTGTTATCATTAAAATGTTCTGAGGTGAGCTTAAATAGGGAAGGGGCTTTTTTTGTTTTCCTATAAAGTATCTTTGATTTTGTTTATGTGGAGAAATTAATTGTCTCTCGTTGTGCCTAAAAATAAGAAATGTCTAAATATGAGATATGAAAAAAATCAAGTAAACATGTAAAGGAGAAAAAAAGAAAAATATTCCGTCAACTTTGAGCCCAAGCATGCGCTTTTAATGACAGAAAATAGTTTCTAATTGAAGACGTACTGCTCATTTAATAGAATTTATTTGTTTCGTGGTAACTAAATGGTAATGATGAATAAAATCTGACGCGATGGAGTATTATGTAAAAGTGAGTAAAATTATCAAAGTATAATTATAAAAGTAAAAACTATTATTTAATAATAAAAAAATTAGTATACTTTAGAGAGCAAATAGAGAAAAAAATAAGTAAATTAATGCGGAAAAATGTGAGTTTTCGGGGAATGTCATTTAACAAAAAACTACGATTTCTTATCTAAGTAAGTTGGTAAGTGAAAGTTGTGTGTTTCGCGCATTGTACCAGATTTTTTTGCAATGATTTGATTGAAAGCATGAAAAGATTAGCTAAATACGTTGTTTTGTTTTTTTAAATGAGCACATGGAAGTTTTAAACGAGGCTGTAGGCTAGTTGAATTTTCAATAGCAACTGTGAACTCGGGGCGGTAAGGGTCGAACGAACATGAAAAGGAAAGTTGGAATTTTTAATTCGACGGAAGAGTGGCTTTGACAGAGTAGACAGAAGAGCGCACCCTGCATTAAAACCATTCCCCGGACTAACCAAACTATTCCGTCACTTCCGGACACCTGATCTAACAATTGCCACGAATATTCAGAATGAGTTAATTACCAAAAGTAAGATTCCTATTATCGACAAATCGATTTATTATTTTACTTTCCTACTAGCAATAGGGTTTGCCAAGAACCCGGTGCGAATCCAAAGAAATGTCAACATCCGTTTTCCAAAAGGTTCAGATGTTGATGAGCCATTTCTTTAATACGGTTCGACTTCGCTTCTTCGTCTGTTTCTCTTTTTCTTAGTGTTTTTAATTCCCATACTTATTTCTTCTTTCTTAACTCTCCTAGTATCGATGATACCAACTATGATTTTCCTCCTCAAGCGTTCGGCTGCTGGAAAAACGTTTAAGAATGCTTAATAGGATATATAGGTAAGTAAAAGTAAAAACAAAAAAAAAAACGCGAATAAGGGCAAGAAGTACATCTCTAGTTGCGAAGACCATTTCAACTAACACGTTTTAACTATCATAATCATGCATAAAAGCTATGCCGGTCTTTTTACATAGTAGTGAGGTATAAATTTTAAGTATGTGCAAAGAAACATATCAATTTCTTAAGATCATTTCGGAATTAAGAGCTAAAATCGCATTTCCTTGTGTATTTTTTTCCTTCTTCTACTTCTACTATATCCCATGGAGAGCCAAGTCTATGCCGAGCCGAGTTATGAAAGGTGTGTTAAAACCGCTTATCTTCACTAATCTCTCTATTTTTTAAGTGGTCATGAAGATCAAGTTGATTTGTAACAAAGATCCTTCAATATTTAAATAATTACTATAAAAAAAATTAACAATAAAATATTTGTCATTGGTTCCATTATTCCTCTTCTATTGTCGTATAATAATACAATAGAAACCAGGTAGGACCTTGAATAAATTGAATAAACTTCAATAATTGAGTAAATCATTGCCCCAATAAACAAAAATCCTCGAATATAGAAGACTGTGGCTTAGAGTTGCAATTACTCTCAAGGTTTAAATAGGCGACCGGGGGACGTGCTCCAAAGTGGCACTTAGAGTGCATTAGTTTGAACTGCTAAGTCTGTTAGCAACTGCTTTGGTTATAGTGTAAGGTCCTCACCTTCCCTCGCCGGGAATATTAGGAAATGTCCCCGTCGCACAGTGGGATAATTTTGTCATTTAGCGGCCAAAAATCTATAATTCCTGATTAAATGACGATAATCGAATAATTCTTTTTTCATTAAAGAGTATGGAATTCCTTTGTCAGTGAGAATAAAAATAAAATAAAAATACCATCGCTCAAAGTATTTCAAATTAATTTTTAAATAAATTCTTTCTTCACTTAAATTTAAATAAAATAGTTTATTCGGTACAGGGTTAGACATAGGGAATGAAATGAGTCAGGATTATTATCTATTGAGCTTTCTGCTTACATAAATATCTTTTTCAGGCATTTGTTCCTTTTGAAAAATTTTAAAATAATTATTGTCTAAATAAGAAAAACTCCAAAAAAATAAATTAAAAATACCCTATTTTTTAGGAATTTTAACGGAATAAAAAATTGTCATATAATTCAACGAGAAGTATGTTTTATGATTTAGTCTAATTCGAGGCCGAAAATATATTAAAAGTTCAAATCATAAAATCGATATATCGCCGATCGATCGCATTTGATCGATCTAATTCTATTATGGTATTTTAAGACTCTTCACCCTATACCAGTATGGAATAAATCAGAACCAACTATTGCCAATAATAGAACTTATATCAATTTAAATACTTTCTTTTCATAAATTACATAGTCAATGTGGAAGAAATTAAAACTCATTTCCATCCAATAATTTTACAGCCATTCTTCTTATTTATAAAATCTGTTTGGTGCATTAATATAAAAAGTAAAGCTCAATGGGGAAAAAAATTGAATTTATTTTAACAAAATCTATGCTAATTTCTCTGATATTATTTTTTTTTTTCTATAGAGCTTTATCTTTTATATTATTGCACCAAACATATTTTATAAATAAAAAGAATAGCTATAAAATGATTGGATAAAAATGGGTTTTGATTTCTTCCACATTGACTATGTAATTTATGAAAAGAAAGTATTTAAATTGATATAAATTCTTTTATTGGCGATAGTTGGTTTTGAATTTTTTCACAGTGGTAAGGAGTGAAAGACGCTAAAACACCATAATAGAATTAGATCGATCAAATGCGATCGATCGGCGATATATCGATTTTATGATTTAAATCCCTATATTTGAACTTTTAATATATTTTCGGACTCGAATTAGACTAAACCATAAAACATACTTATCGTTGAATTATATGACAATTTTTTATTCCGTTAAAATTCCTAAAAAATAGGGTATTTTTAATTTAATATTTTGGATTTTTACTTGATCAGAAAATAACTTTTTTAAACACCTTTCAAATGGAGCAAGTGCCTGAAAAAGACATGTAAACAAGCAGAAAGCTTAATAGATAATAATCCTGACTTATTTCATTCCCTATGTCTAACCCTATACCGAATAAACTATTTTATTTAAATTAAAGTGAAGAAAGAATTCATTTAAAAATTAATTTGAAATACTTTGAGCGATGGTATTTTTATTTATTTTTTTATTCTCACTGACAAAGGAAATCCCATGCTCTTTAATGAAAAAAGAATTATTCGATTATCGTCATTTAATCAGGAATTATAGATTTTTGGCCGCTAAATGACAAAATTTTCCCACTGTGCGTCGTCTCGACCTACACAACCTGGTTCCGTTATTATCTCACGAGCAGATTAAACTATAGTCAGAATTTCAACCAAGTTTTTAACCAAATTGTACTCGTTTAAGGATCTTAAATACGGAACATCCGATTTCCACTTATTTCTGATTATATAAGTACTTTAATAATCATTTACAGCCGCAGAACAAGTTTTTTTAGACTACAATATGTTATGACCGGTAATTTTACCTGTTGCCTGTATAATAATAAATTCTTTATTTATTTGTTCTGGGACGTGTCCCTTAAGAACAAAATTAAATAATATAAAAAGTGGGTTTAAGATCCTTAAAGTAAAGCCTAAAAATAAACTAATTGGAATGTAACAAATAACTATATATTATGTGGAAACCTCTAGTTTAAAACAAAAAAAAAATAAAATACAATTAAATATTCAATTAAGTGGAAAGAAGAAAAAAAAAAAAAAAGATAATAATAGATGAAATAAGAGGTTTGGAAAGACCTAGAAGGATGAGAATATTTAGTTTTCGGTGTTCGATGGAGTTGAGACACCAGATTGGAGTGGGCTATGGAGGGAATTATCTTCTAGGAAATTTGATGGTTGATTTCGAACAAGGCGTTCAAATGGTTTTAAGAGAGGAGAGAAGGGAAATAGGACGGAGGTGATTCATTGCGGAGGGGTTTGAGGTTTGGTTCAAAGGTCGGACTAGAGCGGTTTCCAGGAAGAAGGGAAAACCGCGTTTTGCAATGAGAAGTTGTGAATATGATAGAGAACAGGAATGATTGCGGGGAGGCAGGACTTTATTGGCTTTACTGGAACACCAACAGGACCGTAATCGTTAGTGAGGGGTTTTTGGATTGCGGTAAATAGGTCGTTGTATTTTATTTGGGAAAAAAAATAAGTTCTCAGGATTAAAATTATGATAATTGATATCAGAGATTTGTGATGGAATTAAAAGGAAAGGGTGAGAAATGGTTATTCAGATCACCTGAACTGAACAGAAGGGAAATAGAGTTAGTGGAACCAAGGAGGCATAATTGGCAAAATACATTTGCTTTTCGTTCCGGAACGCTTCATTGCCACCCCAGCCCAGATGCCGTGAAGAGAAGTCCCTCTTTGCGTTCCTCTGTTTCAGTAGTTCAGTAGTTCACTCCCTGGCGAACAAATCTTGCAATTACTGGGGAGCCCATCCTGCTTAAGCCTGAGCCTCACTGCGTGGCCCAGACCCGCTCCGATACTGAGTATGGTGCCCATCACGGTGTCTCCAGGCTTCTCCGGAACGAGAGTTTTATTTTTAAACTGTTACTGCTCAGGAAAATTCAATCGGCTGTCTAATTCGAAAAGAAGATTGAAGAAGTAATAAATTAAAAGAAAAGAAATTTTCGCCTTTAACATGGTGTTTTCGACCGTCAATTTTTCGAGTCCGCTGAATCAATTTTGGTGGTAAATATTTTGGCAAACGATGCAGACCACTTTAGCTTTTTCATCTCTTTTCATAGTTTTGGTGCATACTTTACAATTAACCATTGTAATTTTAATTAATACTAAAAAGCGAGCGATATTAAATAAATATTAATGAGCGAGGGATGTAAATAAATAATTACAGACCTGTTTGTTGAGGCGGGCGAATGCGGGATTAGACTGATGCCGAACTATCACTTCCCACTGCTTGTGTTCTCGACTAGCACTTATTTCTATTTTTGTTTACTTATAGCTAGTTAACCGTAATAAGGCTATAATTGACTGATTGTGATTGAGCTGGTCTTGTAAGTGATAAATGTGAAAATCTGAAAAAGAAATGACAAAGGGAAACTAGGGAAACGAAGAGAAAAAGAAATGAAAAAGGGAAACTAGTGAAATATTATAGTATAACGAGAGGCGCACGGTTGAGCTATAAACTGATTGGGTCTTACTCTAAGACCAAGACCGTGTCGTCATGTTCTCATTGGATTCAAAATCATAGAACCATCGAAAATGATTCAAAACTCGTCACAGTTGCCATTGCAATTCCAATTTGCCAGCCCCCCTTTTCGATCCTCCAGAATCTGCAGATGCTTATCGGACTCTGCAAATCTCAAATCTACTACTAATGCGAAGATAAAACCAAAATTTCACGAAGTGAATAATTTGGTTTGATTATCGTAAATTTTAGTCTATCTTTTTTGTAACATTATATTTTAAAGTTTATTCTGTTATTTTACCTATCACACAACTCCCTAAGCAAATCCGGGTACCCCAGCTAGTATTGAAATAATAATTAAAAATTGAAAGAAAATAGAGAATATTATATATATTCCGGCCTGCCCTGGACTGAAACCCGGGTCTTCCGCGTAACCGGCGCGATGTTTTCTATTAAACCAGCAAGATAATTCTCTTCAAAATAAGAATATTAAATAACTGTTTTATATAATAATAATAATAATGAAGTCTTAATGAACCCGAAGGTTCGATGCCGAGACCACAACTCGCTCCCTGCACACCACCATCCATTAAGCATCATCCAGACCCAACTTCGACAGATCTGCCTTCAGGCAATCTTCCCAGCACCCCGTCTACGCCTACCCCTCGGACGTTTCCCAGTCGGCCCGTGCTATTTAATCTTTTAGGGATTCCTCACAACCCAGTTCCGCAATTTTACGTGCCCATTTTATTCGCCGCACAGCAATCACATATGCTATTTTACAATCCGCTCGGTTCGGCGTTGTGTAAACGTCTAAATTCTCCGGTAGATTCGTCCCTTTTAGTTCCAAATATGATACACAATACTTACTACTTACTAATTACACAATACCTTCTTCTCAAAAGCCCTCAGCCTTTGCTCATCCCTCAATGTTAGCGGCCACGTTTCGCATCCATTAAGGACCATATGGGAAGAATAATATTGTAATAGTTTTATGAGTTTGCTAATCCGGCGACGTCCAAGTATATTTATGGTATATCTTTATGTTTAAACGTAGTACCTTTGATTATTAAGTTATTCCAGATAATTAAATTTATAAGTCGGATTCGTTATCATTGCTATATTCATATAAACATTCTTTATAGGTGTTCTATACTATATACTTGTTCCTTCCCTACCCTTGCGTTTGCGTCTCCCAGAATAATTTTCATGTAGCTTTTTATTTTATTTTTTCATAAAATTCGCATTTAACTTCATCGTCACTATCTTCGGTGGTTGCATGTATTTTTATCAACGCAATTTTAAATCACCGCCCGTGAAATATAGCCACCGATAACCTATCTCCGAAAAATTGAATGCCCCAATGCAGAAAGTATCCGATTTCTAATCAGAAATCTGATGCCTATTTTCCGCTCCATCCATACCACAAAGTGTACTTAACTTCCCTTATCCAACCTTTTCCTGGCCAGCGGACCTCTTGCAGCGCCACACAGTGGTTGAAAATCGACTATTTTCGGAAAAAACCTTGTCAAACCCGATTTGTGAGCCGCAAAAAAATAAAGTTGATATTATCGTAACCACGATTGAATTTCCTATAAACTGTATAGGTTCGAGCCCCGCTTAACCGGCTATTCGGATTTTTATTTTTATTTATTTATTTATTTTTTTTTTTTTTTTTTTTTGGGACTTTAAGGCTTCCACTGAAGCCCTATACTGCCCATACTAACACCCATGGCACTGGGTGATACTTTTCCTACGAAAGAAAAGCACCAGCCAGGGCGGGACTCGAACCCGCAGCTCCGGCATGGGAGTACGGCGCTTTACCGCACAGCCACACCGGGCCCCACAGGCTATTCGGATTAACCGGCAGTGTAAGGAAAATAGAAAAAAAAAATTATACATCAATTTTCGACTCGAAATCGGCTAGTTTAAACACTTTTGCTGTTTTATGCTAGTAATATCATTGTAGTACTTGCAATATAATTTTATTTCATGAAAACACTCAAGATAGGTAAAAAAAAAAAAAAAAAAAATCATACATATGAACTATCAATTATTTTTGTCGTTATGTTTTAATTCTTAACTATTAAATGTATATCATATTAAAATATAAGATTGGGATCATCCGACTTTAATATAATTTTGATAGGAGATGGTGGGATTGACTCTTCAATGTAGATTTAATAACTGCAACTCTATCTGTGAAAATATAGTTCCCTTATTCACGCTAAATAATAGCTGAACCTTTTTTTTAATACCAATCTTCTAAAAACAAATGGATGCTTAAAAATTAAAAGTGCCGAAGCCTTTAAGTTATCGGAGGTCATGTTAATAAACTTATTATTAATAATTTCCAAATTCATTCTAAAATCACGGTAGGTGAAAAAGTTGATTTATTATCGACCTAACAACGATTCGGACTGACTTTATAAATGATGCTACAGACCTGGTAAGTAAGGCATGATGTTTTACTAAACGATAGTAATATCCTAACTCGAAGCACAAGCTCCATAGCGAATAAACTGCACGAAATAGCTTTGGTATTTCAATTTAAAAAAATCCCACATGTACAGACGCAGGTGGACGCAGCTAGAATATGTTTTAATATTTCCTTGAATGTATCTTCTTCTTAAAAAAATGGATTTTAAAACTGCGCTCGGCTGCGCTTGAAAAATATGGATTACCAAAAAAATTTTTTGTCTTAATTTTATTGCATTTATTCGGGATTTTATTTCTGGGTTAAAACATAGACCAAATAGCATCATTTTTATGCTAGTGTAATATGTGAGATCGCTTTTCATGATTAAGAAGGAAAATCGCTCTAAGAAACAAAAATGCGAGTTGTAAAAATTATTATAGGGCTATAAATTTTCCGTTGAAAAATAAACCTTTTCAATGATCGATATTCAAAGGGTCCTAACAACTTTAAAAATCAGAATATATCCGAATAAATTGATGGAATGTGTCAGGTAACTATTCTACTAATTAATATTGAAAAGAAAAAGAATATTCCAATACCTTCAAAAAATGGGTTTTTTCCGCCTTTCAACCACTGTGCGCCACGATGTCTTAACTATACCCCACAACCTCATTCGCGACGGACTTTAATCCACCCGCTGTATTCAAACTCCTCATGTTCCACGTTCCTATACTTAAATCTATCTTTTTCAACTTACGCCATGAATCCCCTGAAGCAGTCCCCACCTGGAGACGGGAGCCCAGGGACCAGTTTACCTCCGGATAATTAGCGTTTTACCTTAGGGAGATCCATGACTGTTTGTGGCGTTTGGGTGAACTAAAAATATGTGTGTAGGGTTTTCAAACCTACGTCACACTCTCCAGAAAGCGCGAGAGGGGGGGGGGGGCGCTATCATTGTTGATCAGCGACTCCAACTGACTTAGCCGAAAGGAATTTTCTAGAAATTTCCACCGACCATCCCCACACCCATCACCCGTGGAACGCTCCCCATACGCAGTAGCGAGACCCGTGCGAGGAAATGTTATAAATATAACGTAATTTATTAATATTGAGCGATAATTGTGCCTGCACATTAAAATGCTTAGGTATGTTCTCTTTAGGTATTTTATAATACACCTACAGTACAAATTCGATATGTTATCTTAAACTTTATACGATTTTGCATTTGTAGTACAATATTTACATATTGTACAGCATATACAGTAGTATAGTATTGTACAGTAGACTGCCTAACACTCCGTTCTCGTCCAATTAGTATGCTTTCTAGGTACGTTATTGCTGTCTAGCCTATATATATACACAACGCCTGTGAAACAAAAATACACTGGTTAAGAGTTTTGAAATAGTTAGTAGCTTGAATGAAAAATTTGATCGCAGGAATGCAAGCAGCTAGCTGAAGTCAATGTCTATCGGATGCAGATTCAAGCCGGTTCTATTTGCAGGTTCACTTCGCAGCACCGGACATGTCAAGTCGCGGGCAGGGTGAGCGGAGATATAACGCCTCATAGTTAATCAAATTAACAATATCATATTAATAATATCATAGCCCGAGGGCCCGAGTTGGCGACAGTGGTGCTTCCTGGTGGGGTCGGGGAAAAACACTCCCCCCCCCACCCTAATCTATAGTCTTACCTAATAAAGATTTTTGGACTAATTACCTATGCGAGAGGTAATTAGTCAGGAAAAAAAACGTATTAATTACGGTTTGAAAATTTAAGTTCGCGAGGGCTAGGTAGAGCGCGAGGCGTATCAGTCGGGGAATGGGTAGACAAAGGGGGTCGGAGTGTACCACCCGCCTCGCCCCCACCACTACACCCATAATAAAGACTTTTTGTATATTTACTTTTGCGAGAGGTAATTAGCTAGGGGAAAAAAAAAACATAGTAATTAGTTAATGAAAATTTACGTGCGAGAGTTAACTTGAGCCCGAGGGCAACGAGTTGGCGATAGTGGTGTTCCTGGTGGGGTCGGATTTTGTACAAATTTTGTACAATATTTATTCTGAATAATGAAAATTTGATAATTATTTTAACATGCAAAGGTAAAGTTTGTAAAACAAGCTATAGCCAAGATATTTATTTCAATAAAACAATTCATTCAATATATTTTTTTTGGAATATGTGTTTTGTTTTAATTTCTCAATATCTCCTAATTATTTTTTACTACAGAAGACTCTGGTCTTCTATTTTTGATTTAAATTAGTCGTCATTCGTGTGCTTTAAATGGAGAAAATACATCTTTGAATACTTACATGGTATGAAGAAATATTTTACGGCAGAGAAAGCTGGGTCGTTGACCTTGACATTTTAAACAAAATGTCAGTAACTTGCACGGTACTTGGATAAGAACGAGACTTCATACATATGAAGTATCCGTTCACTTATTTAAGTAAGTATGTCCAATAACTGCTGGTATTAGAAAAGAAACAGAGTTAAAAAAAAAAAAAAAGTCTTGTTTTTGTAGGGGAAAAAAGTTAAAGAGCCATAATTGTTTTGTTATTTTCAACCAAAAATATGATCATTTGCTCGTCTCTGATTTTTTATTTTCTTATTTACATCGTAGTGTAAAATGCATAGAAAAGACGGAAGAATAGGCCCCGTACAGTACTCCGATATTTATAAATCTGTAACAAGCGAGGCAAAAGAATTTCCATTTTCAGCGTAAAACATAATACATTCAGTAAATGCGAACGAGGAAAAAAAAAAAAAAATGCCTAGACTTGTAAAGGAAATACCCACTGGTTACTCTTTAACTCATCCAGTGTGACCAATCGTTCCCAGCAAGGGCGTACCCAGGATCAAAACTAGGGGGGGGCAAGGTAAAAACTAGGGGGGGGGCAGCTATGGTCGTTCAGGTTGTAACACCTTACCGTGGAAAAGGTGAATAAAACCAAAATTGTGTATAATGATAGCAGTGCTTTATCAACTAAATTATTACAATTATTTGCTTGAAAAAAATATATTCTATTATAGCTTCCAGTCTTAAAAGCCTTAAAAATTATTGCCTCCAGCCTTCCAGGGGGGGCGGCTGCCCCCCCTGCCCCCCGCTGGGTACGCCCATGGTTCCCAGTTATTGAAGTTACATTCAGGAATCAGTAACTGATAAGCTAAACCATAAAGGAATCAAATTATAGTCCAAAACTCGGTATGGTTGGTTATGACTGAATGAAGTGAATAAATAAAATGAAAATAAATCTAGGTATTAATGCCAGTTACTTAATATGTTAAAATTCGTAGCATAAGTAACCGAAACAATATGGCTGCCCAGTCCCTAAAAGTGGTCTCTAAACAACAACGTGCATTTTATCTAAGAAGTAATTATTTTTAAAATAAATTTTTAACCGGCTCCGATTCTTAAAAGATTTATTGCTTACAAAATAGATTTCTCAAAGAGAATTTAATCAACTAGAGAATTCAATAAAACTATATATGAAAGAATCCCCATTCTACAGAAAGCCCCAAAGCCTAATTACTATTTGCAGAAAGCCACTAAGAAAACCCCCCTATGAATGAAAGGGGTTGGAGACTTTTCATTAATCTTTATCTCATAAATGTTGCATAAATGCAGATGATTGAAACTTGAAAGAGAGTAACGCGATTATCATTCTAGGCATTATTATTTTAGGCATTATAAATAGCAGAAAGTTTTCATTATTACAGCTCTGATGAAGTTGTTACTTTAATTAGATAAACTGGAGCTTTTACAATAACTATCAGTATCCCGCTGGGGGTAGAGGCAGCCATACGGAATGCTTGTTTCCCCTCTTTCAGCAAGCTACCTCCTCCCTCTTAAAAGGGTTATGAATGGAAATTCCAGCTCCCCACTAACATCCCTAAATTACCTTATTTATTCATTCATAAGGATATTCACTACTAGAATCCTTCGGATAATATACCTTCTATCCTTCTAATATTCTTTGTTTCAAAGAATATTAGAAGTGAATCAATAATATCGTAATCTTGTCTTTGTGATAACATGTTTTCATCCAAGGTCAATCTATTACCATGAGCTACAAAGTATTTTAGAACTTTGTACTCAAACAGTAAGACAACTCGACAGATGGCCAGAGATTAGGCCATTGTTTATATACGTTAAAAAAAAAAGGTATGTTATTTATTGTATATATTACCAATAAACTTATTTATCTAGCTATCTATCAACTCAAACAGTGTTTTAGAAATTTCCTAAATATTTCCATAGTTTATGTTTCATTTTTAGGTGAGAGAAAGTAAACATTAAAAAGTATAAGTAATCTCGTTTCTCACTTTAACTTTTAAAAAACACAAATTACCCACAAAAGAAAATACAAACAAATTTATTTAGTGATATTTGAATTAAATATTAAGTAATGAACTCAGAGATAGAAAAAAATAAATTAAATCAACAGGTGGGTGGCTATTAAAGTTATAAACTTTGCAATGACGAGATTAAGCTTGATGCAAGTTTTAAGGACGACCAAATAATGATGATGAAAGTTGAACGTTGGAAAAAATGAAAACCTGATGAAAGTTTTAGGGAAAACCATGTTCAGATTATTCAGTTAGTTCTACAAATGGGGATAAAAATTGTATCCAAAAAAAGTGTTATGACTAGGTCACTGTTAAAAGCTAGACGTTACAAGTTTTCAAGAATTTTCAAAATAATAATAATAAAAAAAGATTTATTTCTATTACAGTTTCTTTTTCTGAGCTAAATATTACACGGATCGAATTTTTGATAATGAATACAAATACAAACTGTGATTGGTTTTGATGAAAACCATGATCATTGAGTTTCCTGCTATTTATAATTAAGGCTGTGCGTTATTACCTACACTTATTTCCTTAATAAAATAATTATAATATAAATAATAATAAAATATAATATAATTATATAAATAAAAATAATAAATATTTACTCTAATAATGTGTATATTTTTTAATGCTTCTAGGTGGGCAGCGCCCCTCCAAACCCTAGCTATGTACGTCCATGTTGATTGGAACAGCTAAGTGAGAGAAACCAGAGCGGGACACATCAATCAACAACAGGCTAATGATATTTAGCACAGGAACGCACTATTTACACCTGTTATTTACACCTTTTAAGGAGGTACTATTCATTTCTTTATTTTTTATCCTGTACAAGAGTTTAATTAGTGTCTTTAGTGTTTAATTACTTTTAGCGTTAAAGGATATTTCATTTATGCACGAGTAATTGAAATAAAGAAATATTAATTAAGAGAGATGAAAAATCGAAAAATTCCATCCCTCTCTATAACAAACAGCTGGATGAGAAAGAGCTCATACTTAATTGCCGATAAACCTAGCAACTCTTGAGATATCACTCATCACGAGAACAAGGCATTGGCCGGAGAGGGCTAGCGACACTTGGATCCCAGAAACATTTCGTGCATGATGCATAGGCTGAGTATGAAGACCTAATATACCTTTTAACCAACACTGTCGATTGATTCATGTTATTTAATAAGCATGCATAATAGAACCTAATCGGAGGGATCAGTTGCCGAAAATGCAGTCGCTGGCTACTTCCTTAGCAGTCCTGGACCAAATCGATAGCGGTGGGGGGAGGGGGCGGTGACCGGGGCTCTAATAGTGTTTTCATTACCCTTCAGCCCTTAGGACGGGGTGGTCCTCCCTACACAGCAGGCCACGTCTGCACATCGTTGTGCGATGGTCTGCACATCGAGGTGTGCGATGGTAAAAGAACTGTTATCAAGGACAAAATTGTGTATTGTAAAAAACTCGAATCTGTTACATCAAAAAATCGAAAATAATCAGCCACTCGGATAGCATTATTTTTCCTCCTGGGAATGAACTCTTGTCAATTTCAATTAGCCGGCAGGGTTCGCTCGTCTGTTTAGCCTGTTGATTGATGTGTCCCGCCTGGTTTCTCTCACTTAGGTGTTGCAATCAGCAAGGACGTACCCAGCTAGGGGCATCTTTCCTTAAAACAAATAAATTAATTAATACCAGACTAAAAATTAATTGTTTTCAAGCAAATCAGTGTAAGTAATAACTAATAACACACAGCTATAATTAAAAATCACTGCAACCTGAACGATTATGGTTTTCATCCTATGTTCGCCCTTATCAATTGCAGTTTGTTTTTTTATTCATTATCAAAAAATCGTTCCAAATTTGGCTCAGAAAAAGAAACTAGCGACTGTGATGCCTAAATAGCTTCCTCTCGACATCTGGATTTATCCCTTCATTACAAAAATTGTTCAAGATGATCATAGTTTTTACTTTCACTTACCTATATAAGAAATATATAGCAAGGGAAATTATTGCGATCGAGAAAAATTTCGACTTCCGGTTTTCAACGGAAATACACGTTTTGGGGTCCCCTGAGTCCAAATAACCAAGTCCCGCGAAATGGTCTGTGTGTGTGTGTGCGTGTGAACAGACTAGCTCAAAAACTATAAAGCGTACGA
This sequence comes from Aelia acuminata, assembly GCA_911387785.2. Lineage (NCBI taxonomy): Eukaryota > Metazoa > Arthropoda > Insecta > Hemiptera > Pentatomidae > Aelia > Aelia acuminata. The sequence goes on from OU426982.1 coordinate 88,942,037, forward strand.
ACCTGAAATTGGGTATTTGGTGTTTGCATATGCCCGCGATGTGACAGCAGCAAATTCATTAAAATTGGTCAAACGGAGAGGGTACTTTATTTAATGATTTTTTTTTTCTAATGTTTACGTTTTTTTCGATTTCCTCTAAAAATGCCCAAACGAGTTTGATTAAACTAGGTGTTTGATGTATGTATATGCCCGCGATGTGATAGTCAAAAATTCATAGAAATTGATGAGTTGAAGGTGGCACTTTACATAATAAAGTTTGTCTCATTTTCTCGTGTTTTTTTTATTTTTATTTACCCTAAAACGGCTTTAACGGTTTTGATCAAACTGGGTATTTGATGGGTGTATATGCCTGCGATGTGACAACCAAAATTACATGAAAATTGATCGAACGCAGGGGGCACTTTATGTCATAATTTTTTTTTTTTTCTTCCATTTTTACGTTTTTTTTCGATTTTCTCAAAAACGGTCCTAACGATTTTTATCAAAATGGGTATTTGATGTACGTATATGGCCCCGATATCACAGCAAACATTTCATGAAAATTGATCAAACAGAGGGGGAACTTTATTTGATAAACGTTTTCCCAATTTGTACGTGTTGTTTTTTCTTCGATTTTCTCAAATACGCTTTAATGATTTTATCAAACTTGTCATTTTTAATGAGAATCAAGTATGCTTTAATATTTTTTACTTTCTGTGAAGATTCTTCAGCGCTTTATCGATACACGGTTTACTAAATAGATCCATTGGATCTATCATCCAGTAGGTAAATAAAAAATAAAAATGTTTAAAAGTGGAATGCTACTGATTTTAGGGACCACTAATTATATAAAAATATAAACATTATATAATGGAGTAAGCAATTACTTAGATACATGTCGCAAGAGAAGTGTGGAAAGTAAGGTAAGCGGGAGATCACACGAGCATGCGGCATTGGACCAAGAATATTGGAGGCAGATAATTATAGTAATTCAAATTATTGGCAGATGAATGATTGGTTGAGTAGGAGAATTATAAAAGCGGATTGAGTAACATTAATTGCGTCAAAATTCCTTTGAGAAAAATAATTCTACAAAGATATTTCGTCTTGTTAACTTGTACAGGTAAAAATAATTCTGTTTTTAATTATTTGGGAAATAATTGAAAATTTGAAACTTCTAACTTTAAACAATAACCTAGTCGTAGTATATTATCCGTCTATTAAATCGAAACTCTGGTGCGATGCGTGCTCATAACACATAACTTGAACTCACAAACCTGCTTAGAGTAGAAATCGATGTTTCGTAAAATGTGTAAGCACCATTTAGCAACTTCTAGGAAACTGCATTCTCCACATTTAATTACTTCATTTGTTCTCTGTAGGGTTTAAAATAATTATTCCAAAAATTTAATAATTTATTATTAACTATATTATTTTTTTAAGGCTCTTCAAAACCAAAATCCCTACTACATCAATAGTCGATTTTTTTTTTCCAATATATCTTGAAGGGGGAATTATAGAAGGGAAAGGTTCGGCTCAATGAATTGAAACTTCATTATCCGAATTATCACAAGTAAAAACTTTGATTTAACAATAAAAATTTTAGGTGTACTTTAGAGAGCAATTACAAAAACAAGTAAATAAAAATAAAATAATATAAAGTAAATAAGTAAAGAAAAATGTGTGAATTTGAGGAATGGCGTTTACATATTTATCAAAACAAGTCAATTTCTAATCTAAGTAATTTGGTAAGTAAAAGTTGTGTTTTGCGCGCATCACGCCAGATTTTTAAAATTTATTTCTGTGATTTGAATACGCTGTGCAATCCACTCTGAACGCTCACAACTTGTGCTAGTGCAGTGAACTATAAATAATTTCTAATATATATTTTAATGTTAATTTAATCATTCCGTATGATTTAACGTTCATTGTAATTTTACATTATTTTTTTTAGAGAAAAGATTGATCTCGGCCGGGAGTCAAATCCTCCGTAACATGAGCGGTACGCTAACCACTGCGTCACCGAGTTCGCTTCCAAGCCGAGTCAATCTCTTGCGCGGAGCTTGTTACGCGGAAGGCCCGGGTTCGACTCCCGGCGGAGGCCAATCTTTTCTCTTCAAAAATAAATTACTTAAAACCAATATATATTTTATTCGGACACTAGTGTCGACACTGTGCTTAGTCGGTGCTATGCTCTGCTGAATTATTTGCGATTTATTATAAAACAAGCAGTGGAAAAAATATAATTGTGTTTATATATTTATTCTTTTTCTTTTGTTAAGAGAACTTACAATCGGCTGAAACTCTCCCGCTACGCCACATCTTATATCCTGGAACACCTAAACATATTTACCACTTTTATTCATTTCATAATTGTTTTTATATTATAAAGTAACTATGTTAAAAAAATCTAGAAAATTTAGTAAATATTTATAATAAAATATTTCCTATATCGGAGCGCTGGGGAAAATACAACAACAATAAATTACACTACCAGAAATATATGAAATTCAATTTTTTTTTCCACATCCACAAACTCCCATGGTCGAATCTTAAGTAAAATATCTATAAATTAATATTTAACTAGACGAGATATAATTTTTTTAGAAGTAATCTTAATCTAAAGTATTATAGTAATCTAAATTATTTGTTTCATGGTAACTACGAGTATATGAAGTTTTCAACAACTACATAGAGAATTATAAAATCAGACGCGATGGAGTATAAATTGCTTGCATCGTCGAATTATCACAAGTAAAAAATTTTAGGGTACTTTAGAGAGCAAATACAAACAAAAATAAGTAAATGAAGGTGGAAACATGTGTAACTTTGAGAAATGGCATTTAACGAAACACATGCGAGTAAATTTCTAATCAAAGTAAGTTAATAAGTGAAAGTTGTGTGTAGCGCGCATCGCACCAGATTTTTTACTGTGAGTTGCTTTTTGGAAATATGTAATGAAGGTGAATCGATAGGTGTATTTACGTCTCGTAGTAATTTTCGCTTTAATAGACGCCCATAAGATGGCATCACTAGGCCACCCCCTCAAATCGCTTAGCAAAGAACGCTCTGATAAGGATATGAGAGCAGCTGCGGGCCTCGTCTGGGTTGGCCCTAGCGAAAGTAAATGGACGAGTATGTTCCCTGCTCTAAGGAAAACATTTCATCTTTCTTTATAGCAATGCTCCCTGCAGCTCACGTCAATCAATAACGGGAACGTAGCAATTTCCCCAATGCTTCAACTCTAACGTTATGGATAGTTCGGCTTTTCGCATATCTAGATTAAGATTCACGTATACTTGGAACGTGCATTTAGTCTGCATTTCAATTATGTTCTAAATGCACTTTGGCACATTATTGTGCATATAAACTTGAGACATTTTTTTTATTTAAACTTTTATTTGGAACGTCCTTACTTATAAAGAGGAGCTTTGAGTTTGGGAGAAACGGTCTACGGTTCCCGTTTTGTGTTGAAAATATATGACTTCATAATTTGAATAAATAATTTAATTCTGATTATAAATATGCGCCAAAGTGTTTGTCACCGAAAACGCTCAACTGATTTTCTCTTAATTTAAATTAAAAACCAAGCAGATTTTAATTTGTATCAGTGTTATTGCTTTTAAAGTGTTACTAAATTGATATTAAAATATTCCAATTGCTGGAGTCAATTAAAATTGGTGACCCTAATAATATTTCATCAATTAATAGCTATAAACGTAAATAGTTGATAGCTTTCATTGGTTTTGTCAAGTTACTTTCAACACCAGGAGTTAATGAATTAACTCCTCATGGGAATAAAAATATTCTTTGAAGATAAATTTGTAATGGCATAAAATAAATCTATATTAAGAACTGATAATGACAGAGTAGTACCTACTGCTAAAGATAGGTAGGGCATTGTCAGTTGAGCCATAAGCTTACATTCATTCAAGAATTAAACAGAAAAAGGTAACATTGTTGCTGTTCGATGTATTAACGTTGATCAAGAACCTTTAATTATTGCTGTTATTTACATTAGTCCAAATAAAACTATTTCTAATATTATTCACAAGCAATTACAGCAATTTACTTTCAACTAGAAATAACCAAAATTCACCAATGACTCTTGTTGGAGATATCAATGTCCTTTTTTTTTTCAGAATATTTATATATTCCTGGATTTTTAAAGAGAAACATTAAATTTAAATATGATCAGTTCTTCACTTCAATGACGACTAGATATGGTACGACAATTAATATTGTTTTCACCAGGAATTTATTTTATTTCCATAAGGAAGCTTATGTTTCTGATTATAGTTATCGCAAACGTTTAAATCATATTGTAACACTTCTGTGGGTTAACAAATATTTACTCAACAAAAATATAACAATAGTCAATGCCACGCGAATTATAACAACATAAATTTTGGAGCATTTTACAAAAATTATCACTTAGTAACACAAATAATAAGACTTGAGCTTCACATTCAAGACAAAGACTAAGACCATGGCTATCTGGTCCAGTCACTCGCTCCTTATGTATGGTCGTTAAAGGAGCCTTCTGGAACCTTCCAGGCCTGCGTGGATTTAACTCGAACAATACAGTCCCAAACACGTGCTCTGACGGTTCGCCCCAACCGCTAGCTCGTTTCAACTAAAGGTCTGGGATTTTAAACCATATGTTTTTCTTTTTATTTAACGAATTAAAGTTACAACATTTTAATTTCATCATAGTTTAGCTTTATCTGCCAGTAAAGTTTCACTTTATAAGAGGTTAAAACCTAAACGCACTCACTTTGGTTTTTTGTGAGGTAAGGGTTTAATTCAAAGGAATATCGGCTTCGTAAGAAAAAAATTCATAATGCCATCATAAAACATAAAAGCTTATTCAAATCCTCTCAGTAGTACGATAACCCGTGTAAATTATTATGTTTTAAAGTCTGTCGGTACTAAGCTTCCACCTGAGCAAAGATGTTATCTTTCATTATGACGTGGGAACTTTACGCTCGACGGAGAAAAGAAGCAAAAATAATTGGGAGAGAGGCTAAAAAGGAGAGCTGGGAAAAATTTGGCAAAAGCTTACTCAATAATTACAGTGAAAACATAAAAAAATTCTGGAAAAGATAAAAATCCTAAAAGGCAAGAAGTGTAAACCCGTACGGAACGTCAAGAAAATGCAAAGATAGAAAGTAAAACAGGTGTAGGTCCGTAAAATAACGGACTATGACGGCACCATATGGGAAGAAAAAGTGATACAGGCTATAGAGAAACTCAAGAGAGGAAGATCAGCCGGAGGAGATGGTATTTTCCCGGAGCTAATTAAATTTGGAGGTTATGAAGTTATTAAAGTGTTGCAGGTCCTATTTCAGAAAATATACGACGAGAAAAGCATTCCCAAAGACTGGGAATATGATGTCATTATCCCCATCCACAAGAAAGGGAACCAAAGCGACTGCAACAACTACAGGCCTAGTAAGGTGTTAAACAAGGAGATAGTCTTAGCCCTCTTCTTTTCATTGTTCTGATGGACGAAGTCTTAAAAATATTCAAAAGAAGGACGGCATGAAAAATAGTTGGGAAATGGAACTTGAGAACAGTTCACACTCAGACGCTTCTCTATGCTGACGATATAGTGCTTATAACAGGCTCTGTCCAAAATCTTTAGCAAGCTATAGTAGAATGGGAAGCGGAGCTGGAGAGGAAAGGTATGAAAATAAATGCATGCAGGAAATGCATGAAAAAAAAAAGTAAAGTCATGCAATTAGGGCGAGAACCTGAGGATGTACAGATCACTTGCGGAGGAGAAATTATTGAGACATTAGAAGACTATAATTACCTAGGCACAGTTATCAGCAGAAATGGTAAACTTCAACAAGAAATATCAAACAGGATTAAAAAAGCGAATAGCATTTATTACCAAATCTGAAATACTGTTGTTGGGAAGCGCGAAGTCGAAAAGAAGGTAAAATTGCATATATTTAATTCAATTTACCTTCCCACCCTACTCTACGGAAGTGAGAGCTGGATCTTACTCGACAGATTGAGGAACAGAATCACCGCCTCAGAAATGAAATACCTCAGAAGAGTAGCTGCCCGAACACGGAGAGAACACATTAGAAATGAGATAATAAGAGATGAGCTAGGGGTGAAACCTCTAACTGAAACCCTGGAGCAGAAGCAGCTGAAGTGGTTCGGCCATTTGTGCCGAATGGATGAAGAACGCGGACCACGCAAGTTCTTCGAAGCTAGACCAACTGGCAAAAGACCAAGAGGCAGGCCAAAAATGCCGTGGTCGGACAGTATGGCTCGAATAGGAGAGAAAAGAGAAAAACAGTTGGATTCCATGAAGGCACTGGCAAGGGACTGGGACAGTTGGAATACTTGGATCGAGGCACCTCCAAGCTGAGAGGCACAGAGGAAGAAGAAGAAGAAGTTACTAAGCTTATAAACCAAAAAATAAATTGTTTTCTGTAGTTCTAGGTAGACAATGGACAGGAGTTTAGATTCGTATTAGTCGGGTGGCGGGATAGGCGGGTGGGCTAACGCGTTAGGAAATAGCCCTGATAGGAAATAGCCCCCCTGACGGCATGAGTGATAACCCGAAGATAGCAAGTTCAAATCCCGGAGCCAGGGGACATTTAATCCTTCACCCTCTCCCCTGGCCCGGTAAAGCCACGTAAGTACTAGTCAGCCTTACTTCGTTTATAAAATATATATCTATCTCTAGAAGTTGTAATTAGTTTAAGGATGAAGAATAAGCTAAGATATGCTGATGCAGCCGATGTGCTATGCAATATTTTAAACCACGATTGTGAAACATGAAGATATTGCTAAATTTAATCTTAAGAGAAAGTGGTTCGTAAGAAGCATAGGATTCCTGTTTAATCTCTATATGAACTGGATAATCTCAGTAAAGACCCCAATGGGTAATTGAAGGGAAAGGGTTTTTCATCTACTAATATCATTGTAATAATAACATTCATTAGCATTAGCATTCTCGTCAATTCATTAAAAAAACATCCATATTCATATATATCTTGCTTTGCTAATGAAATATCCAATCTGAAAAGGTTTTAGTACTCTTTTTCCAAACATCTAACATGTTGTAACATAGCATTGTTTATCCTGTAAGGGAATGTTTTTTGAAGTGGAGGAAGGGAGTTGGCGAGGAAACATGTTAGTGAGGAGTCAGGACCATTGATGATGTTAAGTCGGCCTCAATGGCACTAATCAATAGCTCTCCGAAAGAAAAAACCAAATTGGATCCCTGAACCTCCTCTTATCGGGAAAACCTCCTCCGCTGATTTTCATTTAATATAGGCAATTGTAAAGAACTTCCTATGGTGAAGAAGTAATGTTTGTACACCCAGGGGTGTCCTGCAAGGGGTAGTGTGTTGCAAGTTGTTCCTTTAAACAATTTTAAATGTCACATTTTTATATGGTTTTAATTTCTTGAACAGGTCACATTTTACAAGGTAATAAATATTCGGATTGAAACATATTTTTGTAGAGTTTCGATTTGCATTTACTTTCAGATCAAGAACCATGGGAAAAACATGGGACATGAAACATACCCACATCAAAAACTTCCACATGTCTTATAATGCCCTCCACTGGTTCCAATCTTTCCTCACCAGTCGCTCCCAATTTGTTGGAATCCCTCCGTCCAACTAACCTCCGTCAAAGTCTCTACCATTGTCTAAAGGAGTACCTCAGGGCTCCTCTTTATCCCCCACCATTTTTTCTATCTATATTAATGGCCTCCCTTCCTCCATCCACCACTGATTTCTCCGGCGCCATCCTAAAACTTCAGTAAGATATCAACAGAATTTGTGCTTGGGCAAACCTCAACAAACTTACCTTAAACGCCGAGAAGACGAAAGCCTCTCTCCTTGGATCTCTTTTCGTCGATTGGATCTCCCTCCCTCCTCAAATCAACCCCTGTCGCTCCAAATCTAGTCCTGAACAACTCCTCTCTCTCTTTTCTCAATTCCGTTAAAACAGCGTTACCTTTGATCAATTTTTCTCTTGGAAATGCCACATCTCACAAATTTGCCGTTGTACTGTCCCTACCCTAAAATAGGTCAACCGTCTACGATATCTTCTTCCAATCAAAACCTGCTAACTCCTAGTCTCCTCTCTCATCTTTCCCCACTTTGACTACGGCTGCATGGTGTACGGCGGACTCTCCGGGGAACTCGAAGCCAAACTTAAACGCCTAATGAATTGCACACTACGTTTTGTCTTTGGGATCCCGAGAGATAAGCATATAACCCAGTACAACGCCGAGTTGAAGTGTCTCTATCCCTCCTACCGTCGTCGGTACATACTGGATTCCTTCTTATACCAAGCCATCAGAACTCAACGACCCTCCTACATCCTACAGAACCTGCAATTCAAATCCTCCGTACAATCCCGCGCACCCAGATCCCTTACGTCCGATCTCTATCCTCCTCCTCATCGAACTGAAACTTATGAAAAATCCTTCATAATGCAAGCCGTGTCCCTCTGGAACTCTATCCCCTCCAATATCTGACACGCTCCATCAACACCCACTTTCAAATCCTTCCTCTCCGAGTTCCTACTCAACTCCCAAGTCAATTGATCACTGAAGGGACACAAGAGAGCTTTAGAAGCAACTCTGTTTAGCATTGTCTCTAATAGAAAATATCGTATCGATTCCGTTGTCTCCATGTACCGGTCTTCTTTCTTCCTCTTGTTTTTATTTCACCTATTATATTTAAAGATTATTTTCATGTTTCTGTTTTTTTGTAAATATTATTTGTAAACTAAATTTCACACTAGATTTCTGTATTATGTATGTAAAATTTATTCTATGGTAAAGGGACATCAGTCCCAGGATAGTAAAATTATTTCTCATTCATTTCATTCATAAATCAAGCATATTATAATTAAAAATAAATTTTTATATGTAAACAGTCAACTTTTTTTTTTCTTTTTTACTTTCACTTAACTATATATGAAATATATGGGTAGGGAAAGTATTGCGATCGTGAAAAATTTCGACTTCCGGTTTTCGACGGAAATACATGTTTTGGGGTCCCCTGAGTCCAAATAACCAAGTCCCACGAAATGGTTTGTGTTTGTGTGTGTGTGTGTGTGTATGTGTGGGTGTGTGTGTGAACAGATTAGAACTATAAGCCGTACGTATCTGAAATCGGGTATTTGGTGTATTTATATGCCCGCTTTGTGACAGCAAATATTTCATCAAAATTGGTGAAACGGAGGGGTTACTTTATTTAAAGAATTTTGTTATTTTTTAAAGTTTTTTTTCGATTTTCTCAAAAAACCTCTAACGATTTTGAATAAACTCGGTATTTGATGTATTTATATGCCCGCAATGTGACAGTCAAAATTTCATCAAAATTGATCATTTATAGGGGTCACTTTACTTCATAAATTTTTTCACATTTTCACGTGTTTTATTTATTCAAAAACGGCTTTAACTATTTGGATCAAACTGGGTATTTGATGGGTGCATATGCCCGCGATGTGACAGCCAAAATTCCATATCCCGTATTATCACTGATGAAAATAAAAACTTTTATTTAACAACAATAAAATGTTTTTTACTTTAGAGAGTAAATGCATGATGCTCAAATTCTTTAAAGCATTTAAGGAGGGGGAAAATATGGGTCAAGATAATCTGTAATTAATTATATTTAAGTTTATAAACTTTACTTCCATAATAATTTTCTGAAGGCAATATAAAGTGATTTTAGAAGAATAGTAATCGTTCTGGATTTCCAAAAAGGCATAAGAGACAAACTTTACGTAAATACACCTCCTATCGATTCACCTTCACGTTGCATTTACAAAAAGCCAATCGCTGTAAAAAACAACCAAGAAGTAAAAAAATCTCGACTGTTGATGAAATTAGGTCCCTTAAAAAAAGAAATAAGCAATAATGAATCGAAAAGTTCTGAGAACGTTCAAGTTTTGCATTACAGATACATTATAACTTATGGAGATATACAAATATTCGCATATAAATGTGTAAGTTGTGTGTTGCGCGCATTGCACCAGATTTATTATTCAGAAAAAGGAGCTAACTGAATAAAAAAAGTAATTTAATATTATATTTTAATTAATTTTCAATCTTAAAAAAATCATTAAACATTTCAATTCCTGTTTGATAGAAACTAGACAAATCAAACGCAACTCTCAGGTAAATATGGAAACTAAAAGTTGTTTCTAGAACGTAACAGCCGTTTCTATTAAGAATAAAGAGGAGGTTTGACTAAGTCGCTAAGAATATAAGTTAGAATATTCCCAATCAGAGATGTTGCAGTTGATAATATGTTTAAGACCTTCCGTGCTAAGTAGTCGAACCAATATACAAGCAAATTTCGAAGCGAAAAAGCAAAGAAAAAATAAATTGATTTTTTCACTTACATAAGTTTCAACAAGGTCAGATATTAGCAAACAATTATCAGATGTTGAGTTTAAAGTTACTTAGAGAATTTCCGCCTAGGTGTATATGAATCATGGAGCTAACAAATCGCCATCAAAAAAATCAGCTAAAAGGTTATCAGCAGAAGCAATTAATATGATGCGTCTATTCAGTGGGGTCTCCCATGGGGTTTAACATACGAGTATGTCTAATGTAAGACTGGAAAATGATTTTTCTAACGGGTAACCAAATTCTGAATCAAAATACATTCCAACCAAACACTTAAATTAAACCACTCATGATGAATTAAAATCAATAATAATGTCCTTATTCTCTGGCAAAAGTGCCACACTGTCGATCTAAGATATCGTTTGAAATCGTATGATAAGTACAGATCTTCAACAAGTTCATTTCCCAACTTAAGTCAAGTGTTATACCGTACTAGTTAAGGATAGATTGTTCAGAAAGCACTGTATCTTAAAACATTGGAATCCATCATCATAATTCAGTGATTTCATATAACAGTGAATACCTTTAGATCAGTCAATAGTTTTGGTGACATTTCCTGAACTATTTTGCTAACCCTGGCATCATCATCACTATTTAACAACTGACTATATTTTCCACTATATTCCAGGAATCATCCGATCAGTCCACTCCAGACTCTTCCATGAATCCATTCCGATGGCTCGGTAGGCTGGGTAACAGCCCCTACTGCAACTGCCAGGCCACTTGCTAACAGGTCCATTGCTGCATTATGCAGGAATCAGGGCTGCCCTATTAAACGAGGAGGAGGACAAGCAATAAGCCCATCTTATCCCATCTGGAAGTCTGGACATAAACATCACTAGCCGGCAAATAATAATGGTTTGGAAATTATAGATAAGAAGCGGGGTATGAGGTGGTTTATAGAATAAAGCTTGGCATTTCCACCTCTAATGAAATGGAAAAAAATTTGGAATAAGATTTCGTGTAAAGGTTCCGTTCCAACTTCCAAGTCACTTCGATTGGCAAACGAGAAAAGGTCGGCAAAAGAAGAAAAAATAAACGAAAACATTTATTATGCTTCAACTTTTATAAATGATTTCCCTAGTTATGCTACTTTATGTAATTAGAATTATTGATGTAATTTTTTTTTTTTTTTTTTTTTAAGTGGTACGATATTTCTACCTATCCAGATCGGTTTCAAATGGCTCCGGTTTTAAATGTTACACCACCAGCATATCATTTAGGGTAATCTAAATAAAAACGAGTTAAGAAACTTTAGGCATAGTTTTAAATTTTAAACCATTTATATATTTAACAAATTATCTAGGCTTTGGAATATTACCTTTTTAAAGGACACTCCTTGACAGGCTTTATGAGAAAATCTCAAATCATTTTAGATAAGATCTAAAAACAATTTAGATAAGCTTACCATTAAAAATGTAAACAAATATTTTTTTAAATAATAAGTATATTTAAACATTTAAATAAATATATAAAATTAGTCAGCATATGTTTTTCCTTCTTTATTTTTATTATTTGTTTTAAAACATTTTTATTATAACTTGTTAGCTACATCAGATTACATTGAACAATATTATGCGAATAGCTAATAGAAATTATCAATCAGTTTAAAGGAGAGGAAACATTAACTTCCATAATACTACAATATACAGAATTGGCGTTAGATAAAAAAAAATATAAAAACAATAAACCATAAAATTAACAGAATTACATATTTTTATCGAAAGAAATATTTTTCTTTGAATCCTGATAGTGATTACATAAATGAGCATGTGTGCGTTAGCATTCATAATCCAGATTTTAATATGTCAACTTATTCGTTCTACAAATCCCAGCCAGGAAACCAAACTTGTCGATTGGAAGATTGCCAGATAAGTGTATAAATCCACCTGTAGCCCAAGCCGAAATTCGGTTTATTTAGTAAAGTAAATTGAAATAATCAGTCACTAATACTAACCAACCATAAATTGAAAAAAAAAAAATTCCGTGATTTTGAAAAGTGATTCAACTCATCTAATGATTGACTTCTGAAATAATTATGGAGCGGATAAATTTGATGTAAAAATGATATTAGACTGACAACATCAGTTTACTAAGAATTTCAAAATCGTATAACCATGTAATATTCCCTTAAAGTAAATGAATTGATGTGACGGTTATTAACACTTCATAAACATAGTTGCAGTTAGTGTAACATTGAAAAAGTTCGAGACAAAGTTTTAAAAAAAAGGGGGGGGATTAAAGAAAATAATTCAGACTATTTTTTCAGGTATACAATAATTTTAGCTTTAAATATACTAACAGAAGCACTGTCCATCTTGAGTTTAAGAAGTTGCTTAAGCAAGAAATACCCTACAAACTAATCTTTCAAACGCACCTGCAAGTATTTGGGAACAGGATAACATATTTTGAAAGCATATTAATTTTGTAAAGCGTGTTGGTGTAAGTCGTTTACTTAAATTATCATTGGTCCTAAAGTAGTGTGCGCACCATTTATAAAATATAATTTATTCTATTTTTAGACGATAATGGTATTATTTAAACATGACATCATAATGAGGAGCAATGAGCAAGAGGAAGAAGGCAGAGCAATTGGTGAGGGTGATGTGATGATCCACTGCTAACGGAGATGGTTCATTTAATTCATGAGGAGCGTCCGTATTCCAACCTTCCGACCAATCTGCACCGGGTTCTGTGTCAGGAGGCTTCTCATGCAACAACTTCCCCCTGCCATAGAGCTCGCAGGACTTGATATGTCAGCCCTAGATCAACTGGAGATAAAAAGGCAAACCCGTATAAGAAAAGCTGCATTCCATTCCGAGGCGCGCTAACCAATAAATTGAAATTAGGTGAATTAATCAAGGTTAACACTGTTTAGAGTAGTTCAAACCTTTGTAACCAACAGATGGGCATGAGTAGTTTTTTTGAGCGATTGACAAAAATACTCATTGACAAAGTGCTCAGTTCAAAACTCATTGAGTTGCCCTAATAACTCTATAAATCTTTGAAAAGCAATGTTTTAGCTGTCATTATATTGACTAATTTAGTCTGAAAATGCATTCGAAATATGTCAAAAGAAAAAAAAATCCTATTTTAAATTTTAGATATTTTTTATAAGAAGAGTAAAGACTGGCCTTGGACATTTCCTTTCATGCAACATTATCTAAAATTAATTTATTATTAATATGGTGATTAAATCAAAATTCCTTGATATGACGGATACTCGTGATAGAAAACTATGATGATACTCGTGTACTACTATTGAAATAAAATTTCCCAATTTCAACTCTAAATGTTTCTCCATTTCAGGCCGGCGTCCCTCAAGCCAGCGTCCTGGGTCGCATTCTCTACATGCTCTTCACCGCCGATATCCCTACGAACCCCAACACCGATAATACCGCCATCCTTTCATCCCATGCAAATCCTGAAACAGCATCCTTAAACCTCCAAAGATACCTCTCTTTGATTGAGCATTGGTGCAGCAATTGGCGCATCAAAATCAACGAATAAAAATGTATCATATCACCTACACCCTCACGCATCCTGTCTATCAATCCTTTTCATCTCAAAACCATTTCCTCTCTCAGACACAGTCCGGTATCTGGGACTCCTATCAGACAAAAAACTAACATGGAACCCACATACTAGACTTAAAAGACAAGAAAATAACTGACGTTTTTGGCCAATTATATAGATTATTAAACAAAACATCTTATCCTTCAACCGACAACAAATTATTAATTTACAACACAATTTAAACCTCTGGACCCACGGCCTCGAACTTTGGGAAACGGCAAAACCTTCGGACATAAAACATATCCAGTCCTTCTAATCCGAAGTCCATCGAACCATAGTCAATACCTCATATTATATCACAAACAAAGCTTACATCATGACCTCAAAATTCCATTTGTACTACACATTATCCCTGACTGTAGCTGAATGCTCTCACCTAGTCTCCACTGGTGTTTAATTACAGTGATGCGGCTGGGAGAGAAGCACTGGGATCTCCCAGAGTCTTGCTTTGCCTTCCAAATGTCGCCGACAAAGCACGAATCGGAGTTTCCTAGGCTGAATGTATATATTGTAAATAGGTATGAATGTATGTTATCTAATTTTTGTGGTTGTAATTTTATTTTTTCTTTCCTTATTCGAGGTTTATATTTTAATTAATTTTTTTATGAACATGTTTATATAGATTTTGTGTGAATGAGTACTTACAACTATTATAATGCCCTTTATTGTGGCAGAAGATATTAATTCTTTCAATAAATAAAAAAAAAAAGTTGATACCCGATTTCGAGAAGACTCGCCCAACAGTGTGGCGTCGCTACACTGGACATTGTTAAAACGTACAAAGCTTAAGCTCTTTCCGGCACAGGTGCATGTAATCAAATTTGATCACGTAGGAAACGAAAAAGAAACATGAGCGTCATACAATCTGAAAATCACTATTATGTAATTGAAGGATCAAGTGGGTGATGGTGATAAGTCCCAACATAGTAAGAGTTAAATTATTAAGTTAAATATAGGAGTAAATTTTTTTCACTCACGAAAATTCAATATTTATTGAACACCAAAATTCAGTTTTATTAGAACTAAAAAAATTTACTTAAAACTTTCATCCATATGATTCTTCAATTGTGCCAATTAAGCCTGCTAATAATCCCATTTTTGCAAGCACTATAACTAATCAATAAGGAAAAAAATTTTAGTGTTGATTGTAAACCGGTAATGAAGAGAAAACCAATCGGAGTAGACTTGAACTGACCCACAGCAGTTAGGAGCTGAAGCGCACAGCTAGCCTTTATAAAGTAATTTTATTTGTTTTCAATGTTCATTTCCAGCTTTCGAAAAAAAAAAATATTTTGTGCACTTTATTAATTAAAAGGATATAAAGAGGGTATGGGGAGCTTGTTTGTTTGTTTAACGTCCATTTTTATGCTACTTAGGCTAATAGGACGATGCTACAGTGGGAGTCCTAAATTTTGCCTATCCAGGTATAATTAGGATAGGGATCTTTAACGAGTACCTGACATCGTACAGGCTCGGGACCTCCTTTTTACGTCCTATCCGAGGGACGGCATAGCTAAGGATTTTTAACTCCCATTAAAAAATCCTAGGGCCACCGCTGGAATCGAACCCGCTACCTTTAGTATTGTAGGTTGCCATGCTAACCACAACACCACAGGTGACCGGGTATGGGGAGCTTTTGACATGTTGTGAGCCTAAAGTGTGCAAATTGGTACGCAGGCCGCTTTCAAAAGTAGTGCATTTTTGGGCATACGATTTTTGAGAAATACAGAAATTATTGTTGTTCAAATAAGCTTTACACCGATTAACCACCTTAAACCGATACACACCGAAATTATGATGTCTTTATTAATATTAATCTTCCTTATTTGGCGTGAGTATGAGTAAGTAGTATAATATTTTTTTTAATTGGGTTTTTCAAAATGTCTCGCGGGCCGGATCAAATCTTACAGCGGGCCGGTTGTTGCCCACATAGGTATATGGCATTATAAAGTATGCAAAATTAATAGTGAATCCTTATCTGCGTAGCAGCATATAATATAATAAAGCAAAGGTATTTTGGTACATTTCAATGTGTTATATCCTTGTAATTAGTAGAGTCCACTAAATGAAATTTTGACAGTTCAATCTTCTAACCAAGGACTAGGGTAACTATACCATTAGTTGACAGTACTCCAATAGTTGACATTTTGTACAAACAGTGTGAATAATAAGATTCAGGATTGATTATTTTGGTTCAAAATTTGCTAGTTAGCTGTGCTGCCATCGGCATCAGTTTCATGAAAACTCAAGCTTATTTGTGAGAGGTTATAATGGTGCTTTTTCCAGGTGGCCTGAAAAATTGCTTTCTACTTCCCTGTTTCATTAGGGTGAAAGTCAAGTTAATAAGCTTTTTAGTTGGTTTATTTGAGTTCAATTATGATTTAATTACTTTTATGGTATTCATTAAGTTTATGAGAATCTTTTGATATCCTTTTTAATATATTTATACAATGTTTTAGGGCTTAAATGTAGGTGTCGACTATTAGAACAGAAATTAATCCTTAATTTCAATAGTTCATTGACATCGATGTCAACTCACCGCCAGAATTAGAAAATCTGGCGTGGTTTATCCATCTGGGCGTGGTTTATGAAGGTCTGAGTCTGGCTGGATAGTGTCTTATTTTATGAATTTATAGGTACTGTGCTCTATCCGTGGTCTTTGAGAGCAAAATTGCATTGCCAACAATCCTATTCCTGAATGGACGAGCGTCTCATCTGACTCCCCACTACCTAATTCCGCAAAGAACATGGGATACTTGCAATAAAACGCATTCTATCATAGTGCTGGACATTTCATCCAACCAATAAATGTGGTCATCTTCAATTGTCTAAAAGAGCACTTCAAGAGTGAAGTTCGTCAGTAGAGAGTCTAAAATTGTGCAAACCCAACATTAAAAACGAATCTTCTGGCCATTACTAAAATCTATTTATCATACTTACTTAACTGTGTGATCTCATGTTTCGTTTAAATGTGTTTTGTTTGGTCTCATTTAAGCTTCTTTTTTTTTATATAAAATGATTAAATTGTGGAAATTTTATTTCTTTTCCATTGTGAATTTAATAGTTTATATATATTAAAAAAATTAACTTTTATTGCACTCCTTATTGCCAATTAAAAATCATAGGAAATCAAAAATTAATGCATGTGTCAACTTTAAAACCATAAATGTCAACTTTCCAAACCTTTGCATTTTTATGTTTCAACTGTTGGTTCATTTTAAAACTTTCTAAGAAATCATTTTTTATAAAAACCATAAATGCAGACTATGAGTATTCCCAGTTTTCTAGAGGGATTGGCCTAACTAAATTCATAACAAAGATTATCCTAACATCAATACATTGGTAAACAGTGTCAATAATTTAATTTTTTTTCTTAAACTGTCAACTATTGGTACAGTTACCCTAAATCTCAGCCAAATTCTAAATTTTCATTTTCATCCTCAACAGAGATATTAAACTTTAAACTTTTAAAATTTTTGAAAATTCGAGACTCGAAAAATTTGTATAATAAAAACCGTACAAGTCCATAGCTTGAAACTTTGTGAGTTTAGAGCACCCACCTATATCTATCAAATAAAATAAAAAAATACTTAGTCATCTGCCTTCTTTAATTAAAAGTTCTAGGATAAATAGAAGAAGAGATATTTGATTTGAAGCAGAAGACTAAAAATACGCGTTCGGTCGTCAATAAAATGGCCCCATTGGAAAAATAAAAATTCAAATGAAACTGGTTGCATTTCAGTACTTCTAATGTATTGTACTGCCATTGGTAAAAATATTAAAAAAATTAAAAATGTTGAAGGAAATAGACCAACCATCTCTGGATCACATGAAAAGATTTACACTACAGCCCAACCTATAGCAATGGAGTAAAAGATGCAGATGTTAAAACTAGAACAACTACATAAATATTTACAAATATACTAGGATATGCAAGAGTTTTTATTTAATTTTTGTTTTTTTACTTCATTAGATATAAATAAAAAAAAGATTTTTTTTCTCTCTTTGGTTTTACAGATCTCGTTGATCAGCGTTTCCCAAACTTTTTTTTTGGCTCGTTTTCCATATCAGCCTTTCCGAACCTTATATTTGTGTTTTTGATCAAAGCTTTGTGTATTTCATCAAAGTTACATGTCTGTGTTCTATGTTGTCTCATTTCGTTTACTAATAAGAGGGTTTTATTAAAAACACATAAACATAAAAAACAATTAATATATTTTATAATATAATCGAATATTTTTATAAAATAAATCTAATGCGATCCTTGGGATTGTTTTGAGGATAATAATTTTTTGAAATTTGGTTCAAAAGATTCGAGGTATACCTGTTCTTAAGTCTTCATCTGCATTCAATCATTTTGTATTCTAATTAAAATATATGCGTGGAAAAAAAACTCTGTATCCTTATTTCGTACTACCAAACAATAATTTAGGATCTTTCTCAGAAGCTCTTCATCAAAGTTTAAAAAAAAATTAATTAGATTTTGTGGTTTGAATTATACTAGTAAAGTTCTGTCACATTATTAATGAAGACACGTATGGATAGAGGCGTTATGTTACAACTTCAAAGTTTTGAGAAAATTGCAAAGATTTGTTTGTGTTATTCAGGTTTTGGACACCTTATTACATGGAAGGATCGTTTTCTCATAAATTTGAATTTTCAAGAAGTCTTTTAAATATAACGATGTTGTTTTGTCTAAATTTTCGTTATAACATAGGTTTGAAATTATCATTTGTTTTTTTCGGGTTTTGGAAATTACTCTATGAAAGAAAATTTTAATCCTGTTAGATGTGCTGTTATATTTCCTCCTACATCTTGGCACAAAAACTATGCATAGTTTCGAAAAGTTATGTTGATTGCTTTTAAAAATCTAATTTTTTAACCATACTTTCAATTTTATCATTAACATTAAAGATCGTTACCGAGCTCTTCTAGCTCAGATTTATCTAGGTCAAATTTAAGATATTTCTTTACAAAAACATATCAGATAAACATGCAAGCGACTGAAGCCAATTACCTTGCCGAAGAAAGCTAAAAAAAAATCTTGTGCGGTGGGCAGATCACACTTGCCACCCTTCTTTTTTACTAAAAATAAACAATTTTCTTTGAAAACGGCAAACTTAAGTTCATAACAGCTGCCGATGAACAATCGGAACTAAATTTTTAATTTAGAGCACCTTATATTTTTCAGAAAACAATGGCGATATTTTATTCTTCTAAGATAGGAACACTTATTAATTTTTCATTTACCTCATTAGTTTACGTAAGTTTCAACAAGCTCTTTACTCTTTTCGCATGCTCATTACTCCTTTTCTTGTTAACAACGAGCAGTTATTACAGGAGTACTGGGCACGTGAAAGTTGCCATCGTGTTTCAAGTGCTTGTTGGCACATACATTTGATTCATTAAGAATCGCTTTATGTTTTTGCCCGATCGATAACATTTTAAACAACACGCACTTCGCATTCTCTCACAATTCCCTCTCTCGTCTTCTTTCTAAACAGTTCTCTTTGTTGCTTATTGTAACAATATGAAAAAGATTGTTTGTATTTCTTAAAGTGTTTAGTTAGTTTTAAGACAGTAGGGATTAGTACCACGGAAACCAATAGTTTCTCTCAAATAACAAGAAGCCCTAGCTCACGGCAATCATCTATTTCATATCTTATAACAGTCATACGGCTCTATTTGCTTTGAAAGTAAAAATTATTATTTTCTTGTTATAATCTTTGAAGTTTTTACTTGTGATATAAATGTACAAACATTCAGTTTCCAGTTCATTCTAAGTTTTTGTAGTTTCCACATCATAAATACATATGTTTCAATGTATTCAATTACCTTTGTGAAAAAGGATGTCGACTCTGGCCTCAGCTACAGACAAGTTGGGCGATAATATTCTCTTGGTCACAAAACTGTAGCAAACAAGTTCAAAACATTACCATCGGGTAAATGAAACGAAGGGAGATAAGACATCTTGCTTCAGCAAGGATTAAGAAGGATATTCGTCGTGTGACTAAGGATGGTGAGACAGAAGACATTTTCAATTGAATATCAAATGGAAAAAAATTAAAAAAAAAAACCACTCTTCCGAATGCACCGCGGTCGTCGTATCGAAGGCAGGGAAAGGGCTTTCCGTAGGCTCATCCATTTGGATTAAAGCCATATTTACAAAGAAGAAAATATTTTCAGAATACAGGACTGGTACTGAATACAGCTACACGTAAGATGGCAAAAAAAAAATATTGGTAAACGAACTAAACTCTAAGTCTAAAAAGAGGCTGGTTTGTGGAGCAACAACAGCTTCCCTAGATTTCTTGATTGATAGGGTTGTTGGAAGGGTAAACAACAAAATTGTTTATTATTATCGAGAATTTTTTTTTTAAGGTATTTAAAGGTAACAAAGTAACAATCCACAGACTGTATAAGATTGGAGGGAATGGCTGTTGGAATGGGCTTCTCATTTCCCCTACCTACATTCTACAGAGTATAGAATTAACTAGAGGAGGCACGGCTACTGCGGCTGTCTATTGTGTTAACATGCAACGCGTATGCGAAACATCTCATTGCTGCTAAATCCGTATTGCCTCAAAGGCAATGGAGGATGTGTACCAATAAATAAAATAAATAATACTGTGGCTGTCACCTACCCTATACCCCTAGCTCACGGCAATCATCTATTTCATATCTTATAATAGTCATACGGCTCTATTTGCTTTTATAGTTTTTAAATGAAATTAGGTATTAATAAAATAAGGTATTTACCATTATATGTATTATTTTTATCACATTAAATAACGTTATAGAAGGTTAAGTCTGGTAAACTGGATGGATAACAGCAGTCCACTTTTTTTTCATACTAAAATAAAGGACCCTATAAATTGGATCAATAAGTTTAAATGATTATTATCAGAATCCAAAGAAAAATGTTCAGAAAAAAATTAATAAGTATTGGCTTTACATTGAGCTAGTGATTTGTTGCATAAAAAAGCTATTTTCTGAGATGAATTCCCGAAAAACTCGCTCATAAAATTTACAATTTCTTGCCACATCATACAGCATTATTCATCGACGATTTTGATGACCAGTAGAGTTTTTGATATATTTATTGACAAATCAATAATTGCCGCCAAACACTTTTCGCCTGATATTTTCTGAGTCTTTTTTACCATGAATCACGAAACAATACAGTAATATGCACTTTAATGGTTGAACTTATTTAAATTACTAAATTAAAATTATAAAAATTTTAAATAAAATTATGAGCAATATATTTGTTCACATCTAGTACTACTTTCGATAGTACATCATTTTTTCAATCGTGAAGCCTTCAGATTCCGATGGTGCTAAAATTAAAAATGACTGGCTAACTCGACCACTAAGCGTGAAGGTAATTAATGAAGACGAGCTAAAAGATATTAAAATCAAGATATCGAAAACAAATTATTTTAAAAATGGAAGGACCTATGATTTAATTTTCTCCAGCACGTTATTTTTTGGAAATTTATTTGATCTACATTTATGTTGTTCATTTCGCACACATCTATTCCCAAAATATTGATTCTATCGAAGGGGATAGAAATTCCTCTAGACTCATAAAGCTCCTTGTGTTCTATGATTTTCCTGATATTTTACAAAATTCAAGATCAATGAGATTGTTGTATTATACGCCCTCCAATACTTCTAATGTATCTAACTAAATAATCTTTCGAAATGGCCTGTTTATTAAATTTTTTATATACTGTCCGATTTTTCTAATACCCCTATAATTTCTATTTTCATTGCTTTCGGCTTTTTAATGTTTTTATATTTTAAACACACTTGTGATATGAATTGATGATGAAGACTTGCTTTTATCCTTCTGTCTCTTTATATAGCCCTGACCGGAAACGTAAAATTAAGAATTTTAAAATTTGACTAAGGATGGGACATAATCATATCGATAGATGAAAAAATAAAATTAAAATACTTGCATGTTAATTTAGATGTGTGAAAACTTTCTATTTCTATTATTGCATTCAAATGCTAAACATACTCCTCCCATTTTGGACATTTTATAAACTTTAACTTAAAAAAAACAAAAAAAAACACCAAAACCGCTCTGAAAAATAAAAAGGAGCAATGATGATCAAAAATCGAAAAGTTACTTTCGGAGCGATAAAAGGCGGGAGGGCTCTGGGACCTAAAGGAGTGGGGGAAGCGGTGCTCATTTCCAACCTCCTAGTTTGTTAATGTGTTGTACGAATTTGACTATCGAAAGTGAGAATTCGTCATTTCTCACAGAAAATCCCTTTCCTCCTTAATAAAAGTCCATCATTGAATGACGGGAAAAGGATTAATGCCATTGTATCATATAAACAGTGAATTACTTTGAATAATAATGAATATTTAAGTTCAATATTCATTTCCAAGAATTCAGTTTCATAATATTTGTTTCACAAGGGATAACTAATAAATAATATTTCAAATAAAAACAATTTCTCTCCAAATAAAACCGGTCCCTTGTAAAAAACAAGTATCACATAGACTAAAAGATCGAAGACAGTAGTTATGTCAACGTTAGATACTTACCATAAGGAATAAAAAGTTTCAGAAAAAACATTTGAGGAAGGAATAAAGAAAGCAGAATAACAATAACTATTTTAAATCCAAACCTTTATGATCTATCATTTCAATGACTTTAAGAATTTATTTGAAAGATTCAATCATGAGTTTTTTACTTAATATTAATAGACCATCATTTAAAAAATGTCAAATATATATATATAAATTTATTTTATGTGTAATATGTAAATTATATTACATGAAACACTTTCTATATCCCTCGCATTGCATTAGATAGGAATTGATGTTTGGTCCTAAAAACGATCAGTAATTATAAAGAAGCTGGAGGTGGCTGTGAGAGACCGGAACATTTGTAATTATCTGACTTTTTTGCGAAGCCGTAAGCAATGATAATTCTAATTACTCAAGTCCCAGTGGAGTAAGCATCGTGGTGTTGCAGTGAATGGTTTTATGATATAATTTAAAATGATACTCTTCCAGTTCCTAATAAAACCGCTAATTATTCATTCAATATTATTATTTTTTATTTCGACTTCGCCCCATGAAAATGGATTAGTATAAACGTGTAAGAGAGGAAAATGTAGAGTAAGATATGAAGGTAGTATAGTAATGAGCTGTTGATAAGGGGGTGATAAGAGTGTCTACCTGATCCGGAACTCTTGGCCTTGGACTTGCGCGGGTAGATGACGGCTATGTGACTCTGACCACAACCCATCACTGGGAGGCTCCGCCGGGCCCTGCCATGAGGACAGCTGAGCAGCCACCCGGGCACACTACTCCACTCTACCCAACTGCAGCGGCGGCACTAGATCCTACACCTCGGGCTGCCGGCGCGGCACTGGTCCGCTGCTACCCCCACCCCCCGCGTCAATACCTCCACAACCCCCTCCTGTTCGCTCTAGCTTCATCTTCCAAACAACCACCACCGGCTTACAGCTTCGAATCGAAAGGCTTTAACTGTGAAATTATTTTTGAATATTCCATGTCCATCTGCCCATAGCTTAAACTACTAGTTATAAGCATTTATACCCACCATGCATTTCTATTCTCACGGTGCTACAACTAGGTTACAGTGCCTTAGTTTCTAAAACCGTTTCCTCCAATCGTCAGTCTTGTACTGATATCAAGTTCCTAGTCCCGGAGTTGTTGCGAGCATCTCTTTCTACCTCAGCTCGTGTGTTTCCCTATAAATTGGCCGAGTCAGCGAAATTTAGGCATATATATCTCCATCTTCCCCCAACTGAGGATTACCAACTGTTACGGATCCAGAAGTGTTATAAAGGGCGTCCTTTTCTTTTAACCACCAGAATTCCTTTCGATACTACTATAAATCCAGACACATCCTTATGAAACCTTAAACCTACATCTCCTATTACCTTGTGCAACCTACCTTTGTTATCAGTTAAGTCTATAGCTCGCCTTTATTGTCTTTGAGGATGGTCTTTCAATGTTTTTTATTTAGAGCTCATTTCGTAAATTGTCTTTTTGTATATTTACACGTTGCGTTTATAAAAAAAATAGAAATTTGAGCTGTATTAGTCTAAAAAGGATTCGTTAGTGTGGCACCGATCTCCACTGAATACGACCCGTTGAAGGTTTGTTTTACCTATGAAGGATCAAGGCCCTTTCTAACAGAAAATTATGCGATGGTGGTTCGCAGCGTTTTACCTATCCATCCTATTCTGTTATAAATGGCCTTGATCAGATTTATTAGACCACAGCTTTAGACTTCAGCTTGCTACGCTCGCTTATAAGTAACAACTAACCTCTAAAGGTGCCTTTACACCTTACGAACTTTACCTTCGAACAGCACCTTCGAACAACCTTCGAACAGCCTTCACGTCGACTGTTCGGCTGTTCTGGTTACTTCATCTGTTCGCCTGGGTTCGGGGGTAGCGCTAGTGTCACTTTTGATTTGTGTTTTTGTAAGTGACAGGAATTGTTTGTGATACTAGTGTGGTTTGTGATACGTTGTAATTCGTCTCCTATTTTTTTATTTTACAGATAATATAAAATATATTGATAAAGGAGATTTTTTCTTTATCATAAGCTAGCTTGGGGTGCGTCAGCCATATTGGTTCGCTTAACGTCACGTGAAGTATAAATGGCTGTTCGCTTCACGTCGGTACGGCAAGGTTCGAAGGAGAACTTGTTCGAAGGTGATGTTCGTAAGGTGTAAAGGCACCTTAACGAGTCCTTCTTTTCAGTGGAGATCGGGGCCACACTAGCAGTCCTTTTTAGAGGAATAAAGCTCGAATTTCTATTTTCTTTATTAAAAATTCATTATTTATTTATTTATATATAATTTTCGGGCTTTTCGACCACCTGGGTTATTTTCGCCCTGTAATACAATATTTAAAAAATTACAATTTTAAAAAAGATACAGTTAAATACAATAAAATTACAATTACCATACAATTAAAAAGCGAACTTTGATGTTACCGTAAAATTACAATTTATAAAAAAGTAAGTTATATTTTATTAAATATATTATTCTGTTTAAGGAAGAGCATTAATTGGATAGAGTTTTATTCCCTAACCGGGAGAGGAATCATTGCCAAGTTATTAATGACCCCAGCCCCGTGTTTTGAACACAATATTTTCGAGTTATCACGTACGTTATAAGGGAGATCCTTCCCCCTATAATCTATTAATTAATAAATGCGCTTTTTATGTAATAATAATTTATAGAATTTGTTGCTAACCCTTCAAGAGGGACGTGCATCCCTCCACTATCGCTTTCTCATCAATATCCCAAAAACCATTGTACACCTAAAGTTTCATGCGTCGCACACAGGGGTATTTGACCCGAAAAGCTGGCCAAAACTATTTCCATCCATTTTATTAATTCAAAAGTCCTCAAAATGGCTTCTATATTTGTAATATACATTAAAAATGGTTTTTTAGCAGTTAAAAAAATATTCTAAGGAGAAAATTTTCATAAAATAAATTTTTAAATAACTCCACCGACTGTGAAATAGGCATCCATGGGTTTACAATTTATGTTCATAATATTTTCTCTTTATGCACTGCAGCCATGAAATATGCTTATAACTAATTAAAAATTTATTATCATTTATCTATTACTATTATTTAAAAAAAAATCTGGTGCGTGTGCGCAACACACAGCTTTCACTTACCAACTTACTTAAATTAGAAATTAATGCGTTTTGTTAATTGCCACTTCTCAAATGAACAGAAAGGCTTTAATTATGAACAATGGTCTGTCATTAAAGGCGTACTCCGCATGCCTGGGCTCAACGAGTTTTATTAGTTGACTGAATATTTTTTTTACTTTCACTTACCTATATATGAAATATATAGTAAGTGGAAGTATTGCGATCGTGAAAATTTTCGACTTCCGGTTTTCAACGGAAATACACGTTTTGGGACCCCCTGAGTCGAAATAACCAAGTCCCGCGAAATGGTCTGTGTGTGTGTGTGTGTGTGTGTGTGTCTGTGTGTGTGTGTGTGAACAGACTAGCTCAAAAACTATAAACCGTGGGAACCTGAAATTGGGTATTTAGTTTAGGTATATGCCCGCGATGTGACAGCAAAAATTTCATCAAAATTTCTCAACGGGAGGGGGTACTTTATTTAATAACTTTTTACGTTTTTTTCGATTTTCTCAAAAACGGCTCTAACGATTTTGATTAAACTGAGTATTTGATCTATTTATATGCCCCAAATATGACTGTAAAAATTTCATCAAAATTGATTAACCGGAGGGGGGACTTTACTTAATAAATTTTGTATTATTTTCACGTGTTTTTTTTATTTACTCAAAAACGGTTTTAACGATTTTGATCAAACTTGGTATTTGATGTATTTATATGCCCGAGATCTGACTGTAAAAATTTCATCAAAATTGATTTACCGGAGGGGGGACTTTACTTAATAAATTTTGTATCATTTTCACGTGTTTTTTTTATTTACTCAAAAACGGTTTTAACGATTTTGATCAAACTTGGTATTTGATGTATTTATATGCCCGAGATATGGCTGTAAAAATTTCACCAAAATTGATTTACGGGAGGGGGGACTTTACTTAATAAATTTTGTATCATTTTCACGTGTTTTTTTTATTTACTCAAAAACGGTTTTAACGATTTTGATCAAACTTAGTATTTGATGTATTTATATGCCCGAGATATGACTGTAAAAATATTATCAAAATTGATCTACGGGAGGGGGGACTTTACTTAATAAATTTTGTATCATTTTCACGGTTTTTTTTTATTTACTCAAAAACGGCTTTAACGATTAACAAAAATAAGATATGAATGTAGAAAAATGTGTCACTTTTGGAAATGATAATTAGCAAAACACGTCAATTTCTAATCTAAGTAAGTTGGTAAGTGAAAGTTGTGTGTTGCGCGCACGCACCAGATTTTTTTACTTTCACTTACCTATATATGAAATATATAGTAAGTGGAAGTATTGCGATCGTGAAAATTTTCGACTTCCGGTTTTCAACGGAAATACACGTTTTGGGGTCCCCTGAGTCGAAATAACCAAGTCCCGCGAAATGGTCTGTGTGTGTGTGTGTGTGTGTGTGTCTGTGTGTGTGTGTGAACAGACTAGCTCAAAAACTATAAACCGTGCGATACTGAAATTGGGTATTTAGTGTAGGTATATGCCCGCGATGTGACAGCATAAATTTCATCAAAATTACTTAAAGGGAGGGGGTACTTTACTTAATAACTTTTTAGGTTTTTTTCGATTTTCTCAAAAACGGCTCTAACGATTTTGATTAAACTGAGTATTTAATCTATTTATATGCCTGAAATATGACTGTAAAAATTTCATCAAAATTGATCAACCGGAGGGGGGACTTTACTTAATAAATTTTGTATCATTTTCACATGTTTTTTTTATTTACTCAAAAACGGTTTTAACGATTTTGATCAAACTTGGTATTTGATGTATTTATATGCCAAAGATGTGATAACCAACATTTCATCACAATTGATCAACCGGAGGGGGGACTTTACTTAATAAATTTTGTATCATTTTCACATGTTTTTTTTTATTTACTCAAAAACGGTTTTAACGATTTTGATCAAACTTGGTATTTGATGTATTTATATGCCAAAGATGTGATGACCAACATTTCATCACAATTGATCAACCGGAGGGGGGACTTTACTTAATAAATTTTGTATCATTTTCACGTGTTTATTTTATTTACTCAAAAACGGTTTTAACGATTTTGATCAAACTTGGTATTTGATGTATTTATATGCCCGAGATATGACTGTAAAAATTTCATCAAAATTGATCTAGGGGAGGGGGGACTTTACTTAATAAATTTTGTATAATTTTCACGGGGTTTTTTTATTTACTCAAAAACGGCTTTAACGATAAACAAAAATAAGATTTGAATGTAGAAGAATGTGTGACTTTGGGAAATGATATTTAGCAAAACACGTCAATTTCTAATCTAAGTAAGTTGGTAAGTGAAAGTTGTGTGTTGCGCGCATGCACCAGATTTTTTTCTCCTCTTTATGTTTTCTTTATTTTTATCATATCTCATATTTAGCCATTTCTTATTTTTAGGCGTAACGAGAGACAGTTAATTTCTCCATATAAACAAAAACAAAGGTACTTTATTGGAAACAAACAAACAAAAAAGGCCCCAACCCACCCCCCCCCCCCAAAAAAAAGCCCCCTCAGAACATTTTAATAATGATAAAGCTTACCTGATATTAAAGAACACCTGATTTTCATTTAATATGACGAATTTGGTAAAAATTGTTTGAGATCATCGAAAAAAAGGTAAAAAGTTGTAAAAGAGTAATGAAATAAAGTGCCCCCTTCGTTTGACTAATTTTGATGAAATGTTGGGCATCACATCTTTGGCATATAAATACATCAAATATCCAGTTTGATGAAAAACATTAAAGCCGTTGTTGAATAAATAAAAAAAACACGTGAAAATTATATAAAATTTTAAAGTAAAGTCCCCCCTCCGGTTGATCAATTTTGATGAAATTTTTACGGTCATATCTCGAGCATATACATACATCAAATACCCAGTTTGATCAAATCTTTAATGCCGTTTTTGAGAAAATAAAAAAAACACGTGAAAATTATATAAAATTTATTAAGTAAAGTCCCCCCTCCGGTAAATCAATTTTGATGATATTTTTACAGTCATATCTCGGGCATATAAATACATCAAATACTAAGTTTGATCAAAATCGTTAAAACCGTTTTTGAGTAAATAAAAAAAACACGTGAAAATGATACAAAATTTATTAAGTAAAGTCCCCCCTCCGGTTGATCAATTTTGATGAAATTTTTACAGTCGTATCTCGGGCATATACATACATCATATACCCAGTTTGATCAAATCTTTAATGCCGTTTTTGAGTAAATAAAAAAAACACGTGAAAATTATATAAAATTTATTAAGTAAAGTCCCCTCTCCGGTTGATCAATTTTGATGAAATTTTTACAGTCGTATCTCGGGCATATACATACATCATATACCCAGTTTGATCAAAATCGTTAAAGCCGTTTTTGAGTAAATAAAAAAACCACGTGAAAATAATGCAAAATTTATTAAGTAAAGTCCCCCCTCCGGTTAATCAATTTTGATGAAATTTTTACACTCACATCTCGGGCATATAAATAAGTCAAATACTCAGTTTAATCAAAATAGTTAGAGCCGTTTTTGAGAAAATCGAAAAAAAACGTAAAAAGTTATTAAATAAAGTACCCCCTCCCTTTGAGCAATTTTGATGAAATTTTCGCTGTCACATCGCGGGCATACATCTACACTAAATACCTAATTTCAGGTTCCCACGGTTTATAGTTTTTGAGCTAGTCTGTTCTCACACACACAGAGACCATTTCGCGGGACTTGGTCATTTCGACTCAGGGAACCCCAAAACGTGTATTTCCGTTGAAAACCGGAAGTCGAAATTTTTCACGATCGCAATACTTCCACTTACTATATATTTCATATATAGGTAAGTGAAAGTAAAATGAATACGTGAATATAAAAAGTTATGGTGATAAAGAAAAAAAATGTGTTTTCCTAATTCATTAAGAATTGTTTAATACCTCTTCGAAACACAACTTATATCCCAGGAAGAAACGCACCAACCTTTCTTAAAAATGCATATTACATTTAATTATTCATTATTCACTTTCCTCGTCACTTAATGAACTTTCGGAATCACCAGTATCGGTTAAGTTAGTTGGGGGAGACAACATTTCTAAAGTTTCCTTACAAAACCTGATACCTTTTTTCTTGAACTTCTCATACCTGTGATAACTGGATCTGATGTCAATATTAATCTATTAATTACATCCAGATTGCACTCTGTCCGGGAAAATTTTCTGGTCTTATTTTCTCTATAAACCCGGAAATGGTAATTTCGGGTTTCTGCTGCTTCCTCAGATAAAAGACCAATATGAAGCAGAGGGCTTTTTATCACTTCAAAACCATCCCTTAAAATTTTGTGAACAGATGGTGTCATAGCATACCATTGATAAAGTTTCTCCGTACCCGTTGTAAATTTTAAAGGAACAAATGATTTTTCAGAGCGTCCACCAGATCTTGAGCTTTTGATTGATATCGTCCCACTTAGCCATTTCTTGTTGCTGTTTCAAAAATATTTCTTTTCCATGAAGAAGCATTCTATTTCACTTGGAAATCATGCCTCAAAATGGATAATTTTGTTTTAGCTCTTTCACATGCTCTAGGTTATTACAATATTTCCCAATGAGAAAATACACCAAAAATTCCTTCTTTTTTTTTTTAAAAGAAATGTTTTGACTTTAGAAATATGTCAAATAATTCCCGTCAGGTTACAGTTATTCTTCCAGAAGATCCTAAAATACAAATAAATGAAAATATAACAATTTTTTTGAAAAATGTTATTGTATGTTATTTTAAAAAAATTATTATAAAACACATATAATAATATTTTTTTTCAATTTTCCTTCAAAGAACTGCTGGAAGGAAGCGACTTGGAGAACAAAACCACTGACGAAGATGATGTCTCATGGGAAGAAGATGATTACATCTGTGAAGGGGAACTGCAGGAGGCCATCGCTAAAGTGAAGCTTGGTAAGTCAGCAGGCTCAGATGATGTGACACCAGAGATGACGAAGCATATGGGAATGAAAGGGCAAGAGATGTTTCTCCATCTTCTTAACCTGATATGGAAGCAGAAGAGGATCCCTAAAGACTGGGAGATCGCGGTGATTGTGCCGATCTATAAAAAGGGCGATAACCGGGACTGCGAAAACCACCGGGGTATATCACTCCTGAGCATACCCAGCAAGATATACTCAAGAATCCTGGAAGCGAGGATCAGGAAGATCGTCGATGACCAGATCGGGGAGGAACAGTATGGTTTCAGGGCACAAAGGAGCACCCAAGACCTCATATTTACAATGCGGCATCTCATGGAGAAATGTATTTGATATGAAGGGCAAAGAGGCATCGTTATGTTTTGTGGACTTCCAGAAAGCATTTGACAGGGTTAAGAAGGTTGAGACTAGCAGTGGGAAGTCTCTATAAGAAAACAAGAAGTTTTGTAAGAACAAGGAACCACTCCTCCAGAGAATTCGATACCTCGCTGGGAATACGCCAGGAGTGTAGCTTGAGCCCTCTTTTGTTCATACTGGTACTGGATCTGGCATTGAAGAAGGCAAAGGAAAGATTCAAAAATTTCTGCCTTGGCTACAGAAGAATGCAACCATCACTCTACACTCTGCTCGCATTTGCGGACGACATGGTGCTGATAGCCGCTAACGACATCGATCTGCAGATAAACCTCAACATTCTCAAGGAAGAGCTAACCACAATCAACATGGTTGTGTGCATGAGGATTGGAAGGAAGCCACACAGGGTTATGAAAGTGTTGAGGGTTAGCGGCGAGAGATTGGAGCAAGTTACGAGTTTTAAATACTTAGGGGCTCATCTCAACGAAAGCGGCTATATCGAGGAAGAACTGGAGCAGCGAGTGGGAGCAGCAGGGAGAATGTCCCAGGCGGTTCAGAAGGGTTTCCTCAACAGAAGAGAGGTCTCCAAGAAGACAAAGATCTCAGTCTACAAATCAACATTCCTCCCCATACTTTCATACTCCTCAGAATCCTGGACCCTCACATCAAAACACAGGAGCCATATCCAGGCTATGGAAATAAGGTACAAAGTGGAAAATAAAACAAGGAGGGGCAAGATCAGAAACTCTAGCATCCGAGCGAACCTCGATGTCAAACCAGCCGAAGCAATCCTGGAGGAACACAAATTAAGATGGTTTGGATAGCTCCTTAGGATGGATGAAGATAGGATTGCTAGGAGGACCTACGAGACTCGGGTGGAGGGAAGAAGGGCCAGAGGAAGACCCAGGATAACTTGGAGCAAGAGAAGAGAGATGGTGCAGGAGAGGTCAACCTGGTCCAGACTCTACAGGGGACAACCTCAACACTGCTAGAAGCGGTACAAGAGGATTTGAATATGATGAATTTTTTTTATTTAATGAAATTGACATTTTAGTAATAAAAAATTATAAGTCTCCCAATCGCAACTATTCGCAGAATTTTTTTCAAGAAACATAATCTACGATAATTATACATTATCATAAAAAATATTTCGTTGCCCAGAAGTATAACTTTTTAACCTTAAAATTTAATTTTTAGCTCTAAAATATACCTACCAAAAAACAAAAAGATATTGATACTAGTATTGAATAAAAAAAAATTATAACTATCTGGATAACAAGTAGAAACCTGGCCTCGAAGTACCCATCATATGATAATGCCAATACTTCAGTAAGAACAAAGAAAATTAATATATTTTGTAGACCAACACTTATGAGCACAGACGAGTTAAAGGATAAGGTCAGATTTGAATTAGAATAGCCGCCGGATTAAGGGCCTGGAAGAGGTAAAAATCATCTTACATGATCCAACAGGTCCTCTACTTGAACTTCCAGTCATTATTTACCAGAAATTTCAAATTTCAAAAAATGGGTTTTGGCCAACTTTTAGGGCCAAATACCCCAGTGTGCGTCGCATACATTCTATTCCTCCAAAATGTGACGATGACTTTTCTTTCAAAAATGAGTAATTCTTGTTCAGTGTCATATGAACTAGGCCACCACTCAAATCGATATAGAAATGCAGGGTATCAATTTCTTTGGACCAGTTCAATGAATGTCTTTGAATCAGAAATGTTAATTCAAAAAGTGTTACATAAATTCCCTTCAATACAATAAAATCTGGCTAGAATATATTTTCAGTGCTATGAAGCGTTTATGGCTATTAAACTTGACTTACATTTAGTTACCAATTCAAAGCCCAATCAGAAAACTCGCGAGCAATCCAAAAACAGAAGGATCGGAATGCGTGTTTGAGAGATGAGCTTCGTATGATAAGAACTACCAAATGATCCAGGAAATGGGAGCAAGCCACCCCCCCCCCTTCCCGTAAGGTGAAGCCATGTAGGGCCTATTACTATTCCTGTACTACTAACAGCGCTTTTATGCAGTAATACTTTACGCCCTTAAATGGCAAATGGATTGTATTTAAAAATTTAATTATGATTTATAACATTTTTGTATACTCATATTTTAAATAGAATTGAAAAAAAAAAAAAAAAAAAAAGTGCCCATCCCTAAGGATATTGCTGGATCCGCTACTGATAGGAATGAACGAGGAGTTCAAAGAGATTTAGACTGCTTCTTTTTAAAATCAATCGTCTTAAGTCTAATCCTGAGATACAGAAAACAATTGAAAGACATCTTTTTGATTTACTTTGGCTTTTCTGTTGTAATAGAAGTATGTAACTGAATCTGAAACCACATCAGATTCAGATACCTGAATCAAATGTATGTCGTCTACAAGGAATGCAAATGCTGAAAGATTTCAAAAATCCTTTATTACTCAGTATTCCATACAATGTAATACTCGTGACAAAATAGCTTGATAATTCATATTAAAAAGAATACATTGTTTGTATTGGAGAACACAATGTCACCGAATACTTTTAAATTCTGCTTGGAACAGGGTAAACAAATAATAAAAAAAAAACTCAATATGAGCATTTTATTCCTTAGAATTCAAAATAAAGTCCTGAATTATTATCCAAACAACCGTACATATATACAAATAGTATCACATCAAAAGTATAATCATAGGTACCATTTTTTACCATAATTTGTGATCTTTCTCTTTCTTGCTACTTCTAAGAGACTTTGGTTCACTGTAGGAATGGGAAACTATCGATAGTACTAACAATACTATCGAAGTCGAGACTATCGATAGCCTATCGATAGTTGTAAGCGATAGTTCAAAATTACCACATCACTAATAAAAAGACCAGGCTTCCCAATTTAGGCGGGACAGTCCCGCTTTTTAAGTGAAACTTCATTTGGAAGGTCCGAAGTTATATAGAAGCGTATTGAGCTTGGGTGTAACGGTCTGTGGTTCCGGTCACACAGTTGATCCAAAACATAAAATTATCATTTTAATGATGTTTCGTATTGAAAATATAATATAAATATATCACTGGGCCATTCCACGTCCAATCATCCAGCCGAAGTTCAAAATTTGACCTTCCCCCCTCAGGTTTTGATACAAATTTGTAAGTATTATGTACATACTCTCTATAAGAAAAAATGCCAAATTTTACCCATTACCAACAAATAGTTTCAGAATTATGGTCATTTTAAACTTATGAGATATTTGAAGTTCCGATGATTACTTGAGCTCAAAACCAACTTGTACTTGTTAAGACTTTCCTCTGTAGAATGGGTATTAATTGAACAGAAGCTTTCAATATTTATTCATTAATTCTGCATTTCATGCAGAATCGGGTGATGTCATAAATAATAGAGAGATTATTCTTGATCATAGAAAAAAAAAATCTTAAACAAAAAAATTTAGATTTTTTCCAAGTTGCAAAAACAGTCATCGAAAAAAGTCATGAGCGAAATTCTCTCTCCAACCAGTCTAATTAGCTATATATCAATAAAAAGAGGATAAAATTCTCTATCTAATGATAAAATAATTAGAGTGGGTTATTGACTTATAAGAGTTTTATGTTGATTTGAATCTAATATAGTA
Source organism: Aelia acuminata (assembly GCA_911387785.2). NCBI lineage: Eukaryota > Metazoa > Arthropoda > Insecta > Hemiptera > Pentatomidae > Aelia > Aelia acuminata. The sequence continues at coordinate 88,976,643 of OU426982.1, forward strand.
AAATTTAATTTAAAAGTGGCGCTTAATACATTATTACAGCTGAAATCTCTCTAAAATATCCTCATACAAAGGTATATGATTGAAAAGGGCAGCCAATTTCCTTTTAAATGATATAATAATATTGCTGGGCTTTTGAAAAACATCATTCTTGGTTGCATTATGTCTTGTTCTTTTAGGAGGTTTTTCCATCCTATCGCTATCGTGAGTTATAAACACTCTTGTGCTAAAAAAAGGAAGTTTTTATTTGGTTCTAAAAGGATGCCATTCCTTTCGTTATTTCCACCGTTAGTGGGAATAAGGAGAGCTACCTGTCTTATTAGTTTCTTGCAAGCATACACTAACCATTAAAATAAAACAACAAAATATAAAGAAGTGATGGAGCTTTTTCCATAAATACGTTGCACAAAAAGATGTTTCTACGATCGGCTAGAGCCTAACAACGGGCCTCTTATCCATGATGTTACTTAACAGAAGGAGATTGTGAAAATTGAAAGGATGTATTATTTTCAGTTTGTAAAACCAACAATTTTGCCGTAATTTCTTCAGTTATTTTTTAATAAAAAATGCATAATGATAGTCGATGATATTTAATACATACATAGTGCTTGCTATCAGTATTCCCAGAGAATTTCGGGATTTTAAATAGTAGTTTAAAAATATAAATTTTAGCTACTCATAATCTATTAATATTAATTAAATAATTAATTTTAATAGTTTATATCATAATAACACTTTGATGTCATGACAAAAAATCTCAAAAAAACAACAACTAAAAATGATAAATATTTAATGCTAATATTTGTTATATTGTTAATATAATATATAAATTTTGAATTAATATTATAATAAACGGCCAATGAATGCGTAATTCACAGGTCCAGTCCGGGATTTTCCTTAGCCCCTTGTCCATCTAAATTCAATTTTCGGTCGACTATCGATAGCACTATCGATAGTTTCACTCGATAATATCGAAGCTATCGATAGTCGCAACTATCGATAGTTTCCCATCCCTAGTTCACTGATACATATAACCTATGATCAGGTTTTTAACTCATGTAACCTACCTATCAATCTTAATCAGAGGATGCCTTGGTTGTCTGTGTTTGTTTGATGTGAAATTTTACTGTTATTATAACTTAATTTTTTTGAATTATTACAAATATAATGCCTCCAAAAAAAGGAGGTGGTTCTAAAGGTAAAGATGAATCTTCAAAAGAAGCTGGAAAGGATAAAAAAGGAGGCAGTGCAGTCAAGGTACTGAATTTATTCATTAATTTTTTATTATTTTTTTTGTATTCTTCATTTTTCTTTCAACTTATTTAAATATAGCATATTAATAAATATAAAACATCCCACTTTCCTTTGTAGGTGAGACATATTTTGTGTGAAAAACAGTCTAAATGTCTCGAAGCACTTGAAAAACTAAAGGCTGGGATGAAATTCAATGAAGTTGCAGCACAGTACAGTGAAGACAAAGCGAGGCAAGGGGTAAGTAAAATATATTTTAAAAACTTAAATGAGGTAGATATTTATTTTAATGTGGTTTGTGAAATTTGAACTAGTGATATATTTTTGTATTTTTACTTTCACTTACCTATATATGAAATATATAGTAAGGGAAAGTATTGCGGTCGTGAAAAATTTCGACTTCCGGTTTTTTAACGGAAATACATGTTTTGGGGCCCCCTGAGTACAAATAACCATGTCCCGCAAAATGGCCTGTGTGTGTGTGTGTGTGTGTGTTTGTTTGTTTAATGTCACTTTATGCCACTAAGGTTATTGGACGATGCTACAGTGGGAGTCCTAAATTTTACCTATCCAGGTATAATTATGATAGGGCTCTATAACGAGTACCTGACATCGTACAGGCTCGGGATGTCCATATTACATCCTATCCGAGAGACGGCATGGCTAAGGATTTTTGACTCCCATTAAAAAATCCTAGGGCCACTGCTGAGGGTGAACCTGCGACCTTTAGTATTGTAGGTTGCCATGCTAACCCCTATACCACAGGTGACCCCAATGTGTGTGAACAGACTAGCTCAAAAACTATAAACTATTAATCGTGCGAACCTGAAATTGGGTATTTAGTGTATGTATATGCCCGCGATGTGACAGCAAAAATTTCATCAAAATTGGCCAAACTGAGGGGGTACTTTGTTTAATAACGTTTTACGTTTTTTTCGATTTTCTCAAAAACGGCTTTAACGATTTTGATTAAACTGATTATTTGATGTATTAATATGAACGAGATATTACTGCAAAAATTGATCAAAATTGATCAACCGGTGAAGGCACTTTACTTAATAAGTTTTGTACCATTTTCACGTGTTTTTTTATTTACTCAAAAATGGCTTTAAAGATTTTTATCAAACTGGGTATTTGATGTATTTATATGTCAAAGATGTGAAACCGCACTTTATATCAAAATTGGTCAAACGGAGGGGGCACTTTATTTCATAACTTTCTTTCCAATTATTATCTTTTTTTCGATTATCCCAAAAACGGCTATAATGATTTTGATCAAATTAGACATGTTTAATGAAAATTAGGTGTTATTTAATATCAGGTAACCTTTATCATTATTAAAATGTTCTGAGGGGGCTTAAATGGGGATGGGGGCTTTTCTGTTTTCCTATAAAGTACCGTTGTTTTTGTTTATATGGAAAAATTAACTATCTCTCGTTACACCTACAAATAAGAAATGGCTAAATATGAAATATGAAAAAAATCAAGTAAACATATAGAGGAGAAAAAAAGAAAAATATTCCGTCTCATAAACTCATAAAATACGTTGAGCCCACGCATGCGGAGTACGCCTTTTATGACAAACCATTGTTCATAATTAAAGCCATTCTGTTCATTTTAAGGAAATTATTTGTTTCATGGTAATTAAATGAAGTTTTTAACAACTACATAAATAATTTTAAAATCAGACGACTTGGAGTATTATGCTTGCATTGCCGAATGATCACAAGTAAAAAATTTTATTTAATAATAAAAAAAAATAGTATTTTTTATAGAGCAAATAAAAACAAAAATAAGAAACGAATGTGGGAAAATGTGGCAATTAACAAAACCCATGAATTTCGAATCTAAGTAAGGTGGTTTGTGAAAGTTGTGTGTTGCGCGCACGCACCAGATTTTTTGATTTGTAGTCCATCACCTGTTTTAAAATAAATATGATTGTTGATGCATTACGTTCCACTTGTAAGAAAACTACAATTGTTTTGGGGATCAATCAATTATGTTTTTCGTGTTAATCCCCCATGCCACAGATTTATTATACCCTTTATATCAGTAGGAGCATAAAAATTATGGTTTTAAATTGGACAGATGACAGTGAGGAATTCATTTAACAGTTGAAGCAAATTTTAGCATCTCCTTTAGTTTTAGGTCATCATGACTCTGGACATGCCCCTCAGGCTTATAGTGGGTATTATATACCGAGCTGAGTGCGGTATTATCCCAAATAATTTTAGCGGGCGAGAGACCTTTGGCTTTTTCCAGTCGAATCTTTAGACATCATGAGCGAAAATATTCAGAATTTGATAAAGAGGTATTTTCAATTATATTTGATTTAAGCAAATACCACTTATATCTATTTGGAAGACATTTTTCTTTGATTTTTTACATTAACCCTTAGTTCAGATCTTGGGAAGGAAGAAACTGATTCCGTCTATGGTGGCCAGTGGACCACAGAGGTGAGCTCTGTTCCTGGCTGGGTATGATTATGGAGTTTGTCATGTAAGTACGAAAAACAAATTTGCTGATTGGTTATCCAGGGCACCTCTACCTGTTACTGAAGGAGTGAATACTCTCAAGGAGGTAAACGATAAAGTATTTTTAAATTATGTATGCAACAATGATGATTTACCAATTGTTTATAATGATGTTTTGCATGCCACCAAAAAAGATAAACAGTTGGTTAAAGGGATAAATTATTTCAAGAACTATTGGCCACAGAACATTGATGAGACCTTGGATGATTATTTCCAAAAATGTTATGAATTGCATCTGGAAGGAGGCTTATTGATTTGGGGAAATATGGTGGTCATACCCAAACAGCTGAGACAGATTCCTTGAATAGCTGTGCCGGCCGTATCTAGGTACAGTGAAGGTTAAGTCTTTAGCAAAATTTTATGTATGGTGGTCGAAATTGGATAATGATATTGAAGGATACAACGGAATTTCCAAGTTGGATATAAAGGCGATCCACCAAAGGCCTCTATCATCCCGGTAAACAGACACAGGACAATATATTTGTCCTTAAAAAAGCATTGCATGGGGCAGGACCTTAGGAAATATTCCTAGCCTTTTTAGACCTAAGGCGGCTTTCGACTCCATCTCATATCAGGTGATATGGGATGGATATGCGTTGGAGAATAAAAACGTCCCAGGGGATCTTATCACTGCAATAAATTCCATTTACATCGATGCAAAAGGTGTAATGCAGATCAATGGGAGAGAAACAGCTGCATTCCAGATGGATAGAGGAGTCAGGCAAGGAGACAGCCTTAGCCCTCTGTTATTTCTATCATAAAATATGCAAAAGGAGAACATCTCCAACATTAATGGGAAGATGGAACATGCGTCCTGTCGTAGTCCAGAGCCTGCTCTAAGCTGATGACTGTTTTTCTCGCAAACTCTAGGGAAAAGTTGCAGAAAGCCCTTGTAGGAGAGGAGCTCCAACTTATGGGGATGACATTAAATATTGCCAAAAGCAAAGTGCTTATGGTGTCCAGGGTTCAGCATGAAAATGCGCATTTGTAACTTTCACTTACCTATATTTCTTTTTTTCCTTTTTTTTTTCTTTTTTTCTTTTTTTTTTATTGGTCCTCCCCTTCCTCGCCTGTTAGGCTATACGGGGTTTCCCGGGCCAGGGGAGAGGGTGGGGGATTGATGACACCTATATATGAAATATATAGTAAGGGAAAAGTATTGCGATCATGAAAAATTTTGACTTTCGGTTTTCAACAGAAACACGTTTTGGGGTCCTTTTAGTCCAAATAACCAAATCCCTAGAAATAGTGTGTGTGTGCGTGCGTGCGATTTTGAACAGACTAGCACAAAAACTATAAACCTTACAAACCTGAAATTGGGTATTTGGTATATATATGCCCGTGATATGACAGCAAAAATTTCATCAAAATTGACCAAACGGAGGGGGCACTTTATTTCATTACGTTTTTATCAATTTTCCACAAAAATGCCTTTAATGATTTTAATCAAACTTGTCATGTTTAATGAGAATTAAGTATTCTTTAATATCAGGTAAGTTTAAAAACTTTATGTTCATAATAGATTCCTAAAAAAGAGAAATAAGCAATAATGAATCTATTTTTTTCGATCAATAAACATTTTGAGCAGCATGTACTTTGCCTTTTCTCTAAATATTTTTCTTTGTTTTCCACAGAAAAACTAAATGAAAAAGGTTGTTTGTAATTCTTTAAGTTGTGATACAGTTGCAATAATCAATAGTTTTCATATATGCTCCCTCTGTATATCAGTGAACTTCTACCAGTTAATAAACTAAATTTTATTCTTTTTAAAATTCTAAGCTTTCAAACAATAAATTACATATATGATACTATTCATATTACCAGAAAATTGCAATTTTTGTTTTGTGAAATCATATATTTTTTATTTTATTATTAAAATATTTTATATTTAGCCATTTCTAGCTATTAGCCATTTACTAGGGATAATAAGGGACTGTTATTTACTCCAAATACACAAAATGAAACATACTTTTGTTTTAACATTTGTCCTTGACCATTAAAGCCCTATCAGAATGTTACTATGATGATAAAATCTACATAATTTTAAAGAATACTTCATTCTGATTAAGCATGACAGATTTAATCAAAGTACAACCACAATGCTTTCCCTTAGGTGTACTGTATATTTCATGTATAAGTAAGTGAAAGTATAAACAAAAGGTTTTCTTAGAGCAATTTATGTACACCCTAGCTGGTGTTCTCAACATCACTCAGGGAGTTGTGTGATAGATGGATATTGTTTAAGTTATAATCAGGGATCGAATTAAACAGTTAACTCTTTTCATTTAAAAGTAAAAGTTTAACTTTTATTAACATTTGTTGATCGATAAAAGTATATTTTTAACTTTTACTTTTATTATCATATGGTCTCGAAAAGTGTCAGTGTTGTCTCGAAAAAAGATCTATATCAAATTTCGGGGGGTAAAATTTACATTTTCATTCCAAAATTCAATGGCGGAGGGGGAGGGCGGCTCGCATTACCTGTAACTTAACATTTACCGATTTCATTGAAATGAGGGTACATCCTTATGTTTTCAGTTATGTAGAATTCGTAAATATCAGTTTTTAATTTCGGCGGTGTGGGGGGGGGGGGCGGCTTACATTACCAGTAATTTTATATTACCGATTTTATTGAAAAAGTGCGGTCCTATGTTTCTGGATACGTAGAATTCGAAAAAATTATAAATTTTAAATTTCAGTGGCCAGGGGGGGGCGGGCCTTACCAGTAATGCATGATTTACCGAATTTAATTGAAATGAGGGTGTATCCTTATATTTCCAGATTCTTAGAATTTGAAACATTATAAGTTTAAAGTTTTGGTTGTGGGGGGGGGGGTGGCGCTAACATTAATTAAAGTATTTACTGATTTCATTGAAATAAGGAATATTAACATGTTTTCAGGTACGTGAAATTCGAAAATATTTTCAAATTTAAATTTCAGCGGGAGGGGGGCGCCTCAAAAAGTGCGCCATACTGGCCATACTAGAAGAATAGCGATACTAGTATAGTGTTTTTTTTCTTTCAAACTGGTCCTCAAATCAATTGAAATACCCATATTACCAAGTTTCATAGTTGAAGCATAAAAAAATTACAAATAAGGAATTATCCAAAAGAGTTAATTCCCCCCTCCAAGAAATTCATGGCAGATATTTATTTCAAAAGCACCACCCAGGATAACATGATTAAATTCATTATTATCAAACATATCCGAAAGTAATAGTTTTTAAATATTATTCAATCACCCCCCCCCCCCCCCAAGAAATTCAAAGTGGATATTTTTTTCAAAAACACCCCCCAGGATATCAGGATTAAATTTCTTAATGTCAAAGATATTAGAAAAGTATAATTGTTTGATATTTTTGAATTCCCCCACCTCCCAAGAAATTCATAGTGAACATTTCTTTCAAAAACACCCCCCAGGATATCATGATTAAATTCCTTAATATTAAAGATATTAGGAAAGTATAATTGTTTGATATTTTTGAAATACCGCCTTGTAAGTTATTGGGGCCATAAACCTTCTGTTGGAAATTCAAAATAAGTAAAGCTTAGGACCGACAATGCTGCCGACAAACTCCTAGGGAAATACCTAAGAAGATTGTTAAAGAAATTTGTGGTCATAAACCCTGGTTTTGCCCCGGCAAAGAGGCCGCTGGGAAACATGGTAAATATAGAAAGGAAGGGAAATTTTAGGCAGCCAGCCAATCAGAAGAAGTCTGGAACCAACCAATCAGGAGAAGTCTGCAGCCAGCCAATCAGAGGAAGTCTGAAGAGAGTGGGGGAAAGAAGACTTATACAAAGGAGAGAGAAGTTGGAGGGTCGAGAGAGAGTTCGAAAAAGGGAGAGTTCGGAGTTAGTTCGGAGGTGGACAGAGGTCGGGTAGTGTGCCAAGAGGGCGAGAGTGGAACGAGAAGGGCAGAGGACCAGATAGGTAGGAGCGGCAGGCTGAGATGGGATGCTATGCTGAGTCTGAGAGAGCGTCAGAGATGGCAGGGACTGATCCAGCAGATAGGCCAGAGACAACACCAGAGAGTGCCCACCAGATAAGGTTAATACCTATACAGTACTAGATGTAATATTGTGTGGTCAGTATTTATTGAATAATGTTAAATTGCCAGTCAGCTATCCATTAACTAATTTGTGTCAGTAAAATATCTTCATATAATATATTAAAGGGGATATAAATGATTTAAATTATTGGTCAATAAAATTAAAGATATAGTTCAATCTAGATTTGTTTATTTATTATCATTTACCCTATGCCACAGGTTTATTAAAATAAAATAGAATTGGTAAACACGTCACCTCTGGAAAATTATCCAATATACAATTGATATATATTCATTATATTAATTTCATATATTAACTTATATAAGCCGTTTCTGGTAACCCCCACCCGCCCTAGAAAAGCGGGAAGCCAGGAACGTAGCAGCGCATAACATACAACTTTCATTTACCAACTTACTTATGTTAGAAATTTGCCTGTTTTGATAAATATGAAAACCCCGTTCCTCAAATTCACTATTTGAATTTCCTGGAATTCCACATTCATTTAATTATTTATGTTTTTATTCGCTCTCTAAAGTACCCTAAAATTCTTTACTTGTGATAATTTGGCAATGCAAGCATAATACTCTATCATGTCTGATTTTATAATTCTCTATGTAGTTGTTGAAAACTTCATTTAGTTACCATGGAAACATGTAATATCCATTAAATATCTATGTTCCAAAACATAATGACAACTGTTTCCATTGAACAGAATGCCTCTCCTTAAACAATGGTCATTAAAGGCATGCTGCACATGCGGGTGTTCATTTGTTTTCGAAATATTTTTTTTTTTTCTCATTTATATGTTTACTCGGTTTTTTTCTTATTTCATGTTTAGCCACTTCTTATTTTCAGGCATAACGAGAGACAGTTAATTTCTCCATATAAACATAATAAACAAAGTTGCTTTATATGAAAACAAAAAGCCCCCTTCCCCATTTAAGCCCCCTCAAAACAATACTTGATTCTCATTAAACATGATGAGTTTGATCAAAATTGTTTGAGCTATTTTCAAGAAAATCGAAAAATAATGTAAAAATGAGACAAAAATTATTAAATAAAGTGCCCCTTCCGTTTGATCAATTTTTGCTGTCACATCGCGGGCATATACATACATCAAATACCCAGTTTTATCAAAATCTTTATAGCCATTTTTGAGTAAATAAAAAAAAAAAACGTGAACATGAGACAAAATATATTAACACATTAAACGCCAAGTACATCTCTGAGCTGTACCCGGCGGCGAGCCCAGGTGGTCAACAACAGCTCAGGTATATTTTACCTTCTCCACTTAAAAGCGATGGCCAGGTAGAAAACTTTTTACTTTTGTTATTGAGCCAATTGCACTGGTCCATGACGGTCATTTCAGCGTTTTTGGTTTCCGGATAGCTGCATTATAGCCGAAGTTGTGAATTTTAAAGTTTTCATTTAATTTAATTGAAAATGAGACCTAAGAAGAGGAATGCCAGTCGACAGCCATTTAAAAGAAGTAAGTATTTTATAATTAATTTTTTTTTAATAATTCTATTTTTTCTTTTTATCTATCATCATCATTTTCATCTTATCATCATATCTAATTTTAAAACTATTCTCACTACTTATATTATATTTTATTATTATATTACATTATCCAGTTACAGTGGATACAGTAAAAGTACAAAAAAACTATATGTACAAATTTTTAGGGACAAGAACGAGGAAATTTGTGGATTTCCGGTCTATGCATTGACCCCTACATCTGGCAATTTCATATGAAAATGTAAATTTGTATTATATATATATATATATATTTTTTTTTTTGTATTGTATATATTGTTTTTTCAATATTGTATATATATTAGTCATTAATTTTTTTTTTTCGTTTTGTATATATAAATTTGAATGATTTCTTGTCACATAAAAATTATAAATAGTGTAATTATAGTCAGTTTAAAATAATTAGGTATAAGAATGCAATTCCTTTATGAATTGTAATTGTAATCCTTTATTATTATTTGTATTATTTATTTTTATTTGTTATGTATTATTATTTTTATTTTTTATAGTTTTTTATTGTACATGTTTTTTAAAAGTAAAATTTATAAAGAAAAAAATAATGATGTATTACAGTAATTTGATGATGATTTTTTAAATGAAAATTCCCATACCCACAATTAGTTTCACTTTCAAAGGAACTACTCTTCACTTTTTTTACTTCAAATTCATTCAGAATTGTTTAGTTATAAATTTAATATATCATTCTTACAAATTCTTATTTTATTTTTATAACAGTAATATGAAACATAAAAAAATTATAACGAAATGAAAGGTAACAGCCCTTTAAACTGGTGCGTTACGGGTTAACAAACTCTTTGGCGACTCTGATGGCCAAGTACAGCCTTGGGCTGTACCGGCACAATGATGACCAAAAACCCTCTGATCACCTGGTTCAGCTAGAGAATATGGCATTGGCGTTGAATGTGTTAAATAAAGTGCCCCTCCAATTGATCAATTTTGAGGAAATTTTTGCAGTCATACCTCGGGCATATTAATACATCAAATACTCAGTTTAAGCCAAATCGTTAGAGGAACGATGGAGACAAACTAAAATAAGTAAGTAAATGTGGAAAAATGTGTGAAGTTGGCATTTACGTATTATCAAAACAGGTCGATTTCTAATCTAAGTAAATTGGTAAGTGAAAGCTGTGCGTTGCGCGCATCGCACCAGATTTTATTTTCATAATGGCAGATTCTGAATAGGAACATATACATATGTTCCTATAGGGGGTAGGTGCGGGAATATTATTAAATATTGGTGTGACCGCTCTGACCCACCCCCTTAACCCTATTTTCTGGCTTCAGATATCATACCTAGAAAGCATACAAATTGAACGAGAACGGAGTGTTAGGCAGTCTAAAAATTGCTAATTAAATCGAAAGAGTAAAAAGGGCTAATTGAATCTTACTATTAAAAAAAAAATAATAATAAATTAAAATCGAGCGTATATGATTTTTGAGAAAATCATATATACACTAAATAACCAATTTCAGCTTTGTACTGTTTATAGTTTTTGAGCTAGTCTTTTCATATACCACAAACTATTTTGCCTGACTAGGTTATTTGGAAGGGGATCCCTTAACGTTTATTTCTGTTGAAAACCGGAAGTCGTAATTTTACACGATAGCAATACTTTCCCTTGATATATATTTTAAAGATTAAGGTAAATGAAAGTAAAAAATAATAAATGAGATTGCCCCATGTAATGCATTGTCATGTGAGTGAATCATTCGATTCAGTGACATAAAAACTATAACAGCTGTGTATTTTACCTCACATTACCTACTGATTTTAGTTTTAAAAAATTGATATTTTGAAGTCGAAGATTACTTCACAAAATTCGGGACAAACCATACTGGTTATTAAGTGATCATTTTTTCTATAACCCTATTTATTAAATGAAACATGTATAGATAGGCATATCTGAAGTTTTTAATAAAATGTACAACTGCCCATTTAAGCATTATGTTTATTAACTTTCTTGTGAGTTTTTTTTTTTTTTTTAAGGTTTTTTCACAAAAATATTTTAATAATCATTAAAAACGGATTTCGAAAACTTAAATATGACCACTAGTTTGCTGGGAATAAATAATAAAACCTAATCTAAATATGACCTTAGTCTTTCAATTATTATAAAAATACTAGGTATAAATTTTCATTTTTATTACTTTCACTTACCTATATTTTTTTTTTGGGGTCCTCCCCTTCCTCGCCGTTTAGCCTATACAGGGTTTCCCGGGCCAGGGGAAAGGGTGGGGGATTAATGCCGAGTATTATTAAATTTCCCCTGGCTCCGGGTTTTGAACTTGCCATCTTCTGGTTCTCAGTCATCTGTCCGGTTGTCCGTGGCAACGCGTATTTTCAAATGCTTTTGCCCACTCGGCCATCCCGCCACCCTTTTTTTTTCTTTTTTTTTTTTTTCTTTCAAGCCGTATTTGTTTAAATTTTCATTAACTAATTACTATGGTTTTTTTTTTCCTAGATAATTACCTCTCGCAAAGGTAAATATTCAAAAAGTCCTTATTATGTGGTGTAGTGGTGGGGAGAGAGGCGGGTGGAGCATTCCCCCCTCCCCTGCTTACCGCGAACAAAATGATATTATCATGTAAATCTTTAGAAATAAACATCGATAGTCCGATGTGAGTCATATGGTATTGTGATACCTGAGGAATACCATATGTTTTTAGAAGATATGGATAAGAATAAAAAACTCATTTTTTTCATATTAGATTATTTTATTAAATATTACTCATATTTATCTACAGATTTTTTAAATAATATTTAATATAGTGCATATTAGATCCACATTTGATTTGATAATCCCTACTCCACTTATCTCTGTACTTCATCATTTTGTTAGTTGGGACCAAGGATTCATAATTATAATATAACTATAATTTATTATTACTTGCTCTGTTCCTGAAATCTCTCACTTAGGGCAAGATAAATATATACTCAACAATCGTCAAACCAATTGTGACTAACGGCAGCGAAGCATGGGTTTTGACCAAAGAAAACGAACGAATCATAAGCATTTGGGAAAGAAAGACTCTCCGAATGATATTTGGACCGGTATGTGAGTCAGGGCAGTGGCGACCAAGGAAAAATAAGGAGTTGACGGACCTTTTTGGTGAACTCAATATAGTTGTGCTCATCAAGACAGCAAGAATAAGATGGCTAGGCCATGTAGAGATAATGCCGGAAAACCGGATACCAAGAAAGCTATTATTAGACCAGGAGGAAAGCGGTTAAAAGGAAAACCCCGCCTGAGATAGCTGGAGGACGTGGAGACGGACTTGCAGCAAATGGGAGTGAGGAAAGGAGATGCTAATACAGGGAATTAGATGAGGATTCTTTCAGAGGCCAAAGTCCTTCACGGGCTGTAGCGTCAATGTATAGATAGATAGATAATTTATTAGACCTGCAGTTAACATGGAAATCCGAATTCCACTTATTTCTGGTTATATATGTACTTCAAAAATCATTTTGTCAGCTGGCTCATCATAGAGCCGCAACTTCTAGTTTTTAAATATAATCTGTTATACCTTATCTGTTGAATGTAACGTCATGGGAATGATCCCATTAAATTCAAAAGCATAGAAATTATCAAAAACAAAGCATCACTAGACCTTCTTGCAGCAAAATTAATTTTTTTACAGACCTCCCTTCCATTTCAACATCCATAGAAAGTGGTTGCCCCACTCCTCTGAATTTTGACAGACTCTGTAGATCTGGAATCTTACTGCTAATAGTAAGTCAAAACCAAATTTTCATGAAAGTAAATTTTACCATTCTACAGTACTTGTTTATAAACAATGTTTATAAAAAAAAATTTCTATAGATTGGGAAGTGTTTTAGCAAATTTTGTGTGTGTGGCAATACATGTTTTGGGGTCCCCTGAGTCCAAATAACCAAGTCCCACGAAATGGTGTGTGTGTCTGTGTGCGCGTGTGGGTGTGGTGGGCGCGTTTGCATGTGAACAGTGAGTGTGTGTGTGTGTGTGCGCGCGCGCTTGTTATCCTACGAAACTGAAAGTATTTGAGGTAGGTATATGCCCATGATGTGACAACAAAAATTTTAATCAAACTTTATTTAACATTAGTTATTAATTTTTCTCCCTACTTCTTGAGACTATCCAATTTATAAATGTGGATTAGGGCGACCAATTAAGTCTCAACACTATTTTTTCGTTAGAGCTTTATTCATGCATACGTTTCAGCCAGTTCGGCCATCTTCAGTGCTAAATATGATTGATGATAAAAATTGTCTTCTAAAAATTCCACCATCAGTGGTTTGTCAATTAATAATTAAAATATATAGGTATCTGCTACCCTGGTCCAACAACCTGTTTAATATATTATAAGAAAATATTAAACAGGTAGTTGGACCAGGGTAGCAGATACCTATATATTTTAATTATTAATTGACAAACCACTGATGGTGGATTTTTAGAAGACAATTTTTATCATCAATCATGTTTAGCACTGAAGATGGCCGAACTGGCCGAAACGTATGCATAAATAAAGCTCTAACAAAAAAATAGTGTTGAGACTTAATTGGTCGCCCTAATCCACATTTATTATTTATTTAACATGTGGGGCACTTATAAATGTACCTTTACTTTTGTTTATTGAAAGTAAATAACAGTTAGGGAAAAAGAAAAGTATGAAAATATATAGATATGTGATGGCACAGTTCTATTATTTTATATTAACTAATATTTCAGCTTAAGTATTTTCAGTGAAATTCATTTAGTACATACATCTGGTGTTAATGTAATTGAAATCAAAGAATAGAATTTACTATTTACGAAAATATATTTATTTTTAAATTTCTATGTCATATGAAGAAACGTAATGCAAAGTGTTATTCTAGGGAGATCTGGGATGGATGACGAGAGGCTCGATGGTTGGTCCATTTCAGGATGCCGCCTTTGCTTTGCCAGTTTCTAGTCTGAGTAGTCCTCAATATACAGATCCACCGGTTAAAACAAAATTTGGTTATCACATAATCATGGTTGAAGGTAAAAAATAAATGTTTATTAAAATTGTTTTATTTTGAAACTTATTATATTTTTCCCTTTTGTCCAGAAATAAAACACGAGATACAAATATATAAATAATGATTTTTTTTTTTAACATTATATTTTTTGTTTCTTACTGTTTTTTTTTCTTTTTTTTTTTTTCATCTCTCTCTCTTTAATGCCCTATTTATGAATATAACACAGCAGCAGTAACAGTCAAATTATGATTACTCACTTATTGGCAGATATGTTTTATAAACCTAATCTTAAATTGATATCACCCATTTTATTACTTATTTCCTATGGACTCTAACATAAATTTATAATTGAATAACATGTTCTTATATAATGTTTTAATTATTTGCAATGGCAACAGTCAAATATTTTAAAACTTAAATACCATGTGTACTTTTTTTTTAATAACACAAAATAATTACAAATTATATGAGCTAACTAGTTATTACAACAATTAAATCATAACATGTACAGATAAATAAAAATTAATAATTAGAAGAAATTAAATTAAGCATTCTAATTCATTCAAGCTTTGGTTACAACGTTAACATTTTATATCAACAAAATTAAATGTCATGTAAATAATATTAATACATATTATAACACAATTCATAAAAAAAAACAGAAAACATGT
Organism: Aelia acuminata; assembly: GCA_911387785.2. Lineage (NCBI taxonomy): Eukaryota > Metazoa > Arthropoda > Insecta > Hemiptera > Pentatomidae > Aelia > Aelia acuminata. The sequence continues at coordinate 88,991,684 of OU426982.1, forward strand.
TGAACTTAGCATTTAGATCTTTGCAGTAATAAAATTATAAATAATGCCAAGTTTTCTCAAAATTAGTTAATATAAACTAAACAATAAAAAAATAATTTTTACAATATATTATAAAATAAGTAGAAGAAGAAGATCACCTGAATGGCATATCTTTTCATAAAATGCAAAAATAAAGTAAAACTGATTAATAGGCACCTGATATTTGCATTCTGCGGGTAAGAAAAATAGTTAAAAAAAGCTCCTTTAGTTCAAAAACTTTCGAGTGCAAATGATGAAATAATTTCGCAAATTTTCTCATCAAATCCAAATGTGAAAAGCAAGTTGGGTAGGTCTGGTGGTCTTGAATTTTTAGGAAATGTTCCACAAAGGTTGCATACAACAAACCTAAAAAAAAAAACAATTTGGGTAAGTAGTTATAGGTTAATTCTTTCTACTATCACTAAATAATTAACTGCCCAAGCCTGGTCTCAGCAGAATATACTGTAGAATCACAGTTTCTTAACTCATAAGCTACCCTTACATCTAGTGGTTTAACATGAAAAAATCTTAACTTCTGAAAAAAATTACAATGTTAATTAGAACTGTGCCTTGGAAGTAAAAGGGCTCTAAAATAATGTTCAAATTTTGTGATTTACAGCTATATTCACCATTCATCTACGCCCTATAAATCCCCTCAGTAGTAGGAAGGCCTATCTCTTCCCCCATAGTTCGTCATCCGAGTTAGGTTTTTTTAAGAGGCCAATATGATAAAGCACTCAGAATTAAAAGGGTGAATGAGCACATATCATAAATCTCAGTTTAACCATCAGTGGTGTTAAAATAATCTTGTTCCTACAATTGTTATTATGTCTATATTGTTGAACTTGTATTTTAAGCCTGCTAGTCCAGGAGCTGAGGGCCTAAAAAGGGTCTGATTTGAAGAAAGTTTTTGATCATATAGCCTGAAAGTACTAATTTCATAGACAACATCTGCCACCTCAGATCGGTTGCCATCAAATTTTATAGGCAAACAAAATCGACATTTTCGAACTTTTTTCAAATTTTCATTCATAACTCGAAAATGATTTATCGAAGAGAAAATTTTGTTCTTTCTAAAATAAAAGGGCATAAAATTTCGCGTTGACTGAGGTCCTCACAGTGAAAATCGGTAAAGTATATTCGCCAAAACCAACAGTCAATTTAGCCACTTTAGCGGAAAAATGAATTACGCTCAAGTTCAAAGGCCTGCAATTTCAAGAGGGCTACTCCAAATAAAAAATGTTACCTGTAATAGTAGTAAACGAGCTCATCAATTCTAAAATTAGCCCATTCCTGTGGAGACAAAGTAATTATAATGTGAACGTATTTAGCGGCTAGTGGCATAACATCCGTGAAAGTTTTGAAATTTTTTTTCAGTTTCTCATACATAAATCGGAAAATACAGATCACTTATGTCTTCTTTTCAAATATTGCTCTCTTCTTACTATAAGAGGCTAAACTCTTGCAAATAGAATGATATATTTGAAGTTTAAAACAGTTTAGTGGTTTAGCCAGGTTTGGAACATCAAAAATCTGAAGTTCTTACGATTTTGGAAACTGTTCCAACTCCTCGATCACAAAAACACCTAGTTTAAATCAAAAACGTTATAGATAAAAGTTACAGAGCATCAAATTTAGCATAAAGCAAGCTCCTTACTCAACATTAGCAAAATCCTGCGTGGAAATACAAATAAAAACATTCAAGTATTCGTAGTGCTTACTTCCTGCTAAGAGTTCGGTTTTTGAAGTATCAGGGAATTTGATAAAATGTTCATGAAAATAACTGCTTAGACAGTTAGGTATTTGGCAAAATTTATCTTTTATTTTGTTTGTTTTAACAACACTTTATGCCACTAAGGCTAATCAGACGATGCTACAGTGGGAGTCCTAAATTTTGCCTATCCAGGTATAATTAGGATAGGGATCTTTAACTTGGGACCTCCATTTGACGTCCTATCCGAGGGACGGCATAGACAAGCGGATGCGAACCCGCGACCTTTAGTATTGTAGGTTTCTATGCTAACCACTACACCACAGGTGACCCCTTTTATTTTAACTTAAGGAAAATGGTTGTTTAGTTGTTCAAAATGGTTAATACTTCAAAAACCAAGTCTTAGCAGGAAGTAAGTACTACAAATACTTTCAATGTTTTATTTGTATTTCCACGCAGAGTTTTGCTAATGTTGTGTGTAAGGAGCTTGTTTCATGCTAAATTTGATGCTATGCGTCTTTTATCTATAACGTTTTTAATTTAAACTAGGCGTTTTTGAGTTAGAGGCGTTGGAACACAGTTTCTACCAAAATCGTAAAAACTACAGGTTTTTGATGTGCCAAACCCGGCTAAACCACTAAACTGATTTAAACTTCAAATATATCATTCATTTTGCAATAGTTTAGCCTCTTATAGTAAGAAGAAAGCAATACTTTGTGATCTGTATTTGCCAATTAATATGTGAGAAACTGAAAAAAAAATTCCAAAACGTTCACAGATTTTAGACCACTAGACGCTAAATACGTTCATGTTTCCATTAGTTTGTCCAGGGTAGTGGGCTAATTTTATAATTAATGAGCTTATTTTACACAGAATTTAATATTCTAAAACTTAAAGGTAACATTTTTTATTTGAAGTAGCCCTCTACAAATTGCAGGCCTTGGATGCATGAGGAACATGATGTTACGGTTAAATTTCGTCAAGGCAACAAAGGCAGCTGGAACGAGTGTCAAGAAGCATATGAGGCCCTGAAGGAACGGTTGACCTCGGCTCCAATATTGGGCTACCCAGTTCCAGGAGGCAAAGTCATCCTAGATACAGATGCCAGTGAAGAAGGCATTGGTGGGGTTTTATCACAACTGGTTATCGGATATTTCAGCAAGACGCTATCAAAACCTGAGCTTAATTATTGCCTAACCAGGCGGGAACTCCTGGCTGTTGTTAAGTCTGTTGACCATTTCTACAAATACTTGTATGGTATGAGGTTTTTGTTGAGGACTGACCATGCAAGCTTGAAGTGGCTGCTAAATTTCAGGAATCCTGAGGGCCAAGTTGCCAGATGGCTACAAAAACTCCAGGAATACGACTTTGAAATTGAATACAGACCAGGTGTAAGACACCGCAATGCAGATGCCCTGTCTACACGACCATGTCCACCTAATTGCTCCCACTGTAGCCGAATTGAACAAAAGGAGGCCAACCTCCGCCTTGTTTGAGTAGTTAGCGAAGAATGGATACCTGCCACAATCCGGGACTGACAAGAAAATGATCCTGAGTTGAAAATGATACGGGACTGGAAACTAACCAATTGCCGCCCGACTTGGCAAGAGGTAGCACCATTCTCACCTACTTTGAAGGCGTACTGGGCACAGTGGAACTCTCTTGTAATAGAAGACGGCTTGCTCAAGAGGGTTGTGGAGAACGTAGGAAACAGCTTCTGATACCGAGGACCTGTGTGCCAGAGGTATTTCGTCTGCTACATGATGAAGTGTCAGGAGGACACCTTCGTGTGACGAAAACACTCCAGAAATTAGGTGAAAGGTTCTACTGGGTGAACTGCTCTGAGGATGTCAAGAATTGGTGCCGTAAATGTAACACCTGCTCTGCAAGCAACGGACCAGCTCGCAAACGCCGCGCACGGATGCAGCAGTATATTGCGGGGAGCCCCTTCGAGAGGGTAGCCATGGACATATTAGGACCATTCCCAGAAAGTGAAGCTGGAAATAAGTACGTTTTTGTAATCGTGAACTGTTTTTCCAAGTGGGTGGAAGCATATGATGTCTCCAACCAAGAGGCTGCTACCTTGGCTGGCGTTCTGGTGAAGGAGTTCATCACCCGTTTCGGAGTACCAATTGAACTCCATTCAGAGCAGGGGAGGAAATTCGAGAGCACGTTATTCCAGGAAGTCTGCAAGAGACTTGGGATTCCAAAAACCAGGACTACAGCCCTCCATCCACAGTCTGATGGAATGGTAGAACGGATGAACCGAACCCTTATAAAGTACCTTTCCAAGGTAACCTCTGACCATCAACGAGATTAGGACCATCAGATCCCATACTTCTTCATGGCCTACCGCTCTGCAGTTAACGAATCCTCGGGACTGACACCTAGGAGGGTTCTCTTTGGTCGAGAGATGAGGTTACCCTGTGACCTCATTTTTAGCAGCAAACCTGGGGTGGATGTATCTGGGCAAGACTATGTTTCCGGACTCAGAAGAGAATAGAATACACACACGAGCTAGTTCGCAAGAACCTTCGTCTCGCCAGCGACCGGATGAAGAGGCACTATGATAGTAGAGCGGATCAGGGCGGATACAAAGAAGGAGAACTCGTTTGGCTATATAACCCGAGAAGAAAGCGAGGATTCTGCCCAAAGTTGCAGAAGAACTGGGAGGGACCCTACGTGATAAAGAAGCGCATCAACGATGTGATCTACAGGGTTTTCAAGTATCCCAAAGGAAGGCCTATGATCGTCCATTACAATCGCTTGGCGCCATATGCTGGGAACCACGAAGAAGAACAGGCGCAGCGGATTACGGAAGAGACCTTTCGTTCGACCTACGGAACAGGCACATATGGAAAAGAAGACATCCAGGAGGAATGTCTCTAAGGAGGGGGCAATGTAACGTTAAATGGTTAAATTAATAAAAAAAACATATGATTTCAAATCCCAGACTGTTGTTGGAACAAACTGTTTGGGTCCAGATCATTCAAGCCTGGTCCACGAAGATGTAGAACTGTCCAGTTATCATTTTTGTAACCTGCTTAAGTGTATAAGTTTTATTAATTCCTTGGCATTGATAACTGTATATTTTTGTTGAATAATTATTTGTTACCCACAAATATTTATTCAACAAATATAATATAATATAAGTAATATAATATAAATATAAATTATTATTATACTCTTCACAATTACACTCATTGATGGTCGATTACGACAACACATAAATTTTCTTAAAGGCCAATATCCATATTATTAGGTAATTTAAAAAAAATTAATATTGTAACACTTCTGTGGGTTAACAAAGATTTTTAAACGAAAATATAACAATTATCAATGCCAAACAAATTAATACAACTCAAATATTCGAGCAGATTACAAAAATGATAACTTTATAACACACAAATCGTATGACTTGAGCTTCGCAGTCAAGACACAGACTAAAACTAATTGGCCCAGTCACGCTCTCCTTATATATAAACGTAAAATGAACGTTCTGGAAGGTTCAAGGTCTTTGTGGAAGCTGGTGGAACGCCGTAGATGGAGTTTGAACAATCTAGAACTAAACAGTTTGTTCCAACCGCTTAGTTTGTTCCAAAAACCGGTCTGGGATATTAAACCGTATGTTTTTATATTTGACGATTTAACATTACAATATTACCAACATATAATTAAATATCTGCAATAAAAAGATTTAAGAAAAAAAAAAGATTTAAAAATATAGCACATGTACCATTTAGAGCAAATCTGAAAAATCAACCAAATGAGATTAATTGATTCGGAAAATATTACAAGAACATTGGCTCTTTTACTTCCAAGGTATGGAGGAGATAGTGAATTGGAATAATTATTAAGGTCCCTCTTTGTTAAATTCTTACACTGAAGGCTTAATCACTGCCAAAATAAAAACTTCTATAAATGAGAATAGAAACAATAATTTCAAGTGTCAATAAAGAAAGTTCACTGCAATTTAATGAAGATGCTTATTTCACTCGGAAAATTTAAACATTGTAAATGATATTATAAAAAATATTATTATTGTTAAATATTTTTATAATTAAAAAGTATTTTCATTCCATTTTCCTTGGTTAGCATATTGTGTTTTCATGAATAGGAGGGCCCAAGCTTTCATGAATAGGAGTGATATGAATATAACTGATCATGTGAACATAATTTAAAAATTTACTGTGTGAACATAATTTACAAATTTACTGATGCTTAAGGAATTCAAGGCAACTTTTTGTCGCTAGATATCTATCTACCTCTACATGGTCATTTATGACAAATGAGGTGTAACCAGAGATGCAATCAACCTGATCTAATTAAGGTAGAAATATCAAGATTTATTCGAGGGTCCGCCACAAAAAAAAAAAAGTCAATTTTCCCAGGGCGAATTTCAAACTGCCTCCTCTAGACTTAAGAATGCTGAAGAAAGCAGGACACAATTGGCTGCCATGGACCAAGCCTCCCTAACTACCAGGAAAATTATGATTTTAGTTCCAGGGCTGGACATAGAATAATTTGACATTGATCCCCAATCCTCTCCACCAGCCTGCCTGGCGATCATCTAAAAATCCATATTTAGCTGAAATGGTGAGGAGAGAGGGAAAAAAAATCTACCCATGGTAAATTTAAACTGCCCAATAGTATCAAGAATGCTAAGCCATAACAAACCTTACAACTGAACAGTAGTTCATCATTTAGAATAATTAAATTTACCGTGTTTTATTATTGTTATCCTGCCCAAAGTGAACGCCAGATAAAGTGTTGACACCCAACATGGATTTTATAATAATGCACACTTCAGTATCTCTATTCTCTTTCTTTATATCTTCCTCTATTTTATTAATAATGTTTCCATCCAATTTCTTCTGAAAAGAAAAAAAAAAAAATTTTGTAATTTATGTGGTGGTATAAGATATCAATGGAAGATAAGGAAGAAAAATTATATAAGGAAACCCTTTTTATAGATAAAAGGAATCATGACTATTGTATATCAGACAACATATGAACAAGGAAAAAATATTTAGTTGTAGGGTACAGAGCATTCATTGTGGCTTTAACAATACCATAAAGTAATTATTATTTTATCAATTTATCAAAAGATTATTCTGCCACTTTCTTACTATAAACTGAAAACTTAATTTCAGTTTTGTTTATTCATTTAGTAAACATGTTTGCTAAAATAAATGTGAAAGAAGAGTTAGACTTAACAAGGCATAAAAAGTAAGATGAAAAATTATATAAAATAAAAGACTATTGTATCCTTGAGATTTTTTGTCCTATGGTGCTTTTTCTAAAGGTTAAAATAAAAACTTATTTAATTTATAATTTCTTTTTAACAGCTATTTCATTGGCCATGAAATGGTACTTTAAAAAATAGCTGTTTTGTGACTTACAAAAAAATATGTGGGCCTTAGAAGACAAAGTGCCTGTGAGCCCCTTTTTTTAAAAAAACCGAGTTAGTTGTGGAATATGGTAGTAAAAATGCCATTCTTGATCGATAAAGAGATCAAAGTGGATTTTATGGCTGTAACAAGTTTGAATAAATGAGTAAAAATCAGAGAGTCAAAATTTGCTGAAATCGGAAAACATGGTAAAAGATTATTCCTATTAACACCTATCCATGATAACATTTATGGGGTAATAACTAATACCACTATTCATCAAAATCGGATAAAATAGTAAAAAGTTAATATTCCCCCTCAAATTTTTCTCTTGTTATGATAATGCTTATTCTGATCGTCAAGGCGGAGACAAATTAAAGTCGGCCAAGATGTTATTCATTTATATATAATGTAACTAACCTGACTCTGTTTTATATATCTACAATAGATTATGAAATTCTTAAAACTAAAAATAATAGTTATAACTGATATGGAATGTAAATTACCTGATTGAGATTTTGTACTAAAAATATTTAAGAAAAGAAATCTTCCAAATCAACATAAAAATATTTTTTTAAACTTTAACTAATTCTGAATGGTAAAATGGGTAAAATGTCACATAGACCAATTTTCTTACAAGGTGAAAAAATACAAACATCAATAGAGCATAAGTGAAGAATAATTGTTTCAAAAAATAATAAATATTTATTTACACTTACAGATGCACTTTCATTTCCATTTGCAGTTTTCAAGTTTTCAATTACTTGCTTCACTGTAGATTCTCTAGTAATAGGAAAAGGTTTTACTTCTGAATCAGTAAAGGTAACTATTTTTACATTTTCTTCAGTTCGGTAAAAATAATGAGCTATGAGTGCAGCAGCTTCAACCAGCATTATATAACGGGATGTCTGGCATCTCCGTTTATCCATTTCTGGACTGGACTCAATAGCTATATAATACTTTTTGCCTGTTGGCTTTACTTTCTGAAACAAAGTATATAATCAATGCTAATGCTTAAATGACTAAATATATTAAAACTAAAAAGTTTCTTTTTAATGTCAATGTTAATGTCAATAATTTAATAATTAACAATCAAACATAAATGCTTAAAATTTTCATCTAAATTTTTAAATTTAGATATCAGTAAATAATAAATATTACATAAGAGCTCAATTTAATTTCCTATCAATCTGGGTAGAGCAGTTCAAAGATGACTAAATATGAATATGGTATATTATACATCCCGAATTCCGTTGTTACCCTTGTAGAATTGATTTGATAGAATAATATGTTTAGAAATCAATAGAGTTGGTGGCATATCAAAATGCAAAAAAATATCAACTAAGTTAATGGTGAAGATTTTACAGGATCTTAATAAACCATGCTCAGTTAAATAGTTTCAGAGACTCCCAGCTTTATAAATGAAGCCACCAGGAATCATAATTAAATAAAAGCTGGTTCAAACAGCATCAACAGCAACAGAACCTGGTTAAGTGGGACCTGCTTAAGTGGAATACATCTATAAGTGGTAAAAAGATTGTCCCATCATTTTTCCCTTAAATAACCTCTTTAACTGGAATCATCACTTCACCTCTACAAGTGGAATCCATTTTTTTGGGAGTTACCTCTGTAATTGGGATGACTTTTGTATTCACCTCTACAAGTGGAATCCACATTTCTAAGAAAACATGAAGGGTTATCCTGTTCAGCCACAAGATTAGGAAAAAAGGATAGGAGATACCAATGAGAAGCTTCCAACATTGAAACAGTATGTCCCCATGAATGATGAAATTATAACAGCAGGAGAGCAGAATGATGAAGAAATCCTTGAAAAATCTAAAACGCCAGACGGAAATGAAAATTCAGAATAGCCAGGGAGGCTACCAGTCACAAAAAATGATGCACTAAATATTATTGAGAAGTTGCAGACTTTTTTTGAAATGAATAAAAGGGCTGAAGATGAAATCTTTGATAAATTATATAAAATAGAAAAAACATTTTTAAGTGCCAAAGTGAAGTGCAGAAAAAAATAAGTGATTACTTTCATTAATACATTTGTACACAATTATCTTGTAATCTGCATGATTTTATTTTCACATTACAAAAAATATGAAATAATTGTATCAACATTTTATATATTTATAGTTTTTAAGTGTGTACTATAATAATTTTTAATAAAAACTACAAGTTTTTTGAAAACCTCTTTTAGTGGTACATGCCCCTTAAAAAGATACCTACACCCTGGATAAACGAAACCTTCTTTAAGTGGAATACCTCTGTAAGTGGAATTAAAATCCTGTCACCAAGAGATTCCAGTTATCCAGGTTCGACTGTATTATTATAACTAGATAATGATGGTAAGTGGTTTTACCTCATAAATAATATCCATGAGTTTAATGAGAGCTTGAACAACATCTGGGCAAATCACAGGGGGTTTCTTACTCAGCTGTTTTAGTTTAGAAGCAAGTTCTAGTTTAATTCTTAAAAATAAAAAGATTAATTTATGAGAATATTAAAAAACATTATAACAAAAAAATATTTATTTTTAAAAACAAAAATATACTCACCTAGCTGCATTTTCATAATTAATTAGGGTTTTAAACACTTTATTGACAGTTACATCAGTTTTATTGGCTCCAGGTCTAGTAAGAGCTTCTACTAGGGTGTCAACAAAAACAGCATCCCAAGAACGAGCTCCTCTGAAGAGTTTACGCTTGTTCATGTACTGTATATGATCTAACACTTGTATAACTGGCATTTGCCTTAATAATGCCAACCAGACCTAAATATATACATACACATATATATTTAATTATGAGATTAAATGAATTAAAATCACAAAATCCTTAACAAGTTATTTTATTGACCATCCAAAATCCAGTACTTATAAATTATAATAAATACAATGACTATTACTTTGCTTATTGGGTGAAATATTCTTATATTACCCAGAATGATATGTCTATTGTTGATAGTTAAAATCCTCAAAATCTAACAATACATGACTATTATGTAGTTTCATACTGTTAAATTAGGATGCTGTTGATAAAATTTTTTAATAGATTCAAAAAAGAATATTTATAACATTAATACAATATATAGACAGTATAGCAGACCCGGCCACGCGTTGCTGTGGCTCATTAGTTATATCCTAATATTTTTAAACAAATACAGTGATACCAATATTCATTGATAAAGATGAAAACCTTTCCGCTAATCAAAATCCAACGTGATTGAGAATAGAGCATTCATTACACCATTTAAAAGTATTTGGTAAAGAATATAGGAAAGTTAAAGTTTTTATTTTTTACATCTCATATTTCAATGTAGTTTGATTAAAAAGGAGCTGATTGTGTTTACGACTCACAGAGCTGCCAACACTATCGCCCTTTTTTTATGGATCGGTATAAACTAACTCGAAATGACTATATTTTTCCACTAATTTTAAAAAGGATGACTGAAGTAAGGTTTGGTAACCTCAGCCATTGATCTATTGATTATTGGCCTAACACTACTTCAACTTGGTATTGTTAGTTTAACAACGGGTTTAATTTTGCTCAGGGTCATGCCAATCTTGGTTAACGCGTCATATATGTCCTCTTGACAGGCGTTTTTCTCAATTTCTTTGAGACCTCGATTTCCCAACCCTTCGGCTAATAAGTGTTCGGTAGAAGGGTGGTGTGTTGAAGTTTTAATTTAGCAATATATTTGAGTGATAAGAAATCTCTTCTTAAAGAAGTTTTTACATAATACAATTAAGAATTTTTATTTATTCAAGTACTAATTTGTTCAAATGTTTTGGGTTAACCTGTTTTTTTTTTTTTAACACAAACCAAAGATTTGATGGTTTCCACACACGTGAGCAGGCGATAACCATTTCCCAAGTGAGTTATGCCATTGCCCAAGGGAAAAACACGGATTTTCAAAGTCCAAGTGGACATTGTTCACCCTTGGGATTTGTTTATGGTCATGGCAAAAGCCAAACGAATAGGATATTGAAGCCTTTTAAATTTTATTGAAAATTCTGTCGGTTCCAGGGAAATAGGTGGCAACAGGACGATATCTTCTGTAAACCTTCCAGGCAACATTTTTCCTTCAATAACATTTCCTGTGATCCTTTTAATGACCAAACGTGTACCGTTGCACAATTGAGGTGGATTTAAGTTACGAAGAAGAATGATCGGTGAGCCAATCTTCAACTGGAGATTGTTTGGGTGTATATCTAGGGAATTAAAAAATTCAGGTAGGAAATTTACGGCTTCGTTTACATCTAGAACATTGTCAATTGATTTTGGAAGTTTATTTCATCGAAATCAACATTTTTTGCTGCCAAAATAGCACGACTACCCAGCCAATTATAGTCCAAATAATTGTTCAAAATATCAGGAAAGACACTTTATATTTCGTAGACAGTTCATTTTTCGTCTCTACAACAGTTCAGAAATTTTCTGGTAATTTGATAAATTTTGAATTTCGATGCAGCTCTATTTCACCGTTTCCAATATAGAGCAATTGTTTAAAAAATATATCTGCCGATGGATTATTTTGCAGTAGTACTCTCATATTCATGGCGGATAAATCTGAAACTTGAAGTTACCCAAATAACAATTATTCCTGTTCAGTAGAGGTGTAATAATCATTAAATGTAAAATTTAAAAAATGCCGCATTTTGTAATCCTTTCTTAATCAACAATCATTTAAAGATAAGTAAAATATTGTATTCTGGTAAAATTAACAACGAAATATCATTCCCAATAATAGCCTACCTTAAATTAAAGAAAGGATTAAAATCTTCGCTAACATTTCTTAAATTTTACATTTAAAGATAATTAAACAACTCTGCTGAACAGGAAGTAACATCCTCTATTCGATTGGGATTAAATTTTCTCAACTTTAAATTATTGTTGATAAAGGAGGAATTACAAATCTTCACTGACATTTTTTAAATTTTACATTTTAGATCTCGGGATAAAAATGATAAAAAGGTTTGGTAAAATAAAAAAACACTGTACTTAAATAATAATAACAAAATGAATAATGAAAATAAAGAAACTTCTGTTAAATAAATCAACTGAAAATATAATATTAAAGTCTTAAGTATGCAGTTCTTTAATCATGCAAATCACAAAGTAACCCACAACACCTAATCATAACACACCCAGGGAGTTTTTATGACTGTTACCCGCAGTGTAGCCACTATAGTCTCACTAATTTTCACTAATTTTTGGCAACACTGACTCCCCAAGTAAGGTTTCTATTAGGTAACACCTATGACAGTAGGTGCTGTTACAACATTTATAGAGTATTATTTCAAATAATAGCCTAATTTAAATTATTAAAATGTATTTACTTTACTAAAAGTTGATATCAGGGTGGGCCACAGCAAAGTGTTACAGCGGTTAGCTTGTAATTTAATTTAAATACAAATAAAAAAGGAAAAGGAAAAAGTACCTACACTTTTGAGAATTTATTGTAACCTTTTCTTGATTTATTTATTCTTTAATTAAAATTAACAATAAATACAAAGATTTGTATTACCATTTGTCTGTGGAAAATAATAATATAGGAACAAATAACTGCACTCACATAACGCAATACAAAATTATAATAATGATAACCTGTATTACAATAGCATGCTTATAAACAAAAACATTATGAAATCGACATATGACGCCATGTTAATAAATCGAAACACGACCTACTGTATTTGCAATAATTCGCTATATAAGAATTATTTTTATTACTAATCAAGTTAAAAACTATCCGGTCCGGTAAGTTGGCCAAAACTATATACATTGAGCCAAATTTCATTAAAATCGGTTGAGTAGTTTCTGAGAAATAGAGAGACAAACATGGGGACACGAGATTTATATATATAAGGATGAGGTTAATCACTTACCTTTTTATCATTAAGTAAAGCTGTACTGATATGTTCTTTTCCAAGCATATAGGACTCGATTTTTCTAAAAAAAAAAAAAAATTAGAAGAATCAAATATAAATATAAATGAAAATGAAAGATAATTATTATTATAATTATAATAGAGAATCATTCTATCAAAATTAAATATATCCACTATACTAAATTGAAAATTAATTAGTTTTCATCAGCCGAATACTATAGTCAACTTATCTTAATAATAGTATTGTGTTAATATTGGCATGATAGTAAAGGAATGGTTAATTGTCTCCAGCCACCACCACCAAAGAAATCAAAGATCAATATTTGGCCCTATTAAAGTTGTAATAAACAGGGCCCGGATTTTGATGTAATTGCATATTTTATTTGCATCCTTCTTTATAATAGCGGACCAAATATGATTGCGAATTAGAGTACGCCGATCTAATTGGTCAAGTTTCATTTGGCATATTTGATGATAACTGCATATATTTGCATATTTTGATGATATAATAAAGTATTAATTTATTTATGTAAAATTTTCGGACTTTTCGACCACCTGGGTAATTTTCACCCTATATCTAATAAATTAAACAATATATTAAGAAATATAAAAGTAATATACATCGTGGGAGCTAGGAATCCCAATTTTGATCAGGGTTATTCGCCGTAAATATAATTCTTGTTTGAAATAATGATTACTGGAATTCCCGACTTTCCTCCTCTGTTTTTTCGCTGACGTTCAACCGAGCCCAATCTTTTTTCTTCAAAAATAAATTATTTAAAATAAAATCATTTTATGTGCCTTTACACTCTACGAACCTCACCTTCGAACAGGTTCTCCCCCTAACCTTGCCGTACCGGCGTTCCTCGAACAGCCATTTATACTTAATGTGACGTTAAGCGAACAAATATGACTGATGCACCCAATGCTAGCTAATGATGAAGAAAAAATCATCATCAATATATTTTATATTATCTGAAAAATAAAAAAATAGGAAACGAATTACAACTGCGCACTAGTATCACAAACAACTCTTGTCACTTGGGAAAAACCCAAATCAAAAGTGACACTAGCGCTACCCCCGAACACAGGCGAACAGATGAAGTACCTAGAATACCTGAACAGTCGACGTGAAGGCTGTTCGAGGGTAAAGTTCGTAGAGTGTACAGGCACCTTTTGGTTTAATTTCTAAATAGTCTCCTAAACTCCATTTCCTATGAAATACTTTATACACCATAGTATCTTTGAATATTACAGCAGTTTAATAGCACATTTTTAGTTTTTATATTGCATATTTTATAGTTTTTTACTGCATATTGTGATGCTTTTTACTACATAAAAATCCGGGTTCTGGTAATAATCAATACACAACTGGTCTCCACAAGCTTGTACAAGGATTTCGTCTTTATCTTATTATGTAGGGTCCCATTCCAGCAGGATCACTCAGAAATTCAAGATTTGTTGACTCCCATTTAAACCACCTTAAGGGGATTGTCCCCCTCGAAGTTCGGCAGACTCTGCAGATCTTAATTCTTACTTCTATTGGAAAGTTAAGCTAACGCAGTTGAGGAGTTTGAAAAATTTGAGAGACTCTGGAAGAAAAGGTCCGGGTGGCCATTAGAAAGCAGCTCGCCAAACATCCATTACAAGATGAGGAAAGACGTGAACCCACAGCTATGGAGAGCTGAGCAAGGATAAGGCTTTTGATGGTAAGTCATCCTAGTCGAATTACCTCAAACAGTTTAGTTTCCAGAGGTTCTTTATCTTCAATACAGATGCCACCGAAGAATGAATAGTCAGGATTCTATCACAATTACAGGGGGGCCAGGAATGACTTTTTGGTTATATTAGAAAGAGGCTGTCAAAAGCGGAGCTTAATTATTGCGTAACTAGGCAGGAACTCCTGGCCGTTTTTAAATCTGTGGAGCAATTCAACAAACATTTGTAGAGTAGGAGGTTAATATTGCGAACTAACCATGCAATCTTGAAGTGGCTGCTGAATTTCAGGAACCCTGAAAGCCAAGTAGCCAGATAGCTACAGAAGTTTCAGGAGTGTGACTTTGAGATTGAACACCGGCCCAGAATAAGGTATTGCAACCCCCATACCCGGTATAAAAGATCATGTCCCCCTAACTGCTCCCAACGTAGTCTAATCAACCAAAAGGAGGTCATCCTTTGCAACATTAGAGTAGTTGGTTTGGAAACAAGGTTTGCAAAAGAGTTGGGATTCGAAAAATTAGTAATAAGATCTTCCATCCTCAGTCTGATGGAATGGTCGAATGGATGAACCGAACCCTCATCAAATACCTCTGCATGATAGCCTCTAACCATCAGCGAGATTGGGACAAGCAGATCCCGTACTTCCTCATGGCATACCAATCTGCAGTTAACAAATCTTCTGGACAGACGCCAACGAAAGTTCTCTTCGGTCGAGAAATGAGATTACCTTATGACCTCATGGGTAGCGAACCCAGTATGAATGTATGTGGACAATATTTTAAGTCCGGAATAAGGATATAATACACAGAAGAACTGGTAAGTTAATATTTCATTATTTAAATCAATATCTAGAAAACAATTTATTACAATAAATTTTGATGGTGGAAGATAGTTGACCGTAGATATAATGAGCAGGAATTGGTTGGGGGTGCAGTCAAAATAATAAGTACAAATATGTGATATTTACATATTTTATTCTAGCCAACGTTTCGACCCAAATTTTAGGTCATCAGGGATAAATGAGAAAAAAACAAAAAAACAACCAATCAGATAATTTATATAAACAGATACAAATGTGTGTGAAACATTAAACAAAATTAAACAAGTTAGATAAAATAAACATAAACATATTTTTGTAGAATTTAAAAAAGCTTTTTAAAGTAAGGCCATGATGGAAGTAATAAATGAAAACGAGACAAAACTTAAAATGGGATAACTGAGGTAATGTAGAGAAATATATAAAACATAGGTGAACATATAATGAGGTTACAATGGTCTGTAGCAGAGTTGGGAAAATTGTAATCTGAATAATGGTTCATGAATATGAATAATTGGTAATCATAAAATAAATGAAAAATGAATAACCATTATTCATAATCAGTACGGAGTATTTTTAATGATTATTGAGTGTTTATGGTATTCATTTCAAATGAATACCATAAACACTCCATAATCATTAAAAATACTCCGTACTGATTATGAATAATGGTTATTCATTTTTCATTTGTTTTATGATTACAAATTATTCATATTCACAAATCATTATTCTGATTACAATTTGCCCAACTCTGGTCTGTAGAAGTCTGTAGTCACATATTTGTACTTATTATTTTGACCATACCTCCAACCAATTCCTGTACAGTAAATTTTATTCATTAAATTTTACGACCGCAATTTGTTTTTTTCCAATCGATAAACATTTTGAGCAGCAAGCACTTCGCTTCCTCTCAGAACAATTTTCTCCTGTTCTCACTGAATAGTTATCTATGTTTTACATTGTAAAATGAAAATAATAGTTTTTTTTTCAATTATAATGGTTTTGATTTAGTTTCAACAAAATTCCTACTAATTGCCATTGAAAATAGTTTCTGCTAAATAATCTAAAAGTAAAAATTATTTATCTTTTGCTACCTCGATATTTCGGGTAGGAGACAAAATCTTTTACAATTTCAATATACCTCCTTACTATATATTTCATATAAAGGCTTGCAAAAGTAAAACTAATTACAACAAAGTCTTGATTAAAATAATACTTACTCGGCTACTTCAGCAGGATCTTTCTTTTTTCGATAAGTTTCAACAGTACATAAGTAAGAAACAACTTTTTCACATCCTTCGATTCCACCATACTGTTTTTTCATTTCTTCAGCTCCATATGTTGCAAACTTAAATGATGCTGCTTTTGCTATAATATAATATGTATAAAAACTAAATTTTTTTTAATCTAATTATCGAATCTACAAATATATATAAACAAAAAATAAATTATTCATATTTCTTTGTAATCAAATCTTATTTCACTCACAAACACAAATATATTAAACATTGGGTCATTCCATATCAAGTAGTCCAAAGGTGGTTGCTCAATCATTTTAGAAAAAAATTATAATTTTACCACCAATTACGTATGGAATCAGTAGTTCAAATCAATTTTTTGAAAATTCTTAGGATCAGCCGTTTCAAAATGGCAGCCATTTTTGTTTCACCTTTCAGGCCCATTTTTTAGTTTTTGAGCTCTCACAGAAAACTCATTTTCTCAAGACTGGTAAGTCATAAACTAATAATTCAAACACAATTGTTTTCCTTAAAGTCTGTTCTATATTTCGTGTTCTCTTAATTATTTGAATATTTTTAAATCCAATACTTGAAAAGTGCTATTGAACAAAACTGCTTTAAATTCTTTAAACACCGTTTTTGAGGGTAAGTTTTGTTTTTTTTGTTATTTGGTTATAAGGGCATGTACGCTAAAGCTGATTTTTGGCATGATAATAAACCTAACTAAGTAGCTTTCACTAAAAGTACTCTTAACCGGTATATTCTTTACCTAATTTTTTTATGAATTTTTAAAATTCACATTTTTTAATTTTTTGTTAACTTTAGGCTCTAATATCTCTGGTGGGCTAGTTAATAAAAATCTCATTTTTTTACATGTATGCTTACATGCAACATAAAACTACTGTAAGAAATTTCAACCTGTATATTTGAATACATTGGTAGCTACAAATTTTTGAAAATGGTCATTTTCGTGCTTATTTAACAATGAAGAAAAACTCATTTTCTCAAGACTGGTAAGTCATAGACTAATAATTCAAACATGATAGTTTTCCTTGAAGTCTGTTCTATCTTTTGTGTTCCCTTTATTATTTAAATATTTTGAAGTCCAATACTTGAAAAGTGCTATTGAACAAACTGCTTTAAATTCTCAAAACACCGTTTTTGAGGGTAAGTTTTGGGTATAAGGGTTTGTAAATCAAAGCTGAATTTTGGCGTGATAATAAACCTAACTAAGTAGCTTTCATTAAAAGTACTCTTAACCCGTGTATTCTTTACCATATTTTTGTTATGAATTTTTAAACTTGACATTTTTTAATTATTTGTTAATTTTAGGCTCTAATATCTCTGGTGGGCTAGTTTATAAAAATCTCATTTTTTTACATGTTATGCTTACATGCAACGTAGACCAACTGTAAGAAATTTCAACCTGTATATTTGAGTACTTTGGTAGCTACGAATTTTTGAAAATGGTCATTTTCGTGTTCATAAAACAATGTGTAAACTTGATCAAACTTCATTAAAATTTTACTATTTGTGAATTTTTTACTTTTAATAAAAATGGTTTATGTTGCATGTAAGCATAACATGTAAAAAAATGAGATTTTTATTAACTAGCCCACCAGAGGTATTAGAGACTAAAATTAACAAAAAATTAAATAATGTGAAGTTTAAAAATTCATAATAAAAATAAGGTAAAAAATATACGGGTTAACAGTACTTTTAATGAAAGCTACTTAGTTAGGTTTATTATCATGCCAAAAATCAGCTTTGGCATTCATGCCCTTATACCCAAAACTTACCCTCAAAAACAGTGTTATGAGAATTTAAAGCAGTTGTTTTCAATAGCACTTTTCAAGTATTGGACTTAAAAATATTCAAATCGAAAAAGAACACGAAATATAGAACAGACTTTAAGGAAAACAATTGTGTTTGAATTATTAGTCTATGACGTCATAGACTAATAATTCAAGTCTAAGACTTGGGAAAATGAGTTTTCTGTGAGAGCTTAAAAACTAAAAAATCGGCCTGAAAGGTGAAACAAATATTGCTGCCATTTTTAAACGGTTGACCCTAAAACTTTTTTAAAACTTGCTTTCAACTACTGATTTCATACGTAATTGGTGGTAAAATTATAATTTTTTTCTAAAATGATGGAGGAACCAAATTATTTTTTTCTCCATTTCAAATGGATTGACACCATAAGAATTTATTTAAAAAAAAAAAAAAATCAGAATAATCAATATATATTATAAGGCCAGGTGAGGCGTGCCACTAAAACTCAAAAATCTGGTGCGTGCGCGCAACACACAACTTTCACTTACCAACTTACTTAGATTAGAAATTAATGCGTTTTTTTAATTGCCACTTCTCAAATGAACAGAACAGCTTTAATTATGAACAATGATCTGTCATTAAAGGGGTACTCCGCATGCGTGGGCTCCACGAGTTTTATGAGTTGACCGAATATTTTTCTTTTTTTCTCCTCTTTATATTTTCTTTATTTTTATCATATCTCATATTGAGCCATTTCTTATTATTAGGCGTAATAAGAGACAGTCAATTTTTCCATATAAACAAAAACAAGTGTACTTTACAGGAAAACAAAAAAGACCCATTCCCCATTTAAGCCCCCTCAGAACATTTTAATAACAATAAAGCTTACCTGATATTAAAGAACACCTTATTTTTATTAAACATGGCGAATTTGATCAAAATCATAAAAGCCGTTTTTGAGATAGACGAAAGAAAGGTATAAATTGGAAAGCAAGTTATGAAATAAAGTGCCCCCTCCGGTTGATCAATTTTGATGAAATGTTGGCTATCACATCTTTGACATATACATACATCAAATACCCAGTTTGACCAAAATCGTTAAAACCGTTTTTGAGTAAATAAAAAAAACACGTGAAAATGATATAAGATTTATCAAGTAAAGTCCCCCCTCCGGTTGATCAATTTTGATGAAATTTTTACAGTCATATCTCGGGCATACAGGTACATCAAATACCCAGTTTGATCAAAATCGTTAAAACCGTTTTTGAGTAAATACAAAAAACACGTGAAAATGATATAAGATTTATCAAGTAAAGTCCCCCCTCCGGTTGATCAATTTTGATGAAATTTTTACAGTCATATCTCGGGCATACAGGTACATCAAATACCAAGTTTGATCAAAATTGTTAAATCCGTTTTTGAGTAAATAAAAAAAAACACGTGAAAATGATACAAAATTTATTAAGTAAAGTCCCCCTTTCGGTTAATCAATTTTGATGAAATTTTTACAGTCATATTTCGGGCATATAAATAGATCAAATACTCAGTTTAATCAAAATCGTTAGAGCCGTTTTTGAGAAAATCGAAAAAAACATAAAAAGTTATTAAATAAAGTACCCCCTCCCGTTGAGCAATTTTGATGAAATTTTTGCTGTCAAATCGCGGGCATATACCTACACCAAATACCCAATTTCAGGTTCGCACGGATTATAGTTTTTGAGCTAGTCTGTTCACACACACACACACACACACACAGACACACACACACACAGACCATTTCGCGGGACTTGGTTATTTTGACTCAGGGGACCCCAAAACGTGTATTTCCGTTGAAAACCGGAAGTCGAAAATTTTCACGATCGCAATACTTCCACTTACTATATATTTCATATATAGGTAAGTGAAAGTAAAAAGAGTACAGGTATGATCTAGAAAGTTTTATGCACTCGTAAGTAGCCTTACACCCTCTATCCTGGAAGGTTTCCGTTTTTATCTGATATTGAAGATATAAGGGCTGGAATTTTCTCCCTCTCGCAAAGCGTAATTAGCACACCTGTACATGACTGCTGGAATAATGAATGATAGATTTAGTTGGAGCATCTGACAACCAGATAGCACTACATTTCATTCATTAAGTTATGATTTGGTTTGATGGATTATGATGGTTTGATTTTTTAAAATCACACAAGATTACATTTAAATAATTAGTTTTCTTGTTTATTTTTAAATAATGTCATTATTATACATCAAATTGAAAATAAAAATAAACAAAACCAACTGGATTACTGAACAAATTAAGTTTCACATAAGAAAGCTAATTGATAGAAACATTACATTTAATCAATATACCTCTAATGAAAGTGAGACCGGATAAAAACTAACATTGAAAAAAAGATAAGGAGACTGGGTATAATCTAAAATGAAGTATGCAAAGCATATTTATGAAAAAGAAGTTAGTTTGATTAATATTTGAGCCCTTCAGTTGACAGATTGACTAATTCCAATTTCAACATTTTCAGGAAAGCACTTATAATTCTTTAAAATGCTGTCCTGCAAAAGGTTTAAATGGGAGTAAATCATTCTGTAAACTGAAAGACTCATATTATACATTACCCAAACAAAACTCGAATCATTTTATATATACAGTCAAAATCGTTTATAACGACACCAGTTATAACGTACAATTGGATATAACAAACAAAATAGTCAGCCCCATGAAATAACATAAAGAAAAAAGCATAAATATCACTTACAATGGACATCGGTTATAGTGGACAGGTCGGTTAGAGCGATCATTTTCTTGAAACCGTAGCAGTTAAAATGTCGCTTACAGCGTACATTTCAAGACTAAGTTCTACGAAATGAAGAAAAAAAGTTTTGTTTACTTCAATGCACTCGGTCGTGTCTCAATTCAGTTCTCTCTTGTCTTTATACACGGAAACATGCCATGACAACAATATATGTACGATTGAAGAACAGTTTAGGATGGTTTGCAGAGAGATTCTGCGAATACGATTGCCCGTGAATTAAAAACATCTAGTTCAACTGGATATGAAACTCCAGTAATTGTCAAAGAATCTTTCTCGGTTGTCTCCACTTCAATCGAAATTTTTTTTTTTGCCGAACTACGAGGAAGGCGACAGGCAAGAATGACAGATTTTTTTATTTAACTTACTTATTTATATGTAATTTTGGATTTGATAATATGTATTTTCACCCTTTTTTCATTATATATTTTTAAATTTAATTTAATTTTTTATAAAATTTTAAATGTCAATATTTTTAGAATACCAAGATTTTGACATTTTGCATTATGCGTATTGTTATTTAGTACCTTATTATGTACTTTAATTGTTATTAGTTATTATGCACTTAAATTGACGTAAGATTAATTATGTAAGATGAAAATATGTATCGATAATGCTCAATATTTAACAGACCCAAAATTAAGACGAAGTGACTATAGGGACCAGTTTAACACCGTTTACAACGAACTGTTCGTTATAACCGATAATACCGCTTAAAGAGAACATCGGCTATAACGTACAAAAACCTTCAGTCCCTTGAAGTTCGTTATAAACGATTTTGACTGTATATATATATATATATATATATATATATATATATATAAATATAATCAAAACATATACATAAACATAGTCTGGGTAAGGGGCCACTCAGGGATAGAGGGCAATGAGAGAGCGGACAGGCTTGCTAAGCTAGCGGCTCACAGTGGCCTCCCGCTATTGTACGACAAGGTTCCGATATCCTACATCAAAGCGGACATCCAAAAGGATACGGTAGTTAAGTGGAACCTAGCCTGGACTGCTTCCTCGAAATCACCGAGTCTCCATAGATTTGTTCCCCTCATCACATCCCACAATGATAAAAGAATACTAAGTACTGACTACAAACTGACACAAATTCTTACTGAACACGGACAAACTAAACAATACTTAACACGCTTTAACATACTACACAATGACAAGTGCCCAGACGACGGACAAATACACAATTTTCGACACCTAATATTTGACTGCAAAAACCTGGACCACATTCGGGCAAAACGTATACAGAACGTTCTTTTGAAAAGAGGGACATGGCCTGAAACAGAACAGAGACTGATGAGAAAATTTAAAAAAGACTTCCTGGAATTTATTAGGAAAATAGACTTTGACCGACTGACTGACGAATGTAGGAAGGTGGTTTAAATTATTTGTATTTATTAGCTTTGTACATAGCTTGTTGCGCTTTTTATTTTAATTTATTTTGGTTTACTTGTTTATTTTATTTCTAACATCTCTTTAACATAATTATGAATAATAATTGTATATCATAAACCTTAATAATTTAACGTTTTTTATATTGCTAAATTTGGTAACTTTTCATTTTTAGTTTCTGTTTATATTTGATAATTAGTTATTTATGTTTATATTGCTACTTTATATTTATGTTGCTGCTTAGTTTATATTTATATTGTTTTCTTGTTTGTGTTTATATTGCTACTTCAGTATTTATAATTATATAGCTACTTTTGTTTATATTTATATTGTTACTTTTGTAACTTTTCTTATTTAGTTTTTATTTTGTGTTTTTCGTATATAACATAATCTAGGTATATATAATTATAATTTGTTCATGATATAATGTAATATGTAATACATGTAATGTGCCTAATAAAATAGGCATGTAGCATGTAAATCGTTCAATAAACTCTCCTTCTTTGGGGTTACCATAGAAGGAAAAATATTAAAAAAAAAAGAAAGAAAATATATATATATATATATATATATATATATATATATATATATATATATATATATATACTCAAATATTAATGAAACCAACTTCTTATTCATAAATATACTTTGTAACTTTAAATAAAACTAAAAATTAAATAACAATCCAATTACAAAACTTTACAAGAAAAGTTGGAATATAACACTCATTAGGCTAAACATGTTTGAAATATAATCATAGAATTTTATGGTCAATAAACAAATACAAATTTTAAAATTACAGAGTAATTCTAAATGAACACTCTTTCATTGACTTATATCCTTTTTTGAAAACAGGTCATAATAAACAAAATAAAATATAACTCATAATTCTTTACACAACACCACAGAATTGATTTTGAACTGCACCATTGGCTTACCTGGGTCCTCACACTTAATATGAGCTAATTTGATTATATCACTATGCCTCCACCCTCTGTATCTATTCATTGCTCCGATAGTTTCAGCTAAAGGAAGATAATCTTTCGATAGATACCACTCTTGAATAAATTTTCTGAATGATCGGCCAAACCCTGATAACAAAAAAATTTTAAAAAATAAAGTAACAAAGCAGGCTGACTCATCAAGTGGGTCATGGTGCGTGATAAGAAAAAAAAACAAGTAAAAAAAATTCAACAATTT
The DNA here is from genome assembly GCA_911387785.2 of Aelia acuminata. Lineage (NCBI taxonomy): Eukaryota > Metazoa > Arthropoda > Insecta > Hemiptera > Pentatomidae > Aelia > Aelia acuminata. The sequence goes on from OU426982.1 coordinate 89,015,671, forward strand.
AACCCTAGACCAGGTGCGCCAAATGTTTTTACACTACCAGGCGCGTGGTTGACTTTGGACACCATTACTTTTATTCACTTAAAGTTAAGTTTAGGTGTATGAATAATTTAAAATTATTTATAAATTTGTATAATTATGATTTTTGTACAAATAAAACAAGAAAATAATAATAACTAGGTGGACCCGTGCGAAGCACTTCGCACGAAGATTTGTATCACATTTTACTTCTAGGTTTAACATAACTATGAAATAGACTTTTTTTTTTGCCTGTTCCTACCCCCCCCCCCCCTCTCCCCCAACCACTCGGGCCTTAAGGTGAATTTTTTTTTCTACAGCAAGGAAGAATAAATTATTTTTATGTTTAATAGTTAAGGAAGAACTTCATTTTCTGACGTTTTTCTCTACAAAGGTTTCCTGTAATCTTCCTGGAATATATGAAATCACTAAGAATGTTGCATAGTCTTGGAAATTAATCTTTCTACATTCTGATTTCAACTTCCCTACTGATTTTTTTTTTTTTCATCAACAGTTCATACGGTTATTTTTCTGACAATGGAGAGGAAGATAGTCTTCTAAGTAGTAAGAACGACATCAAATAGGTTTCTATCCATGGAGAGGCAACAAAACAATAAGTAGCCTCGTGAAGCTGAGGGGCCTAACCGACCAAAACCAAAGTTTTAGAGGTGTAAAACGCCTGGCCCAAAAACGTGGAACGTGTATGTGTCATAAAGCCCGCGTAGAAACCATTGAAATTCATTTTTCTTATTTCGATACTTTAGTTTTTTGAAATTCCCGTTATAAAAAAGATAAGTTGATAAAGTTATAATGAATCACTATGTTACTATGAATCACCATAAATAGATTTTATTTATTTTATATATATTTTGGATTACAGTCATGGGTGGATACAGCCGATTGTAAAGGGGGGGGCTGCATCCTAATGGGGGGAGGCTGCAGTCCCACAGCCCTTCATTTGGATCTGCCGATCAGATTTTTCACCTTCCCACAACTGAAATTCTACCTGTTCTGCGCATTTTTGTTCTTTAACTTGCTTCCTTACTTTAAGGAAAATCAAATTCTATCTTTAAATGACGAAAATTTTTCCAAAGGGAGGGGCTCCAGCCCCCATAGCTCCCCTCCCCTCAGATCCGCCAATGACTAAAGTAGGCTCCTGCTTATCCCTCCTCGTCGGAACGGATACATTGCAGATTAAGTGAATGAGCCGGTCAATCCGGAAAAGTGTATAAAAAAACCAGCAAAATATATTATTATAACTTCTATATTTCGATAAAACCCAAATGCAACACACAACCTATTTTACAAAAGCTATATAGCTATTAATTAAAGAAACCTTTTTTGGGCCAATTTTATTTAACAATTTAAGAAAATTTACACTATCAATCTATTCAGTTTTCACAAATCTTTTATTTTTTTCGTTTATACGCACCTTAATGTAAACTGACGAAATTTCTTGTCAAAATATAGGAAGCTATTTCTTTTTTAATGAAATGAATGGAAGATACGGATTTTGTTTCAAGATTAATTTTACTTCGAAGAGATTTGTTTTACTGGAGTTCGGTAAAAAATCAAAAAATGTGGTGCGTGCGCGCAACGCACAACTTTCACTTACCAACTTACTTAGAATAGAAATTAATGCGTTTTTTTAATGCCACTTCTCAAAGTTACACATTTTTCCACAGTCATTTCTTATTTTTGTTTTCATTTGCTCTATAAAAAACACTAATTTATTTTATTAATAAACAAAAGTTTATACTTGTGATAATTCGGCAATGCAAGCATGATACTCCAAGTCGTCTGATTTTATAATTCTCTATGTACTTGATGAAAATTTCATTTAGTTACCATGAAACAAATAATTTCCATGAAATGAACAGAACGGCTTTGATTATGAACAATGATCTGTCATTAAAGGCGTACTACGCATGCATGGGCTCAACGTGTTTTATGAGTTGACTGAATATTTTTCTTTTTTTCTCCTCTAAAATTTTGGCTATCACATCTTTGGCATTTATATACATCAAATACCCAGTTTGATTAAAATCGTTGAAGCCGTTTTTGAGTAAATAAAAAAAAACACGCGAAAATGATACAAAATTTATTAAGTAAAGTCCCCCCTCCGTTTGACCAATTTTGATGAAATGTTGGCTATCTCATCTCTGGCATATATATACATCAAATACCCAGTTTGATTAAAATCGTTGAAGCCGTTTTTGAGTAAATAAAAAAAACAGGTGAAAATGATACAAAATGTATTAAGTAAAGTCCCCCCTCCGGTTGATCAATTTTGATGAAATTTTTAGTCATATCTCGGGCATATCAATACATCAAATACTCAGTTTAATCAAAATTGTTGGAGCCGTTTATGAGAAAATCGAAAAAAAATGTAAAAAGTTATTATATAAAGTACCCCCTCCCTCTGGGCAATTTTGATGAAATTTTTGCTGTCACATCAAGGGCATATACATATAATAAATACCTAATTTGAGGTTCGCACGGTTTATAGTTTTTGAGCTAGTCTGTTCACACACACACGCACACGCACGCGGACGCGCACGTGCAATCACGCACACACACACACACACACACACACACACACACACACACACACACACACACACACACACACACACACACACACAGAGTCCATTTCGTGGGGCTTGGTTATTTGGACTCAGGGGACCCCAAAACGTGTATTTCCGTTGAAATCCGGAAGTGGAAATTTTTCACGATCGCAATACTTCCCCTTACTATATATTTCATATGTAGGTAAGTGAAAGTATAAAACAAAAGACTTTTTGCCTACCCTACTTTTTAATTTATTTAAGATCTATCGAACCGCAACATAATACAAATTTTAACAAAATTTTTTATTGAGAATATGACAAAATTATAAATGTTTTTAAAGATTTTAAAAAGAATTTTTATCTTTTACAGCGTCCATCGGTTTATCCGAAGAGTCGGTTAAACGGGAACCGGTAAAGTGGGAGTATACTGTAATTGCTAAATGTGAAAGTGCAATTTTCCAACGCTACAATTAAGTCTAAATCAGACGAAACTGGGTCTTCTAAAGAACTAAACTGGGTCTTAATGCTCGTATCGCAGTCCATAAAACCCAATTTTATTCGTTTCAATCCGTTGAGTCAGTACGTTTAGGTCGATATTTTATTTTGGACCAAAAAATGGACACTGAGAATGCAATTCGCAAAAGCTCCGTGAAATTCTGAATCCAACGATACCACATTCGTGGCATTTGAGCACGGTAGGACCTTATAATTGATGAAAAACCGATTTTTACGCTTTGTGAAATAATATATGTGGGATAATCAATTTGAATATTTAAAAAAAAATTAAATATTTCGAAAAATCTAAAAATATCTATTTGTAACTATTATTAAAAACTATTTGATCTATAATATTTATATCAATTATTTGAGTAAAACATTCAATTTCTGAAAAAGTATTTTTTGCGTCCCCCTAAGGGCCAAGAAATATTTTAAAAATATTTTTCGACTTCGTTCTGGAATTAGATTTCAAAAAATCTTTCGTTGAACACATTGTTTCACCGTCCTTTCCAAAAACGAATTCCCTATCATCATCATCCGACTCATATTCATCATCCAGACCGCCTCCTTGTTCTGAGTCACTGTCGAGCTCTTGGTCAGAATAATTTATGGCTTCATCTTCCCCATCAGAAAAATCCGACTCCTTAGAAGATCCCTTCTTTCTCCTCATTATACAACTCTCTTAAAATCCTTGGAATGTTTTCATACTTTATAATATTGCCCCTTAAAGAGAATAAATTTCAGATATTTAACATAAACCAAAAAAAAAAAAATCCTAAAATAAAATAATAAAAAGAACTTTATAACTTACATGTCCGGGCGCGTGGTTGCTTTTGGACACCAGCTGTGGTTTTCAATAATAAATACGCAATAACTGGTCACTTTTCACTCGAACAAAAGCCAGTGTGAGACTTATCTAGGGAGGAGGAGTCCAGGGAAAGGTACTAAAGGCGGGAAGGGGTAATTCAAATTGTTACCTGCAAGACTGACCTTTAATGAGAATTGGTGTCCAAAGTCAAGCAGTGCGCCCAGTCTAAGGTTAACACTAAATGTTATAAGCAGGTATATATCACTTTTTTGGCCTCACGAACAATGAATTTTGATGAATGAGGTATCAACTGACAATTAATTGCTCAGAGATATATCATAAATCGTAATTTTATTTTTATATCCTTACTAAGGCTTAAATAAAAGGCACTAAAAAAATTGAGGGATTTCAAAGTTTTTACAAGCGAAGTCAACAGATTAGAACATAACAAGTTAGATTTGATAGATTTTTAGAAGAATCAGTAAATTTTAATGTGGGGTACATTAATTGCAATGTCGCTAAGGATACTTTCCTATGGAATGTTAAGATTTATAATAGTTTTCTAATGTAATTCTACTTCTACATTCAATTAAGCTAATTATTATTATTTATTAATTATATTATTTTTTTTTTTAAAGCCTTTGTAGATATTTACAACTGTTTAAAATAATACATCTAGTAAATGTGAATATAAAGATGAAAAAAATGATATGAGTAAACTTGTAGATAAACTACCCATCGGTAGCTCTCTACTAATAATTCTAAATTAGAATGTCCCGAGGCCATCTTCATTTCAGAGGCCTCGGTGGGTTGTCAGGAATTGAGGAGGAAGCTAGGATGGAAACAAGAGGGTTGGGATCAGTAGGGAGTTCATTGTGAAAGCATTGGTATCTGGACTTGGCCACATCGGCGATATACGGGACATCAAGTTCTTTATGGATAATTTTATTAGGGACAAAATAAGAAGAATTAAGGGTTTTGCGTAGGATTTTGTATTGTAGGGATTGGATACGAGAGGAGCTTGATGGTTTGGTGGAGCCCTAGAACTTGATTCCTCAAGTCCAAATGATGTTTCATCATATAATTGATAATTTTGTAATTGATGGGGAGTTTTGAGCATTTGTCCAGTAAGTGTTGTAGTAGGCGGTAACGTCAAGCAGTTTTCTGTTGTTTCAATCTTGTATGAGGATTCCAAGTTAAACGTTTGTCCAGTTGGAGTCCTCAGTAACAGGGGATAGTGGAGAATTGTTAAAGGACACTGTAGGACAGGTGGTCTTGGGTTTACAACGAAGAGTAAGGGTTATTTGATGGGATTTGTTGGGATTGATGTTGATTCTCCAGTTTGAAACAATTCTTCAAGGTTGTGATGTGGGCTTGCAGGTTTTGAACAGCAGTTAAGGGACCATTATTAACTGGTAACACACACAAGTGTCATCAGCATATGTTGTAATTACTGTGTTGGGATTGGTTGGCATATCAGCTGTATAAACTGTGTAGAGGATAGAACCGAGGATACTACCTTGAGGAACACCTGCTGACTGGCGGAAGAGAGAAGCTAAGCGTTATTGTGATTTATTTGGAATAGTGGTTTATATGGAATTCAATCTGCCAGCGAGGTAGAAATGGATAATGAGGGAGTATGTAGGGGGTAGGAATCTATGGAGTTTGTTCAATAGTCCCGGGTACCAGACTCAATCGAATGCTTGTTCTACATTGACAAAGACCCCCGGGCAGTACATTCCGTGCTCCAATGAAGACGAGACAATGTCCACCACATGATGACATTGTGGATGTGGGATAAATCGAAACTGGTGATCTAGGATTATGTGTATTGAGTTTGGGATAGGGTACAGACGTTTAAGAATCAGTTTTTTCTAGGATTTTGCCTCAGATGGGTAACAGGGAGATAGGACGATAAGAGGATGAGTGTTCTGGTGGTTTTTTAGGTTTCGGTAACTATAGATAATTTCCAGGACTCAGGAAAATATGTGGTGCAAAATGCAGCATTGTGGATGTAGGTGAGGAATAATATTGCTTTTTTAGGATAAACGGATGTAATTAGGTCGTGACCAGGAGCTTTGCAGGAAGGTAATCTTTGAATGATGTAGGATATTTCTGGAGGATGGAATGCTTCAGTCAGAAGGATCAGATGGAGGGTTATGCCCAGTTCCATTTCAATACATTCTAGGATAAATCGATTTAGGATGTCAGGGTGTGGGTTAAAGGTTTTGAATAGGTGTTGACTGAATACTTCCGACTAATCTTCATCAGTTTTGGTCCACTATTGTGATTTGTTAAGGAGTGGATGATTACAGTCCCTGTAATTGAGTATTTTAAGAAGGATGCTAGGATGGAACTAATTTTGTTTAGAATTTGGTTGTGGATTGGGTCGATAGTCTGTTGAGGATAACTTATATAATTTGGAGAGTAAGATGTGATACAAACCTATCTTTGTGGATGAGGAACTGAGTGAGCATTAGGTTGTACTTCTGATGAGGAATTTATCTGGGTATTAGGATGGGACGAAGCTGGTTTTGATTGCTCCGTTAGAAGTTTGACTCGTAAGGGAAGGTGATGTAGTGGAGTTTGCTTCTGATGATAGGAAGTCTGAGGTTTGGGTTTGGAGCTTGTTTGTTTGTTTGTTTGTTTGTTTAACGTCCATTTTTATGCTACTAAGGCTAATCGGACGATGCTACAGTGGGAGTCCTAAATTTTGCCTATCCAGGTATAATTAGGATAGGGATCTTTAACGAGTACCTGACATCGTACAGGCTCGGGACCTCCATTTTACGTCCTATCCGAGGGACGGCATAGCTAAGGATTTTTTACTCCCATTAAAAAATCCTAGGGCCACCGCTGGAATTGAACCCGCGATCTTTAGTATTGTAGGTTGCCATGCTAACCACAACACCACAGGTGACCCCCGGGTTTGGAGCTTTTAAGTTTGGATTGTGGGATTTGAGGGGTCTGACGTTGTGGCTTTTGTTTCTTGGACATAACCACTGAATAGGATTTACTGGAGTCCTGAATGGTTTGATCTGCGGCTGTTGATGTGGATGGTATTGGTGTTTTTGGCAATTGGGGAATATTTGCCAAATTTTCAATGTCCAATTCCTGGATACTTTCCTTTTGATTATTGACAGAGCTTCGATTTGAAATGTTTAGAAATCTGCTTATTCAGCTTTTTGTAGACTGGGCATCCTTTGAAGCTCGCAGGATGATCATTGCCACAAATAGCACAATGTGCGGGCTCTACGCGAGGTTTTTGGCAAGCTTCGGAGGCGTGAGGACCCGCACATTTGGCACACCTGGCCTGATGGTAGCAATAGGCCTTTGTGTGCCCAAAATTTTGGCACTTAGTGCATTGCACGATTATGGGTCTTTGTTTAGGTTGCTCAAATTTGAGGATTGAGTAAACAAGTCTATTTACTAGAAATATTTCAGCGTTGTTTTCGGCTATCTAAATCCAAATCTACAAAAAATAAAGGTAAATGAAATTTTTCAGTTCGGTGTAGCACGCTTGATATATTTTTGACATTGTGACCGATTTCCTTCAGACCATTTTTTATTGCGATTGTTGGAGTAGTGTAATGTGATCCTCTAAAGACTACTCTATAAGCTTTTTCTTGTCTTAATTGATAACAATGAAAGTGATACTCTTTTGATATGAGGTATCTGCTATCTCTTGTGCAAATTGAATAAAGTTATCAATTTTAGATATGAAAATAGGTGGTTGCTCTTGATCAGTAAATCCGCGAGGTTCTGGTTGTCCATTTGATGCATTAATGACTTGGATGGACATTTCATAATGTGCCCTCCTATCATTAGCCCTGACAATGATATCACGTTCTGGTAGGAATTAGTGTTATTTTTCTGTTGGTGTATTTAATTTCCTCAAAATATCCTAAATTGTTATTTTTTATATGTATTAAATAAAAGGAAAAAAAATGTACGTTTATGTAACATTAGGTAATCAGCAAAAATTTGGGTCACCTCCCCCCCCCCCCTCGACTCCCTATAAATAAGATCATTATTTTTTTGGGGGGGCAGGGGGAGGGAGTGCTTGTCACCTTCACAACTCTTTACCCCTCATGCATATCGACAAGAATATAACATAACTAATACTTTTATTCAATCAAGTAGTTTTTCTAATAGGTACGTGAAACAATGAAGTATTTATTCTCTAGCGTGTTTTTCATCAGAAAAACTTCTTTTAGACTCAAAAGGTGAAGTGCAATTGTATCATGGGTTACACCATTAAAAAGCTAACTAAATTCCGGAGTTTTTAGGAAATTTGACAGCTTCTAGGGTGCTCCAATGAGGAGCGAAGAATTTTCAAAAACTATTAAAAATTTAAGTTTTTATAAATTTTTTGTGTTTTGCGCGTTAAAAGGCCCACTGAAAGTGGATTTAAAATAACCAAACCTAACTCATCTTTTAGGAAATTTAATGCTGATTAAGAAAATATCATTTTTTTTTGTTCCCACGCTAAACCAGAGTAGATAAATCTGCCATTTTTTAGAAAAAAGTGAGATTATAAAAATAAAAACAAAAAAAATTCTATCTCCTCAACAGATTGAGATAGGAAACTCGTTTCTGCGCCATTCTACCCCGTTTAGCATGCAGTATTACCCAATTTTTTGTTTTACACTAGGTCTGGGACACCCAGTATAGGTAAGTGAAAGTGAAAAAAGTGTTATTTGAAAAAATCAATTACGGTATCATATATAACAACAGAATCAAAGTTGAAAGTAAAATTGGCAAAAGAGTAATTAAAACGTGTTCATAAAAATGGGTAAAGGCAATAGAGATTGACGGCAGAGCAGCCCTGAATCCAGTGGAAAGCCATATTGGAAGAGCCAATGCATAAGGTTTCTCCTGTGGCTCCTCGTGTGCTTGCTCCCCACAGAGGAAAGTTTAATAATAGCAATTCTAGGTCAAAATAGATTATTAGCACTATAACCAACCAAGAAGAAGAACATTATTTTTATATGGTATTCAAAAATCTGCAAAAATGTTAGAATTTGTTATTAATAATATAACTTAATTAAAATATATATCAATTATTAAGTGAAATTACTATGATTCTTAAGTTTTGTTTAGCTAATATCTATTTTTGATTTAAGAAAGATAATAAGCACTAAATGTCACTCACCAACTCTTGGTTTAGGTTCAATTGATAGTTTGATAAATATAATAAAATATTCAGCTTTTTTGCACAATATCTTTGCCACATCAAGAGATTTTTGACGAATTTTTGCATTTTTTGCCATTTCTGATAAAACATATAAAGAAGCTTCAGGATAACATGTAGATTTATCTTCATTAATCTGAAAAAGAGAAGAAATATTATTACAAGAATCATACTATAAAATCAAGAATGTACCATTATGAAAACAAGAATTATTACTAAAGTTATACAGTTGACTCCATTTAATTGAATCCTTGGATGATTGGAACATTGCCTCAATTTAGGCATTTCTTGTAGAACGGAATCAAGCATAGATAAAGAATGACCACTTGATCAAGACAAAACATTGGCTAATTAGGCCAACATTTTTTGAAACTCTTAATCTTTTATCTAAGTAGTAGGTAGATCGTTAAATGTATTGTTCAAAGTATACCCACCAAGACGATCTCATAATATATATATTTATTTGGTATAATTACAAGGAGCTTTCGGCGTCCCGCGCCATATTCATCTAAAAATATAATGGACAACAATTCATAGACATTATTACAAATTTATAAAAATAACACATTTACATAATATAGTTTTGTCATTCTACATAATATTAACAATAGCATGCTTACCCTTTAATTCTCCTAAAATAGGGTCGTTGGTGCATTAAGGAATTCAAAAATTTTGAAAACCATGTCGTCTGGCCCTACATCTGTGAAGGGTACTGTGGGCCTACTGGCTTAAGGTCGACGCGAGCGCGTTCTATTGTAATTTATTATGTGTGAATAGTACTTAGGGATATGGGCTGCTCCTGTTTAGTATTTAATATTCTGTCTTGATTTATTGCAATGTAGATGGATTCAATAATTTTTTGTATTGGCCGGGAGGTGGATTTATATAGAATTTTGACATGAAAATCTATTTCATGTCTGGTTTCTTTAGCGTGGTTGGACAATGATGTGGCTGTTTTTGAATTTGGTTTAAGGCTGCTTCTATGGTTGTAGATTCTGGTTTTGAGGTCAGTTGAGGTTGTGCCTATGTATGATATATCACAGTTTTTGCAAGGAATATTGTATATGAGGTTTCATTGTTTTTCTATCAGTGTGAGGTCTTTTGTTTTGGTGAGCAATTTACGTATTGGATGAGTGGGCTTTAGTGCAAATATGAAATCATCCACTTCTAGTTTTTTGAAGGTGTTTATTATATTATATGTTAGTTCATCGATGTAAGTACGGATTTGAATTTTTGTGTGTTGTGATATTGGTGATTGGTGCCGGGGTTAGATATGGTGTCTTTTTTTATGGTTTCCGGTTCCACGTCTATTGTAATTTTAGGTGTTTCTGTATTAAAAAATTGTGTTAAAGTGGTTTGAGAAGGGGGTTTATGGTTATTATCTGTTGAATATGGAAAGTTGTTGTCTATCTTATCGGCTGTGTCACTATTCTAAACCTTATTTTTTAAATTATCATCTGTTAGTGAAGGGGAGATTTTATATTTATTAATTGCCCCATACCATAGTTTTGATATTAGCCTGTTAGGGTAGAAGCTGTTATTTAAAATTTCTTTTTTGGTTTCTTTCATATATGCGTCATCCGTTAAGAGTATGGCTTTTTGAAAGATTATAACCTACGTTAGTAATTTGAGCTTTTGGATGATTAGAGTAGTAGTTTAGTATACTATTGGTTGTTATGGGTTTTTTGTACCATTTTGAATATATTTTATGTTTTTCCCGGATTATGTCCAAATAGTTAATACTATTGTTCTCCTCAATTTCATAGGTGAAAACTATTCTGGAATGGATGGAGTTAAGATTATCGAATAATAATTGATTATCTACTGTTTTATGAATAACGAGTAAGTCGTCAATATATTTAGTAATTAATAGGGGCTTTATACCGGATTGATTAAGTTCCTTATTAATGATGTGGTTCATTACTATACCAGATAGATTAACACTTAAACAATCTCCCATTGGAAGGCCGAAGATTTGTTTGTATGTTTGGTTTTGAAAAGAAAAATACCCATTATCTATGCATAGCCTGATTCTTTCAAGGAACATATTTTTGCTTTTTATTGGGGTATGTGGTTCAATTATATCCCAGTTATTAGAAATTAGTTTAAAAGCCAATCTAAGGGGTGTGTTAGTAAATCGGCATTTAACGTCATAACTAATCATCGAGTAGTCATCATTTTTGTGATTTTTTTTTAGGGATGTTTAGTTTTAATTCTAAGGAGTTTTTGACGTCATGCGTTATCTTGACAAAAATAATTCAGGCTTGGATTCAGGAATTTTGACTGAAGGTATGTAGGGCCGTTGGTAGCATCTATGATGGGTCGGCAAGGGGCGTCTGTTTTATGTGTTTTTATAAGGCCATATATTTTTGGTGTATTGTAGTAGTTATTAATAAGTTTGGGCTTTATCTGTTTATTTATAAATTTATATTTTTCTAATTTGTTGATATAATCAATCTCTGATTTGTTGATATCCTTACCCGGGTCATGCCTAATTGTTTTGTATACCTGTTTATCATTCAGTAAATCCATCATCTTATTATTATACTGTTCTTTAAGGATAATTACTAATTGTTTAGTTTTGTCTGATTTGACTAAATATAGTTCAGGGTTGTTTTTGAAAAATATTTTTGTACTATTACAATCGGACTTGATTAATTTTTTTAAGGTTGCAAGAGGGTGTGATTTCAGACTATTGTTATTATTGTTGTACAGCACACTGCTCGGACAGCTGAGTCCTGGGTCAGGGGAAGGCCTAAAGGGGTATCAATACTACCAATCCAACAATTCCACTATATAGATAGAATCAATAAAATCAAAGTGCAATGATCATCTATTTGAAATAAAGATAAACTGTACAATGATTGACAATATATGCATATATATGTATACAATAATCTATGATACACACTAAACATAATCTAATAAACTATACATGCAATTATTCAAAAACTATTCTACGCCTACATTGGATATAAATAATATAGAAGATAAACGCCACATGTCCAATTATGATAGATATAAATAAATGTACCAATCAGCTCTACATACCATACTACAGGGAACCAGCTCTAGGTAATCAGGTACCCATCTGATAAATAATATACAACAATCTAACTGACTATATGCATGCAACCAGGCCTAATAATTTCTATATCTACCCAATAAATAATATATCCAAATACAACTAACTTAACACATATAGCCAGCTCAACCCAATCTGATATCTATCTAATAAATAGCATATATGGATACATCTAACCTGCAGCTAGCTCCAACTACTTTAATCCCATCTAATAAATTGCATGTATAGATATAACTAATTATGTACATGCAGCTAGCGCTAATTACGTTGATACCAATCTAATAAATAGCATATATGGATATAACTATGTACCTGCAGCTAGCTCTAATTACTTCAACACCTATGTAATAAATAATATATATATATATATATATATATATACATATGAATATAGACAACTCTACGCATGCAGATAGCTCTTACAAATTTGATATGACTTTAATAAATAAAATACATAAATATAATCAACTCTACACAGGCAGATAACTCCTACAAGTTAAATATTTCTCTAACAAATAATATATATACAGTGGGACGATGAAATATAACTCACTATACACATACTGCTAACTCTTACTAACTTGATGTCCCTCTGATACATCATATATATGACTTGCTATACACTTGCAGCAGCTCTATTTGGTTTCATATCCGTCTAATAAATAATAGATATATAAGTATAGCTACTAACTGAGATGGAACAATGTTGATGCATATCATATTCCACTGGGCCAACATGGACGTCCCGACACACGGCGACTGAAAGTCCGATGGCAGCTATCATCCACTAAAAAGAGTTCTGGAGTCCCCTTTGCTAGTGGCAGAAAAAATAAACGGGGTAGTTTGGACATAAGATCACAAAAACTTGAGCCATCAATCTCACTCTCCTCCTAGATCAAAACATAACCTCCACCGCTCATAACCCTCAGTGCCCACACTCCTTTCCAGTCCCAGAGATAGCGCCACAATCAAGGATTTTCCCAGACTGTACCATACCTCGTTACATTGTTGCCTTGATTCATAAAATTCAGTATGCATTTATTGATGTTGTTCCTAAGGGCGTTTTTGTGACTGTCAGACGTATCAAGGTCATATAAAATATGTTCTACATCTACTATAAGTTCTATAATATCTTTTTGGTGGATTTGAAGGGAAAAAATTAAAAGATTCACCCAAGCTGAGAAAATTAATAATATTGAGTGGGATGTTGTGATCGGACATATTTATAATTACGTTTTCTAGGTGTAGTGTTTTATATTTATCAACTATTTTGAATTCCTTAATGCACCAATGACCCTATTTTAGGAGAATTAAAGGGTAAGCATGCTATTGTTAATATTATGTAGAATGACAAAACTATATTATGTAAATGTGTTATTTTTATAAATTTGTAATACTGTCTCTGAATTGTTGTCCATTATATTTTTAGATGAATATGGTGCGGGACGCCGAAAGCTTGTAATTATCCAAATAAATATATATATTATGAAATCGTCTTGGTGGGTATACTTTGAACTCTTAATCTTCTTAGAAACATAATATAAACAACTAAGAGCCTCAGTATCTCACTCAGTTCTTAGCATTTCCCAATCTTCTAGAACTTCTAATTTTCATAATAATGAAATTTAAACAGGAAAGTTTATAACAATTCTTAGCTTGTGCTGATTGAGTAAAATTCCCTTATTTTCATACACCAGATAAAATTAAAGAGCCATCAGGAAACATCGAACTGAGTTCATAAGGAAATTTTAAAATCTCAAAATGTACGAATGCATGAATTTGAGCAAGTTTCCAACAGTTTTGTACAATTTGTGGTATCAATTGCACATGCTTGTAGAGAAACCAAGTTAATAGGTGCTTTTAAACATATTTTTTTGGCAATTACACATGGATTCATGATTTCCGCATTATTGGGTCTTCTACCTAATTGGAACAAAAAAACTTCCCTTTTATGACTCAATAAAACAGTCGACTGAATAAAGAAATTAATTAAAATCATTTTTAGGCCAATTAATCTGGAACCCTGGTTAGAATTTCTCTGAAAACATTTTATCTTAGTATTAACATGAAAACTTCTTATAGGAATGAAAATATATTGACTGAAAACTGTACAACAGAAGAGCAATTCTGCATTCAGTTTTTTTTTTTTTTTTTTTTTTTTTTGTTAGATTAGAATAATGTTTAGAAGAAATTCTGTACTTTAAAAATTTCCATTTATAGACCAGTTTATCCAAGTTTTTGGTAACCACGATTCGAGGTAAGAGTGGGAAAGCTGGAATTAATATTAATTGGTTCATTGGGTCTCAGGTAATATTATCTGAACTATACTCTACTAGTAGAGCGATAGTAGAATTATACTCTACAACTTTAATTTATAATGGAAGTTTTCATGTTGTATTTTAATTAATTATTGATTAAAATTGTCAATTTTGTCTCTTCAGCTTAACCCAATTCAACATTTTAGACATCCATTGTAGCAGAAACTACAAATTTTCAAAGTTCTTTGATTCATTATGGAACAAAGTTTTTACTAGGATGCATCATTTAAAAGTTGTAAGCTAGAAACTGAAAAAGTCCGAAACCCCTTCCCACCATGTTGGCATCCTATTTAGAGCATAGTAAACTTACGATGCTTCAAAACCAGTCCATCTAAATTTGAAAAAGAAATATTTAGGCTTAATTTTACTTATATTAACAACAAAACAAAAGAGTTCGAGTCAGTAAGTGACATGATGAAGATCATCTCTGTGAATATTAAATTATTATATATGGTGATCCAGACTTTTAAAGATAGGAAAGAGTGGAAGTAGATTGGCCATAGGTATATAATTGGTTTTTACAAACACATCAATTAATGAGTTATTAACTTTAAAATTTGAGAAGAAAGAGAAAACTTACAGCCTTGATTGTATTCAGAATAAAATCTTCTTTTCCATTGTTAATCAATTCACCTAAAGAAGGGACCAATTCTTTTTTGAAATAGGTATGAAAAGTTCGACATCCAGATGTATAAACATTTGTTTCAGAGGTAATATGAAGGAATCTTTTTAGTCTGATTTCTGGTGAAATGGCCATTTCATATGATTGAATAGCTGTAAAAAACAAACAAAACCATCAGTAATTACATGAAAAATAATCATTTCATTTTAGAATATGTAGTAGGGGAGAGCGGGGTTGGTTGGCATAGGGGGTAGGTTGGCCATTGGCTTATTGTTTCTGTCACACCTGTTGTGAAGGCCCCACCATTGTACCATGTGACCCGAATGACCTCGAGAGTCTTGTCCTGAGTTTTCAATCCGATGCTAACAGTGTAGAGAAGAGTGTGCTTCATTAATTGATTTTACAACATGTAAGTAAATTTTTATATTTTCAGTAAATTTGGTTTAAAGGCATGGCAAAAATTTGACTCCAATTCTGTTCACATAGCCCCAAACTCCTTTGAAAAACCTAGCGTTTCGACTAACCAGTTTCTTGTTTGATTGTTCTCCCATGTCCTGGCAGCTATCTTTCATATGATCTCTCCTGTGGGGTTAGTTGGCTCTCTTCAACTGGGGTTTGCTGGCGTAGTAGCAATTCACAAAAGGAAGGTAAACATAAACAAAAGTGAAACTACCAATTGTCTTTAGTTCCAGCGAGGAGGACGAGAGCAATTTTTCTTATGCAGAAAGTGACGACAGTCTAAACTTCTATCTTCTTCTATTGTCATTCTATTTTCCCTTAAAAGCTGTAAAAAACCGATTCAAAATTATTATACCATTATAGTGCAGCTTTTAATAGCAATAATATGTGTCAGGCAGTACTTGAATGAGATGGCTAAACAACCCCACCTTCTAGGCCAAAATGCCCCATATAGGGGGTTAATTGGGGTACTCTGGATTGACAAATTCTTCAATTTTCAATGATCTTAGTATTAAATATTATTTGGTGAAAAAAATACTTGAAGTACTCTAATACTTGGAGTTTATAGTGGTTTCAGCCTTATTGGGATTATATTAACAGGAACAATTCAAAAATCAAAAAAGTGAAAACCCCGCTCCCCCCTATACTTAAAAAAAAAATACTCCGATTCTTCTATTATTGATATATTTGTATTGTATTTGTATTTATTTTGTATTTATATATCAACATCAGATTTGAACCGAGCACCCTGTAAGTCACAAAATATACAAGAATTGTATCTCTGTTAAATAGAGATTCATTTTGAACTCCATTAAACAATAATAGTGTCTAACAGAAACCAAAATTAATCTCATCCGATCCGAAACCGAAACCTAATTTCGGCCATAGACCTGGTTTCAGACCGAAACCGAAACTTACATGTGTGTGTGTGTGTATAAAATACATGTAAGTGTGTAGTATGTCTAGTTTAGCAATAATATCAATAAAAGCAAAAATGACAGTAATTGAACTCAATTATTCAAGTAATAAGTGGGTTTGGTATAGAAGAGTGGTAAGACAGATGTATTAGTTAGGTTATAGGACCGAATCCCGGTCCCTACTTCCTAGTATGGCTGGTACCCATGGGATGTTAGACCATACCCCCTTAACCAGTACAGCCCTAAAAGATGAAATAATCTTGAAATAACAAGGCTAATAATAATAATAATAATCCATATTATATCTAAATAATAAATAATGTAGTAAATCTCTGCCATAACATAGCCAATGGAATACAAAATGACGGCCTATTTTAGAAGCTATTTAGTCTACTGAGTCAGTTTTGTCTCAAATATTAGCAGATATAATCTAGTTTGAAAATGTATTGAATAGTCTTTTGTCGAAAGCTGTGTTTCTTCATTATCAAAATGGAAAAAAGTTTTTGGGATGTTATTGGTGAAACGGTGGGGGAAGGGGGCTGCCAAGGTCGAAAAATTGATTTTTGCATCTGAGTCTCATTCCATTAGAACAAAGAACAAAACCTACAACCACCATTTGATGCAACTTGAGCCCCCTTTTTTGAACGACTGACTAAAATATTTTTTTCTCTTTTGATTTGAATCTGTGACCAAGTCGAGTTTCTCCCAGGACTAATTTAAGTTCAAGTATTTAGAATATATATACTTATTTAGTGTTAATCTTATTCTTTTAGGAATCAAATTTCATTATAAATAACGAGATAATTAAAAGCAATAAAAGGTTCTTAATCCTCAAGGTACAGAATATATACAATCCCTTCCCTTCAACGTAAAGAATTCTGTCTGGAAGGAATGCTTTCATTAAATATTAAGACTTGGTGTAATTGACGTGGCACATCCCAGTTTGTCACAATCACATTTTTGCCTCCATACTCAGCTTAAAGTTTTTGATCAATTATAAAGATAAATATTATAAATATAAATATATTATAATTATAAATATAAAGATACCAAAAGTGTGAGAAAAACCAATGTTTTATCGTAATACAATACAAGTGTACAAGTGCTAATTAAAAATAACAGATACTTCACACTATTAATTCAAGGGTGTTAAAGGCCATGAAAGAGATCCAGCTAACAAGCTGAAATCTTGTAGTCCTTAGACTTCCTTCTCGGAGATATCAGAGACAAAAGCTAGTTTCGGCTTGGCCGAAGATTCGGCCGATTTTTGGCCGAAACCGAAAATCCGACCGAAACCAGGTTTTTCGGCCGAAACCGAAGCTTCAGTTGGTCACCAAAGAATAATGATCTCTACAACCTTCCACTATCTCCCTCCCAGTACCTCTTATAATTTTCTATTTCCGCCACCACTTCCTTATACAAACACATATAGATTTCATAAATACAACAATTCTTTTATTTACTTGTTATATACTCCCCTTCTTTTTCTTTATTAAAAATATTCTTTTTAATAATTTTTTATGTTTATTGCATCTACATCCTATGTTTTTGTTTATAACAATATCATTTCACCATTTTCACACACAATTATATACTTAACAACATTTCACCATTTTCACACACAATTATATAATTAACAACATTTCATCACACACACATATATATATATATTTTTTATTTTAAGTTATACATAGTTTTAAATATGTTGTTAATGAAACCAATGATATATACAAATCCAGCTCTTTCCTTCCTTTTTTTTGTTTCCACTTCTTTTATTTCCCTCTTACCTTTATCCCTTATTCCACCCTCGATAGTATTTCGGTAGTATCCCTCATTCTAGGCCCTGACACCTCCAACATCACACGGTAAGCTCATCTATATTTTCTATATCTATACCTCCATCACTAATTAATCCCCTTCATTTCTGGTTCCTTTTTGCCTCCATATTAACTTTTGAATCTCTATTCTTATACCATACCCCCTTAAAAATGAATCTTTCCCTATTACATCACATTTCAATAGCCATTCTAAGTCTTTTTAGTTACATTACATTAAGATCTTTTTACTTAATTACATGTTTACAGACCTTTATATGTTATCTAGTTAGTTTATATTATTTGTCATATGCATTTATAATTTTTTGTCTTTGTCTTGTTCATTTACCTGAAGAAGACCTGCATTGGTGGGTCAAAACATAGGCTGCAATAAAATAGTTTAATACTATTTGTAGATTTTTGACTGCCACCCCGGACTATTCTTATATATCTTAAATTTATTTGTTAAAATTTGTTACTGGGTAGATCCTATCATTTTACATTTTAAGCAACCAATATATGAAACTTGCATATTTTTAAATGTTGCTTTAAATCATATACTTATAATCATATATAATGCTATGAATATAATGCTCCCCTGAAAAATATCCTTGAAAAAAGACAACTTCAATGGTTTGGACACCACTGCCGGATGGACGAGAACCGTGATCCCTGAAAATTCTTTGAAGCTGTGCCCATAGGGAAACGACCGAGAGGTCGACCAAGAAGGCAGTGAATTGACCACATTTCCAGAATTGGTCAAAAGCAAAACAAGCCACTCAATGCGATGAAGGCTATGGCACGAGATCGAGAGGCTTGGCATGCATGGACCGAGGCAACTCCGCGCTGAAAGGCACTACGGAGGAAGAAGAAGTAGAAGAAATCATATACATTTTAGTGATTTAATATATTTAAAAAAACACTGATTTCTAGATTATATTGATTGTTCAAATTATCCTTTATCATTTTGCACATAGTATTTATACTGATCAACTCTCTCTATTGGCTTCCCATTATATTAACACTTTAATTTTTTGAGAGGTGGAAAAGTAACCTCGACTACAATTACTCGGTGAATCGGAACTGAACTCTGGGTAGGCGTTGATCGAACAATCTTGCTATGTCTAAAACCTGCCACTATATTAGAGTAGCTAAACCGGAGCAGTGCAAAAAAAAAAAAAAAAATATTTATATGTATTTTCTTATTTTCTCCTTATGATAACTCCATAAAGAGGCAATTTATACACTGAAAATACATTTTCCATGACTTTATAAAGCATACTACATATATAGTAACTTTGCAGAAGTATACAAAATAAATTAGAAATTTGTTAAATTATTGCATAGTACAATTGAGTGTAACAGAATAAATTAAAAAAAAAAATTTATAGCGTATTTTAATATCAAGTAAGGTTTGACAACAATGTTAGAAAATATTGGTTAAAAAAATGTTTTACTTTTCAAAATTAATTTTCATAAAGAAAAGAAGAAATTATCCTCTACTGCTTTTTGGAGGATTAGTGATGCATGATTCATGTAATTACAAGCATGTAGTTAAACCTGTGTCTCCCAAAAGTTAATTTTATTTAAGTACAGTTTATCTTTGGATATTAATTATTAGTGTCCGACCGAAACCAAAATTTTAGCCGAAACCGAAACCGAAACCGAATTTCGGCCATAGACCTAGTTTCGGGCCGAAACCGAAACCGAAACCGAAACTTATTTACGTGTCTATACATAATACATATAAGTGTGTTCATTGATATTATTGCTAAACTAGACATAATATCAATGAAAGCTTATAAAATAACAGTAATTTAACTCAATTATTCATTTAATAAGTGAGCTGGTACACAAGAGTGGTAAAACAGGTGAATTAGTTAGGTTATAGGATCGAATCCCGACCCCTCCTTCCTAGTACGGCTGGTCCCCGTGGGATGTTAGACCATACCCCCTCAACTAGTAAAGCCCTAAAAGTTCAAATAATCTTGAAATAACAGGCTGATATTAATAAAAATTCATATTATCATGTCTAAATAATAAATAATTTAGTAAAACTTTGCCATAATAAAGCCGATAGAAAACAAATGACGGCCTATGGAATACGTAAATCTGTATCTTAGAAGCTATGTTGGTCTCAAATGTCAGCGGATTTAATCTAGTTTGAAAATTTATAGAATAGTTTTTGGTCGAAAACGTGCTTCTTCATGGAGTTTTAGGGATGTTATTGGTGAACCGCTGGGGGGAAGGGGGCTGCCAAGGTTGAAAAATTGGTTTTGCATCTGATTCCCATTCCATACAAGAACAAAGAACAAAACCTACTACCACCATTTGATCTAACTTTTAATAAGAAGGTTAATGACTAAAATATTTTTTTCACTTTTGAATTGAATCTGTGGACATGTCGACTAATTTAAGTTTAAGTATTTAGTAGAGATGAGAGATGGTCAACTGTTCTTCAATTACGATAGGTTAAATAATGGTCAGGATTTTCAGTTACAATGATATTTATTATGGTAAGCCAACGTTTCGATCCAACTTGTGGATCTTCATCAGGGCTAAAAGAAAACAAATATATGAGTATCTATGCTAGAGGGTGACAATAAATGGATACATTACAGAACTGATAATAATATAAAAGATGGTGTATACATAAATATTAAAATAAGAGGCTGGTTAACAAGATAAAATAGAATATGATATTTACCTACTGAGTCCAGGTGGATACTAAAACTAAAGGTAAAAATAAGGTGAGAGGTAGTGGTAGGGGGTTAGTTTGCCGACTTCAAAGGTTTATGGCGGGGAAATCCAACGCTTTTGAAGTGAAGGCACATGACAACTGAGTGAACAAAAATATTAAAAGCTAACAAAATAGATGGTACTGTACACAAATAGTTGTGTCTGGACTGAATAATAACATAAAAATGAGATAATACATAATGTAACAATGCATACAAATATGGAAAATATACAGAAAGAAGCATACAATACAAAAAATAATAATAGTACAAGAGGTACAGAGATAATTGCAGGTACCTATGAAATCAAAACTAGGATTTGAGGATGCGGAAGATGTTAGAATAAGTGGATGAAATTATCTCTTTATCTGTTTTGTGATTTACCGGGTTATTTGTTTCTAGATGGATGAAAATGGATTCTGAGAGGAGACGTTTGTCGTGGTTAGATACAGTTGCTAATATGGAGGGGTTCTCAAAGTCGAAGGAATGGTTGTGGGCAATGGCATGTTCTGCTAATTTAGATGTAGACGAATTACGCATGGAAATACTGTATTTATGTTGATAAATATGTTTTTTTAAATAATTTTTGGTTTCACCTATATAGCAACTGTTGCAATTAAGCGTGGAGCACTGGATACGATAAACTACGTTACACTTGTCTAGGAGAGGTACAGGGTCTTTGAGTTTTGTATAAAGATTTTTTAATTTATTGTTATTTTTTAATACTAGGCGCATGTGTGGGAAACTCGATGAGAAGGATTTTTTAATTTTGTTTGAGAGAATGGGGATATATGGGATAGATCTGTATTGGAAAGTAGAAATCGGAGGTTGTGAAGAGTTGTTAGAGAGATTTTGAGTTTTAGCATTGTTATTGATAAGTGTTTTTATTAAGTGCTCAGGAAAATCGTTAGATTGTAAGATATTTTTCAGGCGGATTTTGTTATGACAATGAAATTGTGGATCGGACAAGGTCAGGCTACGGTGGATGAGGTTTTTTGCGACGTTGATCTTTTGGTGATGTGGATGTTGGGAAAAATAGTTAAGGAGTCGGCCAGAATAAGTGGGTTTGGTGTACCAATTAGTGGATATAGAATGGTCCCGGTTTCTGGTAATGGAAATATCTAGGAATGGAAGGGTACAATTGGTTTCCAATTCTATAGTGAAACGGAGACGTGGATGGTAGGAGTTAAAGGCGGCGAGAATATCAGTGATAGAGTTAGGATTGAGAATCAATAGGAGGTCGTCTACATATTTTTTAATGAAAAAAATATCGTTGGGGAATTTAGGTATAACAGAATCAAGGAGGTCGTTGAGGACAATACCGGAGAGGTCGGGAGCTAGACAGCTACCCATTGCAAGGCCAGAAGTTTGGAGAAAATATTTATTTTGAAAACAAAAATATCCAGAATTACAGCATAAAGCAAGGGAGTCAATGTAGGCAGATTTATTGAGTTTACTATGGGATTCTAACAAGTTCCATTTTTCTTCAACGATTTGGAGGGCACGTAAACCTTTGAAGTCGGCAAACTAACCCCCTACCACTACCTCTCACCTTATTTTTACCTTTAGTTTTAGTATCCACCTGGACTCAGCAGGTAAATATCATATTCTATTTTATCTTGTTAACCAGCCTCTTATTTTAATATTTATGTATACACCATCTTTTATATTATTATCAGTTCTGTAATGTATGCATTTATTGTCACCCTCTAGCATAGATACTCATATATTTGTTTTCTTTTAGCCCTGATGAAGATCCACAAGTTGGATCGAAACGTTGGCTTACCATAATAAATATCATTGTAACTGAAAATCCTGACCATTATTTAACCTATTTTAAGTATTTAGAATATATATTCTTATTTATGTTAATCTTTTTTTTTAGAAATCAAATTTCATTATTAATGAGGAGATGATTAAAAGCACAAAAAGGTCCTTAACGCTCAAGGTAAAGAATAAATACTATTCTTTACACTTAACGTAAAGAAACCTGTATGAAAAGCATGCCTTCATTACATGTTAAGACTTGATTTGATTTATGAGGACATTTCTGTTTGTCACTATCAAATTTTTGTCTCCACACCCAACTTAAAGTTTTCGATCAATTGAAGATACCAAAAGAATGAGAAAAATCTATGTTCTACTGAAATACAATACAAGTGTAATTAACTAAAATAACAGATACTTCCCACTATTAAACCCAAGGGTGTTAAATGTCATGAAAAAGATCGAGCTTACAAGCTGTAATCGTGTAGTCCAACTTTCTTCTTGGAGATATCAGACACAGGAGCTAGTTTCGGCCTGGCCGAAGATTCGGCCAATGTTTGGCCGAAACCGAAACTGCGGCCGAAACTGGCCGAAACCGAAACTTCGGTCGGTCACTATTAATTATATATGTATATATATACGTTTATCATTAATTTTATTTATTTATAAGATCAAATTGGCGATCTGACTAACGGCTCACATCATTTCTACAGACTGCAGACAAAACAACCAGATAATTTAAATTTCTTCAGCAGTTATGTTTTTTATGTACTACTACACACACCTAAGTATATAACTACACAATTAATCTTCGAACAGACAAATAAATTATGTAAATAAACAAGGTTAGATCTGTTAAATAAAAAAAAAAATTCCGATAAGCAACTCCAAGATGGTTGCCGGAGAGAGCAAACAAGGTATTCTGATAACGCCCTACCCGATATCCACGATTCAGTTCGGGTTTAATGAGAGTTCGGTCGGCTTTATCCACATTTTTGGAAGATAATTCATTCGTTGTTTACTTTATTAGGTTAGGTCTGATCCAAACAAAATCTTCAATCTAATAAATCATATACAAATTGTTCTTTTACCTATGGAGTCTTATCATTTAAAATAAAAACATTATTCTTGAAATAACAAAAAAATAATAATCTGGTGGTTAGGAATACTCAGATTCTTATATTATTAATTTATTTGTACCTTTTGCATTTATATGTGCATTTTACTTGAACCCATTTAATCATTTAAACAGGGAAATAACATATTTTGAAAAAACAAACAAATAAATTTACAGAAAAAAAAGATTAAATTGATTTGTTAAATATTGCTAAAGAGGCTATCAAATTTTAAGCAACCATCACAGGAAATTTTTATATATTGAAATAGTACTTCTACTCATATATATTGTATTACCTTAATTAAATTATATTAAAAAACCAATCATTTGTACATTATGTTGGTTGTTCCCATTATTGAGGCGGGAAGGTTATCTCGACTACATCTGCTCTCTCTCGGTAAACCCGACATGAATCGAGGATATCGGGTAGGGCGTGATCAAAATACGCCATCTTGGAGTTGCTTACAGTAATACAAAAAATTATTTTCTTTATGTTGAATAGTCATCTGTAACTTGAAATGTTACTATCAAAAATCAATAATTTAGAAGCATCCTACATTTATCTTTCTTAAGGGGTTTCTTTGCTAAGCTTTAAAGCACATGAAAATTTTAGAAATCCAATTAACATACATCAAGGAAAATACCCAATTGGTTGTTACCGAAAAAATGTCTAAGTAAAGTTTTCACTATGTTACTTCTGGGAGTGGCCTATTTCAGAAGGGCATGTTACAATGATTTACAGTCAGGCCTTGACTAGCCTTATTAAATCCCAGCTTTCAACTCCCACTTGCTACAATTGCTCTTCATAAATAAATAAACCCCAAATGGGTCCTTTCCCGTGGAGATAGGTGCCTTACTAAACAGCGACATGTTGGCTTTACCCAGAAGTTAAATAGGGAAACTATTACAAATGTATCAATTATAAGTCTTAGTTATCTTAGAAAAAACTCTATAAATCATAACTAATATAATAATAATACAAATGTAAAGATAGAAATCAAATTGAGCAAACGTCAGGGAAAATCCCAAGTTTGTGACTGTTTAAATTTAGTTTCAACTATAAGTAAGAAAAAACAAAGCAAACAATAACTGTGTGATTTATAAGAAAAATAAAAGCTATAAACAAATTAAATAGAAGGTATGTCAGAATGACTAAAAGGCCTGGCTGAGAACATAGACATACTATTTTATCATAAATCATTTTTAGATGACTATAGAGCCTTACTTCAGTAAAAATAACAATAGGTATAAAAACCAAAACTCAATAAAATAATATTAGGTATAGTTTAGAAGACAATCGCCACTTAGTAAACTTTTAAAATTAAGACTTAAAATATAGCACTCACTAAATTATACGACAAATAAATAAAACTTAGTTAAAAAGAAAATTAAGTGTACATACCCCAAGAACGTTTTGTAACCTGACTGACAGGTTCATTACCTACGTTTATTCAGTACAACACTGGTATAAATTGCAGCATTATTATTTCTTTAATAGGACAATTTTATATTACAAAGATTAAAGGAATTTTAAATCTGATTTAATTTATCACCTAACATTTGCTTATTCGAAACAATTTCAATATAAACAAATTTATATTAATACCTAACAATATTAATCTTAATTAAAAATCCAATAAGTAAAGTGGTAACACTGATTGTAAACAAACCTGCCCATAACACACGTGGTTTGTTTATAAGTCAAAGTTGTTTCTGAAGATTTGTATTGAAGTTTCTAATATTTATGGACGGAAATGGCAGATTCCTTTAAACAGTCTTTAATATCACCATCATTTAAACTTTTGGATTTAAAAGAAAAGAATATATTACATAATATAACTAATGCTGATTTGCTGTGTAGCTATGTTAATAAATTTTTGCCTCATAAATTTACTACAAATCATGGTGATTTTAATGTTTTTATGTTTTTTAGAGAAAAAACGCCTTATTTCTAACTCAACAAAATGTTTTTTGTTTTTTTTTTAAGGTAAAAGGGTTACGAATGAAGATTTAGAAAATGATGAATTAGATGTACCTGATAAACCATGTAAGTTTTTATACATATTAGTTGAATACTTTTCTGCTAGTTAAGTTTCTGCCTATTTTTTTATTTTATTTTTTACCATTTTCATTATACTTGACACATTACTACTCGAGTTTCCAAATTTGATTTTTCCTGTCTTTGAACACTGATTAGTATCTGATTTGTAGTTAAATTAAATTTACTAAATTCAGGCAGCTATAGAAATGCACTTCTGGTTATCAAGTCCACCTGAATCACCTTCATTGCACACATGTGAGACTTAATTATGAGCATGTTGATAAATATTAGAAGCTAACTGATCTTTGTTTGGTTTAACGTCCCTTTATGCCACAAAGGCTAATCTGATGATAACTGATCTTTGGACCTTCACATTAACACTCCACTACTTGTGCTACATCTGAGAGATGCAAGCTGTAGCCTGAGGTTTGTTATCCCTTTAAGAACAAGCAGGAATCGAAAGTTGGGATCAAATCAATCTGATCAAGGCCCTTTTTTACTAAAAAGGACACAATTGATGTTCACTATTACGGTTACATAATCTCTTGATTTGTTTGTTTGTTTGTTTAACGTCCATTTTTATGCTACTAAGGCTAATCGGACGATGCTACAGTGGGAGTCCTAAATTTTGCCTATCCAGGTATAATTAGGATAGGGATCTTTAACGAGTACCTGACATCGTACAGGCTCGGGACCTCCATTTTACGTCCTATCCGAGGGACGGCATAGCTAAGGATTTTTTACTCCCATTAAACATAACCTCTTGTTGCTTTGAGGGCACAGACTATGAGGAGTTAAATATGAGTGTTTGTCCTTAGTTGATATATGGGCCATTATCACGATTTCACTCCCCATTCTTTACTCCCTCACTTTTTCCAAAAAATTCTTAAATGAGGGAGCGAATAACTACATTCTTTGTATTCTCAAAAGAGTTTGAGAATGCTTTTGAATGTAAAGGTGACGATTCCTAAACTATGACCAAAAGTATGTAACTGTAGCCTAACCTAACTCTATAACCAAGCTTACTTTTGGCTATACGCGTTTAGAATTTCCTATTTTTCAATTTGAAATTGTTTTTATTGTATTTCTATTGTTTTTTAAGATTGTATTTCTTAAAAATATACCCGTTTTTGCTTTCACTTCTCAAAGTTTACTACTACCTCAACACATTTTTCACTACCTCACTTTGAAATTGTTTTCATAATTTTTTAAAAGAACAATTAAAGGTTCTCCTGTCTGGCTACTATTTAAAAAGTGAAGGTAATATGCCACTGAGTAGTATGAATTTTTTCGGCCTGAAATTATAACATTTCAATAATGAAATTTTGGGAAGTGAAATCTACACATCTTCAGATAATGACCCACATACATAATATAATAATACATACATACATTATATATGATATATATATATATATATATAGGACATTTTTTCTTGACTGTTGATATAAATCTTATAGTAGGATTCTTGAGGTTCGATCAGTCGATAAATAACAACTATGTAACAGTTAGTAAATATGTAACAGCTAGGTTGCCTACCTTTTTCTGGTCCCTATTACGTGGTTGCTGTGTTCAAATAGGTAAGTTGATATCAGTAATTAAGATCAAATTCTTACATCTTGAAAAATATATCAATATGAAGGCAATTTGATTACAAATGCAGTAGTATAGGGCTGCTTTGCAAAATCTGATCAGAAATAACAGTTGCTAAGCATTTAAATTAAAAAAAAGAACAAGTAAAGATGTATGACAGAGAAACATTGAGCGTACTATTTAATTGGGGTCCAATTTGTGCTTAAGTCTTCTAAGATCAATACACAAAATGTTTTGCTTCATTAATTGTTGTTGATATTTTCATTAGTAAAAAAAAAAAAAAAACACTTGCTTACATACAGCTGATCCTAATTTTGTTAAATTATGGCTTAAAAAATGCGGTTTGTTTTTTTGATTGTCATTTGAAACCGATTGGATTTGATGACCAAAAAATTAAAAATGGCAATCCATCTGTGATAGATTTTAACAGAAAAGATTGCATGTATTGGATGTAGAAAGATTTCAGGCTTCATTTTAGTCCGATATTATTAACTACTATAGATACCAATTTAACGAATCATATCCATTCAGAAGATTAAAGCTTTTATCATGTACATGTATTGAAGTTTTCTATTGTGACTAATTTAAAAAAAGAAATATGAATTTCATTATTTATAAATAATAAATTCATTATCTAGCTCATCTTCAAATCGTTTTACTTTATGTATTTAATTTTTACTATCAAATTATCCTGACACTAATGGAATAGCCAGTGAAACGAGCCTATTTTACTATACAGTGTTGTCACTATATTTATTTTTATTTTATAAAAGTAAATTTTAGAAATAGGAATTAAAATTAGGTGAAAGAAAATAAAGAACTACATCATAATTGTCATGTCTACTGAAACAAATACACCATTGCTCGTGCCCTAGAAGCAACAAATGTGCCTCTCTGGGCTTAAAAATGCTTAGCTAACCCTAGCTGAGGTAATATTTCTAATAATTTTTTTTGGGTTTAAAAAAAAAATCAACAGTGAGGGTTATGAATGAAGATGATTTTAGTAATAGAAACATTACTTTAACATTAGCGTTATATTGTTTAACCTTCAAAAAACAACCATAATAACTTAATTTCATTTATTATTATGTTCAATTATTTATAGTGAATGTTTATCATTGTCTCTGACTCTATTTATACATAATATAATTTTATTTCTTTACAAGAAAATTAATTACTTTATTTTAAATAATTTATTTTTTGAAGAGAAAAGATTGGGCTCCGCCGGGAGTCGAACCCGGGTCTTCCGCCTGACATGCGCGGTATGCTAACCACTGCACCACAGAGCTCGCTTCCAAGCGGAGCCAATCCTTCCTCTTCACTGATACCTTCAATGGTATTCATACATTCAACACGTCATACATTCAACGGTATACATAAAATTTATACATTCATTACACACCGGATTGGCTCCACCCGGAAGCGAGCTCTGTGGTGCAGTGGTTAGCATACCGCACATGTCAAGCGGAAGACTCGGGTTCGACTCCCGGCGGAGCCTAATTTTTTCTCTTCAAAAAATAAATTATTTAAAATAATTTAAAACAAGGTGGTTACCCACAAAAATAGATGAAATTAATATATATTACTTTATTTATTTTAAAATTTTTCTTATTGATCATTTTATTTTGAGTAAGTTGTAATTTTGTTGTAGCCCAATTTGAAAATTCTGTGGCAAAAACTAGTCGTGCTAAAACCATTGAAGAACTCTATAAAAGAATAGAAACTTTGAGAGGTATGTTTTATCTTAGCTTATTAGCTTTATACTCCACAGAACAGGCCTGCCAGTTTTTAATACATTATTAACATGTGGCTGAAGATTCGAGTGGATTCGTTTTAACGTTAGCTTCAGCTTTCTTGGAGAATGTTGGAAAATTTTTAGAACTGGCCCATTTGTCATGACTTATACCCCCAACTTATTAAAATAATGATGTAAAAAGCTGATCACGACATCAAGCTGATTTTCAAGTTATTGTTGAGTAAAGATCAGCAGGATGAAATAATCATAGTAACATACAAATCCTTTGGTCCATTTCTTTGGACCCACACTCCAAAAATGTCAATGTTATGATGATATTTGTGTATGCCATGAAGCTCAGATGATACTTAAGCTATTATGAGTTAAATAATTGGGCTAATGGCCCATAGATAGGCAGGATCCCTTAGGGAGGCTGGCAACGATAGGTAGAGTACTGGAGCTTGAGTTATTAATTTTAATGTAGAACTTCTGATTTGGGAGAGGTGAAACTTGGTAAATGAGCATATTTAAATATTTCGAAAAATATACTAAGATTGCATAAAGTGCTGGAAACTTTTTTTTTTCTATTTTTTTTTTTATTTATCTATCCATTTCTGGATAGCAACCAACTGCTGTCAGTAAAACAATAACAAAATTTTTCATAAGCTGTGCACACAGCCTGCTCTTCTAATTTATGATTCACCTTCTTCAGCCTCTGCCCTCTCTGGTGGTCTACCGGGTACAGGACCTTCTCTCCTCCCCAATGAGAAGTGCGTGGGACCCGCGATCGTTTTCCACCGTGAAGTGCAGATAGTTTTCTTGTGCCATTAGCTGCGGGAAATGGCTTTCAGTCAGTCCATGTTCTGGAACATTTTCCATTCCATTCCATGTTCCATTCCATTCCATTCCATTTTCCGTTCCATTCCATTCCATGAACATTTTCCATTCCATTCCATGTTCTGGAACATGGAAATGGAACATCCAACCTGGAACTGACGGTTGGAAAATATTTTCTCAGCGTAGCTCCCTTTGGTGTCGCTACCCATCTCTGATTCCATTGGTCCAGGTTGTATTCGTGAATGATATTCTTCCATCTGTGTGGTTCCTCATTGATCCTCGCACGTAGACACTCCGGTAAAACTGCCGACCCTTCCCTCATCATTGTGTATCTAAACATGTCTTCCTGCAGGAGGAGGTCGATAGGTATTGCTCCCGCAAGGACATGTGCGGCCTCATGAGACAGAAACTTATGGGCCCTAGTTACTCGCAGCAGAGCCATTCGTTGAATCGTAGCTAACCTGCTCTTTTGCCAGTGCGAGAGATTCCTATTCGAGCCAGGGGAAGCATACCTCAGTATACCCAGGACTACACCTTTATAGATGGCCATAGTTACTGGGTATTTCAGGCCCCAAAAGGCTCCTCCGATCCTGCTGAGTCCGTTTAGAGTTAGGGTCACCCTACTTCTGAGGTAGTCCAAGTGAGGAGTCACATTAAAATTTCTTCCAATCCTAATGCCAAGGTAGGTGACCACCTCACTTGGACGTATTCTAGTTCCTTGAATATTAATATTAATAGGGTGAGCCCTATCAGTCCTACCTCTAAGGAAAATAGCCTGGGTCTTTTCAGCAGCCATCTTCAGCTTCTTTCTCTCGCACCATCTTATGATCAGGTTGGCGCACCGCTCCGCTTCTTCTTTCAACCCGGCTCTGCTGTTTGATGCCACTAAAGCGGCCAAATCGTCCACGAACGCAGTGGTGGGGAACCGTTCTTCTTCAAGTACTCCCAGCAACTCATCAAAAACTATTTTCCACAGGGCGGGACCAAGGACAGAGCCCTGAGGACACCCTCACTCTACACAATCTTCTACTTCATAGAAGCATCCTCTCAGTCGTATTTTCCTGTCCTGTAGATAGCTGTTCACGAGGGAATACAAGTTGCTGGGAGCCTCATACCTCTGCAACTGCTGGAGCACGTTAGGCCACCAGACGCTGTCGAAGGCTGAAGTTATGTCAAACAAGAGTAACATTACATATTTTTCCGCCCTCTCTTCAACGTCTTGGCGCACCCACAGCAAGGCATCTCCGGTTCCCCTACCTTTGGTACACCCTTACTGCTGTGGATGGCTTGCTCTACGGAAGACAGGCTGTAGGCTCGTGGCCATCAGGTTTTCCAAAATTTCGCTCAATACAGGAAGGAGGCAGATAGGTCTGTATGATTTGGCTTGTTGCTTGTCTTTTCCTCTTCCTTTGTAAATGAGCCTGACATCGGCAATTTTCCACTCTCTCGAGAAGTACCCCTTATCAAGGCAATCATTGAAGATTTGCAGTAGCCTATTTTCAATGTAGGGGATACTACACTTCAGAATTGCTGCGTCAATGTTATCGATGCCTGGGGCCCGACCAACTTTTTGCCTGTCCACGGCAGCACGTAGTTCCCAAATGTCCCATGGTGGGCACAAGTCTGTACCGGGTGGGCATACCGTAGTATGTCGTACAAATCCTTCATCCTCATTGTCGTGGGACGGATTATCGCTAGGGTAAGTATCTGCAATAAACATTTTTGCAGTCTCTTCCAGAGTGGTTGCCTGGACATTTCCACTTCTTATGTCGGCAATCATTTGTGGCGGGGTCAGTTTGCCTAGGGCCATTCTGTAAGGTATACACCAGGGGTTCTTACATGATTCCTGGACTATGAACTCGTCTCAGGATTTCCATTTCCTTAAACACAACTCGTTTCGGTATGCCCTGGCCTTGGACTTGTACTGTTCCCGAAGTGCAATGCGCCTATCATCACAAATGCACCTCTGGTACGAACGCCGTGCCTTGTAGAGCTCTCTCTTCATTATTGTCAAGGCAGGCGTCCACCATGGAACAGGTCGAGCTCTCGCCTTCCGTCGCTGGAGAGTTTCCTCTGCGGGGTCACAGATAATAGCAGTGATTCAAGATACCTTGTAATCCAAGTCGTCTGTATTATCCGTCTCCGCCACATCCCATTCGTCATCGACTAGTTTTCCCTCCAGCGAAGAGCGGAAGGCATTCCAATTACCTTTGCGAGTAATGTAACCCCTCTCTATGCCGTGGGAACTCATCTCTGCTGAATATTCTATAAGCCTAAAAACAATCGCCTGATGGTCGGAACTCGTCTCAGATCGGAGGGTCCAATCGATAATGTGGCCTGCTAAATTCGGCGATGCTAGTGTCACATCGATCCAACTCTGCCCCCTAGCGCTAGAAAACGTTAGGGTAGCAGAGGGATCGTTCATCACTTCTTGTTATAAAATCGCCAAGCTTAACTCCCCTTCTGTTACTTCGATTGGATCCCCAGACCGTGTTCCAGGAGTTGATATCTGAGCATATGATCACGTTTCTAGAAGAAGCCGTGATCGTTTCCAAGGCGGATATGTCTTCGTCAATATCATTGCCATCACGTAGGTAAGGCGAGACAATTGTAAAAGCAAGGTTTCGCCACCTGATATAGCACGCAACAGTATCCGCCGTGGTATATTGCCTCAGATCCATCACATCGAGGTTCGGGTTATTAACCACTATTGCAGCCCTGGGCCTCCTCTCTCCACTGCCCAGGGCTATAACTCTCGATGTGAGGCCAAACCCTGTGACCATGTTCCCACGGCAGCACGGTTCTTGGACCGCCATTATGTCGTATCTGTGTAAGAGAGCACGAAGCTCATCAGCTACGATACGCCGTTGGTCCATATTCAATTGGAGGATGGTGATCCTATTCATAAAACGTTTTTTTCGCCATCTCATCAGCCCACTTTATGTGCACAGGGCATTCCCTGCTGCCCGCTTTGTGCTTCATTTGGCTGGATGGCATGTTCTCTCGCTTGTAGTTAATGCAGGATGGGTCTGCAAGTTCTTTTTTCTTGGGGCAATCCTTAAGTATGTGCCCAATAGAAGAACACCATATGCAAACGACTCCATCAACTGAACATGTTGCCCTGGTGTGCCCGTATCCCTGACATTTTGTACACTGTGGAGCGTCAATATAGTCTGAAGGTTAAGGACCACCATCCTCCATCTACGCTTCCCATTTCTAGTAATAAAAATCTTACTGTCGGATGTACTTCTGTACATATTTTCAGCTTTTGATTTCATTTTTTGAGCTTTCCTCTTACTCCTTTTACTCATGACCACGGAAAAGGATTCGGTGGGCGACGAAGGTTGTGTCTGATTAGAAGCTGTTTCCGCCGGTGCCTGTGGTTCTCTAGAATATCCAGCCTGTGGTTGAAGTTCACTTGAGGTTTCAACCTTAGCCTGAGTCCTACATGGCAACCCACAAGATGACTGTGCAGATGCTATGATTTGAGTGAACAATTCGCGTACTTTCTGTGATGAAAGCGTTTCAACAACTGCATTTTGAACAATAGCTGTAATGGCTTCAATTTGTTCTCTCTCATCTTCGCGTTTTTCAATCATATTAACAAGGCATGGGACCTCATTGTTTATCTAATCTCGAATGCTAGCACTTAGTTTTTTTCCACTATTTTCAAGGTTTAATCTTATACTTTCCTGTAAAGTTTTTGCTTGTTTAACATTAGTATTATTCTTTGTTATACCTATCAATTGTTGGGGAGAATCAGAGGATCCTCTCCTAGGCCTTTTGGCCGATGCTCGGGACAACTTACCGTCTTCTTGTTCCTCTTCCATTGGTAAATGGTCCATAGCAATCGAATAGGTAGGTTATGTATGATACGATAACGTTATCTATAACCTAAGAACTTTAACGAGTTAAGAATTTAATACTTACTAATTTCGCTCCAATTTTTTAACTTCAAATCTTCCGATACACACACTCCGTACATTCCGAAATAGACCACTGAGAACGCTCCTAGGAGTTAAAATGTCTTACTCCTAACCTCACAATAAGCAATATTTACAAAAAATAATTTATAACAAACAAAATCCAAAAAATACAACACATAATAACAAGAAAGTAATAAACAACTATGAACAAACGATAAACATGAATAAACTAATGACAATAACTTAATAAACTCAATATAACACGAGAACTACATATCCACAATAGTAGCCTCAGTTAACCTCTCACTTTTTTTTTTCTATGTATGTTCACCTATTACACCAAGATGGATCGGCCAATTGGAACAAAACCTTTTACATCTTGTAGAGTATTTTCCTAAGATGTTCCCATTAAAACCTTTTTTGGGGTTCTTAATTTATTTGCGAAGGTATGAGAAAAAACATGAAAATAATTTTTATTTATTATCGCTCAAAATGTTTACTTTTTGGAATAACATGTGGCATATATAACATAAGGTATGCACCAAAAAGCTATTAAAACACGCTTAATAACTAACACTGCCCATGTCTTTCCCCACATTTTTTTTTTAATTCTAAATTTGATTGGTTTATTTTTAACTACGCTGAATACTGTTTTAATGCTTGGTAAATTGAAGAGACATGGTTCCATTTTCTATTTTATAGCTAAGCAAGTTTATTGAAGTAAGTGAGTATTTGCTTTTTTCTGGATTGTTGATGAAACTATATTTTTGGACTGCATCTAAGAAGAGCTTGAGATTTGTACCACAAACTATTACATCATCCAGGTACCCATACGCGTTTTCCAGTTTTTCCCGAGTAATAACGTCATCAATAACCCATTAAAAGGTGGGGACCCCATCTGTTAAACCAAAAGCTATACATCAATATTGGTACAAACGGCCATATGCCTCAAAAGTGGTGAAAGGTTGATTTTTTTTTCTCGTAAAGGTACCTGGTGATAAGCGCCGTTGAAATCGGTTGTGCGAAACACTAAATTTTTCAAAACATTAGAAACGATATCCTTGAGACCAGGTAGTGGATATGCTTCAAGGTGCCTATACCAATTCTTAAGAATACTTTCATGTTTTCATTTGTACCTCTTCGCAGGAATAAGTTAATTCTATAGTAAATGGGCTTGTTTTGTGCAGTTTACACCAAAATGGTAAAAATTACCGATCTTTGATGTTCGAATTTGGCTAAATAACTAATCCGATTTCAACTTCAAATATTTCATTTTATTTGTAATAGTATACCCTTTTTTCGAGAAACAGAGAAATTAAACTTTTTGATGTGTAGTTATATGCAAGAAACCGAAAAAGGCCACAACTTCGTAGATTACAGACCATCAGATGCATGAATCCTTACATTGGTTTTCCTCCCCAGTAGTGGTTTAATTTTAAATTAATCATATATATATATATATATATATATATATATATATATATACATCGTGTAACTGTTAATTCATTAATTTTTGTGAGCCATTAAATTTTATTAGGTATATACTTCCTAAATTGTAAAATGAATAATTTCGACTTATCATCAAACAAACAGAAATTTTTGTTTATCTCTTTTCTTTTGATTGGTTTTAAATCCGTAAATAATCAATACTTTGCAAAAATGCATTTATTTCAAATTTCACGATGATCAGAAGCCAGTGTCTGTAATCCAACTACTACTGTCAGAGCATTATTTATTCATTTCAAGATAACCAGTTTATGTCAATATAAATGAGGTTTAGTTAATGTGCAATCTGCGACTAATTATTTATTATTTATCATATTTATATCCTTTATTTAGCAGATTCATATAATAATAATAAAAAAAAAAAATAAAAAAAGAAGGGGGGTATATTATTTTTCCTGTCAATTAAATACTTGCAGTTACATAGGCTCGATTATACATTCAAAATAATACCCTAATTATATCATGTATGAGAATTGAACGATTTGGCAGAGGAATGGATTTCTATGAACCCAGTTGATATATTTTGAAACTTGACCAGTGATTTTCAAAGAAGAATAATTGCTCAAGATGTTTTATTTCAGGGCGTTTTTCATTAATGAAAAGACCAGTTGATGAAAGACCAGTTATGGCAATATTAAGCATAATGGTGAATGTCAGTAATAAAAAAACTAACTAAAATCAAATTCGTCATTCCGCCATGTTTGAGCGCCATTTTGGCTGAGTGCGGCCACTTTTTTTTCTGGGAACATTGGCTTTTTCTTAATATTTTATCACAAGGAACACAACGATATGCAATTTATAGGGATGTGGGGGGGGGGTGCACAGTAGGGGGGTCTGGCCCACTGTGTATTGATTATCTTCTCAGTCAGCAGCTCTGAGGTGCACTTACTTCAAGTAAGGCAAATAGCAAGTACTTCATAGGCATATTTTCCCAGTGAAATTGAGATACCATCTTTGGGTTTATCTTTTCTCCAGATTCCCGCTCTTGAACCTCTTTTAGCGAGCGAGCCATCCATATAACAGTTTATTCCTGTATAAGGTTTATGTGGTTCCTTCTTGTTGGTTTTTGTTTGATATCTAATTTCTAGGAGTTCTCGAATTAGTAAATCCGAGTGCATTGATATCACCCTGATTTTCCTGAATATTTGCCAGTGTCCTCCACCAGTTTTTACTTTGGAGTGGTTATTTTGTTTCACAATCCTGTGAGAGGATTTCATTGCTTGAGCCTCCACCTCTATCTGCAGTGGTGCTTCGATTTAGCATCATCTCCATAGCAGCTGTTGGTGTGGTTCTCATTGCACCAGTCATCATGAGGCATACTATCCTCTGATGTTTATGTAACATAATTTTATTCTTATAAACTCCTGTTTTGTGCCACCAAAGTAGGGCTGAATATAAAATCATTGGCCTTATTGCTGGAGTCTAAAGCCAATATACCATTTTTGGTTTTAGTCCCCATTTTCTGCGTATTGCTCTTTTACAGACCACATAGGCATTTTAGGGCTTTATTGGTTGTGTTTTTTACTTTCACTAACCTATATAGTAAGGGAAGTATTGCGATCGTGAAAAATTTTGACTTCCGGTTTTCAACCGAAATACACATTTTGGGGTCCCCTGAGTCGAAATAACCAAGTCCCGCGAAATGGTCTGTATGAGTATGTAAACAGACTAGCCCAAAAACTATAAGCCGTCATTCAATCAATCAATCAAAACTGAGATTGGGTATTTGTTGTCTGTATATGCCTGCGATGTGACAGAAAAAATTTCATCAAAATCGGTCGAACGGAGAAGGTACTTTATTTAAAGAATTTTGTCTAATGTTTACGTTTTTCTCGATTTTCACAAAAACGGCTCTAACGATTTTGATTAAACTCGGTATTTGGTGATGTATCTGCCCGCGATGTGGCAGCCAGAATTTCATCAAAATTGGTCAAACGGAGGGGGCACTTTACTTAATAAATGTTTTCCCATTGTTATGTTGTTTTTTTATTTACTCAAAAACGGCTTTAACGATTTTGATCAAATGTGTCATGTTCAATGGAAATCAATTACTCGTTAAAATCAGGTAAGCTTTATTATTATTATTATTAAAATGTTCTGAGGGGCCTTATGGGGAAAGGCGCCTTTTTTGTATTCCTATGAAGTACCTTTGGTTTTGTTTATATGGAAAAATTAACGTTCTCTCATTACGCCTAAAAATAAAAACTGGCTAAATATGAAACATGAAAAAAATCAAGTAAACATATACAGGAGGAAAAAATAAAAATATTCCATCAAGTCATAAAACATGCTGAGCCCACGCATGCGCAGTACCCCTTTAATGACTGACCATTTTTTTTTAATCAATGATGGAGGAGGCAGTGTCACGCGAAACAAAACACAAAACATATGGTCTAGAATGGTTCTAGACTTGTTGTTGGAACTAACTGTCATAGTACCTGTTTGTTCCTACAATGTTAGAGTATCATTGTCAATGGCCTAGAACCTTCAAGGCTGTTCTTATTACGACTAAATATAAGGAGCGATGGACTGGAGAGTTAGTCTTGTTCTGAAGCTCAAGTCATGTGGTAATTTATGTGATATAAAGTGATAATTTTTGTAACCTTTTTAATTATTTGTGTTTCAAGAATTTCTATGGCATTGAAAATTGTTATTTTCATTCAATAAAAATTGTTTAACCCACGTAAGTGTTACAATACTTTTTAGTGCATTTATTTTTACTGGTTAAACCAAAGTCGGTTTAATTTTTTTATAAAATGTTTTTTATTTCCTTTTGATTTACTGGAATATTTTTACTTTTATTTATTTTATTTTGGGATATCTAGTTCCTTAAGAATAATAGAGCCAGTATAAATCCAGAGGTGTTTGTCTGGCTAATTGAAATGAATTTGTGATTTATTAATTTGTGAAGAGCATTTGATTATTTGATAGA
Organism: Aelia acuminata; assembly: GCA_911387785.2. Lineage (NCBI taxonomy): Eukaryota > Metazoa > Arthropoda > Insecta > Hemiptera > Pentatomidae > Aelia > Aelia acuminata. The sequence continues at coordinate 89,054,163 of OU426982.1, forward strand.
TTAAAAAGTTGAGTAAAATTTAATTTAAATTTTTGAGCTCTAAAAACAATAAGAATATACAAATATTCTTCTAGTATATATTTTTGTACAAAAAAAAATAACAATAAAAAAATAAATGTACCGAGGTTAAATAATATATGTGCCTCACATATACTCAAGGTGGCATCAGTTATGGTGTACATAATTAGATGATTAGCCAAACAAAAACATTATGCTATTCATTGTTTACATCAGAATTTAATAATATTGCAGTAAAGATCTTAATTTTTTTGAAACTTTATGAAAGATATAATTAGACCTAAAGTTTTGTTTTTATGTGCACCCATCACAAATATTGACCTAGGTATATTTACAAAATGATGATTCTGTTTGTTTTTCAGGAAAAAGAGCGAGTTATAAAGAAAAATTATTAAAGAAGGGTCTGAAAAATAGACTTAAAAAAAAACAGAAACTTGAAGAAAGAAAAAATTTAAAAAAGAAAAATATTAAATTGGAAAAACTAAAATCTGAAAATTTATTTTCTAAGGCAGGTAATGACACCAAGGATACTATTATTAGAGACCAACCTGAGGAAAAGAGCATCAAATTTAACAAGTTGTTGATATCAGAATCTGATGAAGTTCAAAAACCTAGAAATGATCCAAAAAGTTTACTTGCAAAACTGGAAAAAAAGAAATCAAAATTGAAAAAATTAGAATTAAAGGGGAAAAAAGAAAAGTTAACAGAAATTAAATCTAAGGAAGCTTGGGATACTGCGATTCAGAAAGCAGAAGGTGTCAAAGTCAAAGACAATATTGAACTATTAAAAAAATCTGTTAGTAAAATAAAAAATAGAAAAAATAAAAGTAAGAAAAAGTGGGAAGAAAGAGAAAAACTTGTGGAATCTAAAAAAGAAAAAGTACAAAAGAAAAGACAGGATAACATAATAAAGAAAAGGAAAGAAAGAAGTAAAAAACGGACCAAGATGTTAGTTAAAAAAGGAAGAATTTTACCTAAATAATATATATCATTATTATAGAAGGTAACTTGACAATTGATCAGAGCACTGTAACTTTTTGGTCCCAACTTTTTTTTTTTTTTAATTCTGGAAATATATTTTTTATTGCATGTTTTTGTATTTAAATATGATTTATTTCCTTAAACTTTTCCTAATCTGAAAAGTAATTTATTTTTATTATATTTAAATAATTGAGGTCCATGTTTTTTGTTAGCCAGGTTAAAAATGAATTTTCAAAAAAAAATCTGTGTAGTTTCCATAGCATTAAATATCTACATACATATTGACCTCTGTATAAACAATGATAAGCCATGCTGCTTTTGTAGTACCTATACTCAAAGGGGTCATGAACCCCCCACCAAATATTTTGGCATTTCAATTTTTTTTGTATATAGGTTTTTTAGTATTTAGGGTTTAGGTTTTTTAGATCGCAGTCCTTTGTATTTAGGTTTTTTAGTATTTAGGCTTTAGGTATTTTAGATCGCAGTCCTTCTTAATGCAAGGTAATTGATTATCTCATTAAAAAGTGGTGCTGTCAGCCATGTGATCATGAGACAGGGGGGTCATGACCCCCTTACCAAATTTCTTGCTGAATCCGCCCCTATTTGAAATCTTTGTGAAATTCACCAGAAATATTTCAAGGAACTGTCAAACAGGTCCCCCCCCCCCCCCGAACCTTGCCTTACCTGCGTTACACGAATAGCTATTTATACTTCACGTGACGTTAAGCGAACCAATATGGCTGACGCACCCAACCCTAGCTTATGATAAAGTAAAAATCTCCAATATCAATATATTTTATATTATTTTAAAAAATAAAAAAATAGAAGACGAATTACAACGTATCACAAATTACACTAGTATCACAAAAAACTCCTGTAACTTAGGAAAAACCCAAATCAAAAGTGACACTTGCGCTGTCCCCGAACCCAGGCAAACAGATGAAGTACCTAGAACACCCGAACAGTCGACGTGAAGGCTTCAGGAAGGTTGTTCGAAGGTAAAGTTCGTAGAGTATAAGGCACCTTTAAGTATAAATGGCTGTTCTTGGAACGCCGGTAAGGCAAGGTTCGGGGGAGAACATGTTCGAAGGTGAGGTTCGTAGAGTGCCTTTAAATATGATAGATAGGACCTGGTATCTTTAGGCTTTATGTTATTGTTTTTATGTTTTTACAAGCCGTTATTTTCAAAAAGAAGACAAAGTACAAAAGAATTTCCCTTTTAAATTAAATAATTTCATAATGTTTTGGAAATGTAGTTGCCCGGTAGGCCACAGTAGCCGCAAGTGGTTGTTTTATACACATGGAGGCATTGGCTCCAATTTGATTACAATTAGACGTCCGCGCCGCGCCGCCGCCGGATGATTTTAACTGCGCCGAACCGCCGCCGATGAAGGTGGCGCGCCGCATGTACAACACTCTCAGAGAGGGTGTTTTTGTGCTTGGCGTTGATATTATTGGCAACAGAGTTTTTCTTTAAGACCTATTTGCAGACCTTCATAAAGCTACGAGAAAAATTGATCAGCGGATATGAAACGTTTTAGGACATATCAAGTCATTCCTCGACCGCCGCATCGTACCAGCAAGAACTGGTTGCAACCAGTTGTTTCTATTTTTCTGCGGTATAATTACCCTAATCGAATTATTACCAGTCCTTGTTATTGTTTAAAGGACTGATAAAGAATTCCATTATTTCTTTTATCTTCATTCATTTTCCCTTCTCAAAATATAGTAAAACTTTGATTTTATTTATTATTAATTTTTTAACGACTGTTACCACTTATTATGCTTTCTACTTAAACAATCTTTCCATTTCATCAGTGCTGTTGTATTCCATCTCAGTGACCCAGTATGTTTCAGATGAATCCTATAATACTCCACCATTTAACCACTTCCCTTCTTTCCCCCACTTCCCTTTCCCCGCACATTGAATACCTGTTTGCTGAAATATCCACCTCCCCACATCCGTACTCTTTGGTTTCATCTACCTGCCTCCGAAAGTTACCTTTGATGAAACATTGGAAGCCATCCATTACAACACGATCCCTTCATATTCCAACATTGTTCTCTCCGGAGACCTCAACAACAATCTCCAGAAACCTTCTCCTAACCAAGCCTATCTTTCAAATATCCTCTATTCCCTTTATTTATTTAGAGTCCCTTACGATCCGACTCTTAACACCCAGCATTCCATCACTTGGCTTGTCTTTTATGATCTCGATTCCCTAAAAAACTCCTCGCCTTATCACAGCATCCGGTTCCTTTACAGTCTTCCCACGACCTCATACAATTATATAACCTTCCCCTCCTGCTGTATTCCCCCACAACTAAATCCTTTCGAAACCTTGATTCCCTATCACCTGCAATCCTAGCGCCTGATCTTGAGATGATCCAATGGGACCCCATATACACCTCAAACGCCATTGACTTAACTTCATACCATCCTAGACCGTCACGCTCTTCTCAAGTTCAAGACAGTTAAGCATCCTCGAGGACCCTGGATAACACCTGAGCTAAGGAATTTTATGAAACTAAGAGACGCAGCTAGAAGAAGATTTTAGGGCACCTGACTTTCTGAATATTACCATCAAGCTCCTCCGAAATAGCACTCAATCCTTAATATACCGCGCCAAATCCAACTACTTCCAGCAATCCTTATCCAGTACCCCCGACTCCAAAGCAAAATAGGTAATTCTCAGCAAACTGTCCAATCAATTCAAACTGTCCAATCAAAACCAATGAATTCCATTTTCAGCTGATGCACTCAATTTGTCTCTAACATCTCCAATCTAAAGGTGTTCCTCTTTGTCCCCTACGCTTTTTTCTATCTGTATCAATGGACTTCCATCCTCCACCCATCGCTGTCAATACCTTCTGTATGCCGATGACGCCCAGCTAATTCTCTCCTTTGCCCCGCTGATTCCTCCGACGATATCCTAAAATTATAGGAAGATATCGACAGAATATGTGCTTGGGCAAACCTCAACGAATTTACTCTGAACGCGAAGCAGACGAAAGCCACCTTGATTTGATCTCCCTTTCTCCTCAAATCAACTCCTGTCGCTCCAAATCTAGTCCTAAACAACTCATCTATCTCATTCCGCAATTCTGTCAAAAACCTTGGCGTTACCTTCGATCAATTCCCCCTCTTGGAAACCACATATCTCACAAATTTCCCGTCGCACTATCTCTACCCGGAAACAGTTCAACCGTCCTCTCTCATCTCTCCCCGCTTTGACTACGGCTGTATGGTGTACAGCGGACTGTCTGAGGTACTCGAAGCCAAACTTTAATGCCTAATGAAATATTCACAACGTTTTGTCTTTAGGATCCCAAGAGATACGCATATAACCCAGTACTATGCCGAGATGAAGTGTCTCTGCCAGTCTTACCGCTGTCGGTATCTACTGGCTTTCTTCTTATACTAGACCATCAGAACTCAACGACCCTCCTATATCTTGCAGAGCCTACAATTTAAATCCTCCGTCCAATCCCGCCAAACCAGATCCCGTACGTCCGATATATATCCTCCACCCCATCGAACTTATACATGAACAAATCCTTCATAATGCAAGCAACATCCCTCTGGAACTCTATTCCCTCCGTTATCCGACACGCTCCATTAACTTCCACTTTCAAATCACTCCTCTTCGAGATTCTATTCAACTTTCAAGTCAACTGATCACTGAAGGAACACGATGGATCTTTAGAAGTACGAGGGGGATAAAGAAAGTTCTAAGCCTGATATACATATATATAAAAATATATTTTCAACTTAAATATTTTTATTTTTCAATATAGCCCCCCACAACAGCAACGCACTTATTCCACCGCTTCCCTAACATCTGCAACCCGGCCAAAATTTTTTTTTTCGAAAACTTCCAAAACGACTTTGAGAGCTGAGATCACCTCATCGTCTGAAAAAAACACTCTCCCACACAAATGTTTTTTCATATTAGGAAGAGGTAGAAGTCTGAGGGGGGCAGGTCTGGCGAGTAGGGTGGGTGCGGGAGCAGCTTGGCCGTCTCCGTGGTAACTCTTGATTTGTGGAGGGGAGTGTTGTCCTGCAGTAGCTGCACACCTTTGGTGATCTTTCCTCGGCGTTTCTCTTTGATGGCCTCTCGCAGTTTCACGAGAAGGTCTGCATAGTATTGCCCTGTTATTGTCATGCCATGCTGCAGAAAATCGACCAGCAAAACTCCTTCCGAGACTAACGTCACCCAGATCGGTCATCATCTTCGAGGTTTCCTCGGCCAGCTTTGAAGAGTGCGGTCCACCTTTTGATAGTGGCATACGATGGGGCAGAGTCCCACAAAGTTGCAAATATGTCTTCAAATGTTTCCTTCGGCCCCATCCCATTTTTTACAAAATATTTTATCACTGCACGGTGCTCAAAATTAGATTTTTAAATCGACCAATAACTCACAACAGTCGGAAAGAAACTGACCTAAATTGAAAGGTGGAATTAGAGAGATAAGAACTTTTTATAAGTAAACAATGACTTTTAACCCCATTCAGCTTATCTTTTTTCATTTCAAAAACGAGTTATCTATGTCACAAGACTGTAAAGTATGTTTTTTACAAGTGAAACTCCTTTAATGTACGGCCTTAACATTAACAATCCAATTCAACAAATAAAATAATAAACGAGTACTCCCAGGTGCATCCGCAGGATTTCTTCTGGGGGGGGGGGCAGGGTGATAAAATTTTCGAAAGGGTCGAGGTATTCTGACCTTGTAAGGCTCAATTAATTGTCAAAATAAAACTTACTGATATATAAATGTTATATATATCGATATATATATATATATATATATATATATATATATATATATATATATATATATATATATATATATATATATATCGGCGGTTCGAATCCGCCCTGGGAGGGTTGACTTTTATTTCGTGGAGGCCCCACGGAATAAATCTCGAACCTCCCACCATGGTTAGAATAGGTTGGTTACACCTCTAGAGTAACCCCCCGTATGCCACACATGGCCAGGTAGGGGTAACGAAAAAAAAAAAAAAAAAAAAAAAAAAAAAAAAAAATATATATATAAATGTTATAATAAGTGTTTATGTAATGCTTTATAAATATATTAAATGAATACGAATTTATTTATTGATTGTTTTTGTTTCTCAAAATTTGTAGAGGGGGCAGCTGCCTTCGCCTGCGTACGCCCATGATACAAAAATCTCGCGAGCATCGGCGCGCCGGTATGCGCCGCCGCCGCCGGTTAAAAATCATCGGCGGCCCGCCGCCGAAGATTTTTCTGTGGCGCGCATGTCTAATTACAATAGATCACATTTTCTTTCATATCTGTTTTTCAATCACAATTTCATTCTTTTACATTCCTCTACTGCATTATAAGTACAATCAAACAAATTCAAAACAACTAAGCAATAAAAACGAAAGAACAAGTAGGTTATGTAATTGATAGAAATATTATATCTAACATACAGGGTATCCCGAATTTAAATGTCAAAACTTCAGGAACTTATAGAGGATCGAAAAACTAAGACAAAAAGTCCTTTAGAAATTTGCTCGTTTTTGCTTAGTTTTGGAGAAAATCGCAAAAAAAGAAACAAAACAAAAATGTTAAAGGTAGCAATTATCACTTTTCAAAGTTCGTCAGGCTAGGCAGTGAGATATGTTAACACTTAATGTTATCCTTTACATTCTTTTATTTATTTACATTGTGGCTTCCCTCTAGGATTATAATTCCTGAATCAGTCTTCAGTCAGTTCCTCAGATATTTTTGTGTGAATAGCATCAGCCACAATGCCGCATACATATTCTAATGTTGAATACGCTGATATGATTTTTGTGTATGGTTTCTGTAACGGTAATGCTTTAGAAGCGGTGCGGGAGTATGCGCGCCTATTTCCAAATAGAAGAGTGCCTAATCGACGAGTCTTTTTGTTAACTTTTAATAGACTACGAGAGACTGGGTTATTCTTAATACGTAATGAAGGCGACCAATTCAAGGCAGCAATAAGAGCAGATTATCGGAGAAGAAATTGTGGCGTTGGACTTCGATAACAATCCTGAGACTAGCATCCTAAGAGCATCTGCTGGATTAGGAATATCGCGGCAAGCAATATGGCGAACTTTGAAAGGTGATAATCGCTACCCATACCATCTTCAAAAAGTTCAGAATTTATTACCTCAAGATTATGTCTAGAGGTTGAATTTTAGTAACTGGTTTCTTGAAAAAAATCGCGATGATAATTTATTTCCATTAAAAATTATATGGACCGATGAAGCTACCTTTACAAGAGGAGGAATTGTTAATCAAAGAAATTATCATGTATGGGCTCTTGAAAATCCCAGAGCTATTAGAGAGAATAGGGTTCAGCATGAATTTGCTATTAACGTTTGGCTTGGAATTTGGAACGGATTACTGGTGGGACTATATTTTTTACCTGAAAGATTGAATGGAATCACATTTACACATTTTTAGAGAACGACTTTTCTAATTATTTAGATGACATTCCCTTACAACAGCGGATTGAAATGTGGTTCCAACTCGATGGATGTCCAGCTCATTATAGCAGAGCTGCTCGAGCTTGGCTGGATATAAATTATCCACAACGATGGATTCGACGTGGAGGGATAGTACCTTGGCCACCCAGATCACCTGATATGACACCCATGGATTTCTTCGTGTGGGGAACCTTGAAGCAGGAAGTTTATTCGGTGTGAATCAACTCAAGAGAGCAATTAAGAGACCGAATCATAGATGCAGTGCACCAAACATCATCAGAACAATGTTTAGCTGCAATTTATCAAGTGAGTGCTAGATGTAATGCTTGCATTGGTGCAAGAGGACAACATTTTGAGCAATATTTACATTAAAAAGAACGTAACATAAATATAAATGTAAATAAATAAGTATAAAAATGAAAACTTGTTTTGTTTCTTTTTTTGCGATTTTCTCTTAAAGCAAAAACGAGCAAATCTCTAAAGGACTTTTTGTCTTAGTTTTTCGGTCCCCTATAAGTTCCTGAAGTTTCGCCATTTAAATTCGGGACACCCTGTATAAATGAAACCTTCCTTTACTATTAAATATTATTAAATGACGATTACATTATCTTACTCAAACCTTTAAACCAATAAATGAAAGTAATAAGATTGTAAAATAGACCAATACTAATTCAATTATTTCAATAAAAAGGTTAACCTAACTGAATTAATATTCAAACTAAACAAGATAATTACTATATTATCACCTTTAAGAACTATGAATTATTCAAAATAAACTTCTTTGTTAGTATCAAACCTGCACAAGGACTATTTACAATTTTATTGTAAATAATACTCTCAGGGCCTCTCTGAATATATTACACTATATGAGGACGGCATCGTCAACGACACAAGGTACGCCATGATGGTAGACACCGGTGCTACGAAAACTAATGTCTGCCCAAAGGTGGTTGGTGAGAAAAGACTGTCGTCCTCCCGGTGGCGACTGAGGGCCGCTACAGATGTAGCCAAAGTATTTGGGGAAGTAGAGGTAAAGATACAGTTGGGCTATGCCTCGCACTCAGCTCTAGTGGCTGATATAGTAGAAGCGATTACCGACATGAGCATAATGAACTGATTTGGTTTCCAAATAGACTTAAAATGGAAAGTCGTCAACGCTAGTGGGGAGGAACTGTTCACGCATAGTCGAGAATTTGCCCGCTAAGAAGTCACCTTAGGTGAAGACGTGGAACTTCCTGCAAGGTGTGGGACCATCTTAGCCGCTCCTCTCGACACTTCAACCCACACGGATCAGCCAAATCACCCCGCCTTACTGGAGCCTGGAAATCATGACCAGGCGGTAGGAAAAGGCGTCCTTGTTGAAAAGGCGCTCGTCATACCTTCTGATAAGGTTCCTATACCTCTTTGCAATATCAACGACTACCCAGTTACTATCAAGAAGGGCACAAAGATAGAATTTTTAGAGCCTTTGACCTCCACGATACTTCAGGCGTCTGCGAGGAAGGAGCAAACAACTGAAAATCTCAGAAAGATGTGAGAAGGACTTGACCCGTCACTGTCACTGAAAGTGAAGGACCTAGTGGATCGCTATCGCCCTGTCTTTGGCTCGGAATCCGGTAAGCCAGATAGAACAAGCGTGGTGCGTCATAAAATCGATACTGGTGATGCACGCCCTATTCGTCAAGCTGCGTGGCGATTTCCACATGTCAAGAAGGAAGAGGCTGAGAATGCTCTTCAAGAGATGGTAAGAGAAAGACTGATGGAGCCTTCGAGTAGCCCATGGGCCTCTCCGATAGTCTCGTAAAGAAGAAGGATGGAAAGACCCGCTTCTGCGTAGATTACCGAAAACTTAACGACGTGACGAAGAAGGAAAGCTACCCATTACCAAGGATCGATGAGGCCCTCGACGCTGGCAATAGAGATAGAGAGGTGGATACTGGCAAATAGAGATGGACCCTGCTGACAAGGAAAAGACTGCGTTTAGCACTGGGTCGGGACTATGTTCACAGTTTTACCGTTCGGCTTCTGCGACGCTCCATCGTATATTTCGATGAAGTCATAGTAGTTGGCCGGACGTTTGAGGAACTTATCCAATCTTGAAGAGGTCTTCAAAATATTAAAAGCGGAAGACTTACTGAGATGGTTTTTCTGGCTTGCCACATCTCTCTCTTCCTCTCGCCCCTATGGGCTGGCAGAGTGTTTTACTCCTGTATTTTGGCGTTCTGGATGATGTGAAAATTGTCTGGGCCCAGGATCCTAGCTTTTAGACAGGAAAAATTGCTTGCCATTTCTGGCATAAATTGGCAAGAGTATGTGCAGCATTCGTGTGGCATTTTTTATAAGCTTCTGATTGCCATGCTTGCCACTAGATGGCATAAGCTTGTTCTCTGAACAGGTTGGGTTTTATTACAATTGCAGGAGGGCCAGGAATGGGTTATCGGTCATTTCAGCAGATTATTTCAGCTATCAAAACCGGAGCGTGATTATTGCGTAACCAGGCAGGAACTCATGGCTGTTATCAAGGCCATAGACCATTTCTACAAATACTTGTATGGTACGAGGTTTTTGTGGCAGACTGACCATGCAAGCTTGAAGTGGCTACTAAATTTCAGGTACCCTGAAGGCCAAGTTGACAGATGGCTACAAAAGCTTCAGGAATACAACTTTGAAATTGAACACCGACCGGGAGTAAGACAACACAATGCAGATGCCCATTCTAGATGACTATGTCCATCTTATTGCTCCCACTGTAGCCGGATCGAACAAAAGGAGGCCAACCTCTGCAACGTTGGAGTAGTTAGCAAAGAATGGACCCATAACACAACCCGGGATCGACAAGAAGATGATCCTGCGTTCATCTATTTTGAAGGCATACTGGGCACAATGGAACTCCATTATAATGGAAGACGGCTTGCTCAAGATAGTTGTTGAGAACATTGACGGCAGCCTATCCAGGAGCAGCTTCTGATACGGAGGGCCTGCATGCCGGAGATACTTCGTCAGCTTCATGATGGAGTGACGGGAGGACACCTGGGTTTGATGAAAACACTCCGGAAAGTACGCAAGAGGTTCTATTGGGTGGACTGCTCTGGCGATGTCGAGGATTGGTGCCGTAAACCTGCTCTGCAAGCAATGGACCAGCTCGCAAACGCCGCGCACGGATGCAGCAGTATATTGCAGGGAGCCCCTTTGAGAGGTTAGCAGTGGACATATTAGGACCATATCTTTGTGATCGTGGACTGTTTTTCCAAGTGGGTGGAAGCATATGCTGTCCCTAACCAAGAGACTGCTACCTTGGCTAACATTCTGGTGAAGGAGTTCACCACCCGTTTCGGAATACCAATTGAACTACATTCAGAACAGGGGAAGAAATTCGAAAGCGCCTTATTCCAGGAAGTCTGTAAGAGACTTGGGATTCGAATAACCAGGATTACGGCCCTCCATCCATAGTCTGACGGAATGGTAGAATGGATGAACCGAACCCTCATAAAGTACCTCTCCAAGGTAACCTCAGTTCCCTTACTTCCTCTTGGCCTACCGCTCTGTAGTTAACGAATCATCTGGACAGACACCTATGAGAGTTCTCTTTGGTCGAGAGATGATGTTACCTTGTGACCTCATTTTTGGCAGCAAACCTGGTATGGATGTATCTGGGCATGACTACATATCCGGACTTCAGAAGAGAATAGAATACACGCATGTGCTAGTTCGCCAGAACCTTCGCCTCGCCAGTGACTGGATGAATATACACTACGATAGTAGAGCCGGGATTGTAGAGGCGGGTCAAAGAAGGAAACGAGACCTTGTTTGACTCAATAACCCCAGGCTCTATAACTGAGAAAGCGAGTTGCAGAAGAACTGGGAGGGACCCTACGAGATAAAGAAAGGCAACAACGATTTGATCTACAGGATTTTCAAGTATCTCAAAGGAAAGCCTATGATCGTCCATTACAATCGCTGGCACCATATGAAGGGAGCCACGATGAGAAACAGGTGCAGCGGATTACGGAAGAGACCTTTCCGTGCTAGGGAGCAGGCCTGTAGGGAAAAGAAGGAATATCTCTAGGGAAGGGGCAGTGTAACGTAAAATAATAGGAAAAAATAAATATATGGTTTAAAATCCCAGACCTTTTGTTGGAACGAACTAGCGGTTGGAGCGAACCATCAGAGCACGTGCTTGGGGCTGGATTGTTGAGCTCAGTCCATGCAGGCCTGGAGTGTTCCTTTTACAACTATATATATATATATATATATATATATATATATATATATAGGAGAAGTATATTAGTATTTAGAAATGGAGGAAGGCTTTCTAAGCTCTAGAAGTGGAAATTCGGAGGAAGTGATATTGAAATTAAGGGAAGTTATAAATATTTGGGAATTACCCTGACCCCAAGACTATCACTGGAGTTGCATTTTAAGCTAAGGCTTGCTGCAGCAAAGGCAGGAATAAACTCACTGTGGTCTAATATTATAAAAAACAACGATGTCCCTCTTACTTCAAAAATAAACATTTTTAATACAGTATGTAGAAGTATACTATGTTATGGATCTCAGGTTTGGGCCAGAGGTGTGATACTGTTGAGAAACTACAGACATTTTATTTTTAAAAAAAATTTAAACTCCCCACAAACACACTGAATTATGTATTATCAACAGAAACCAAGTTAATCCCTATTTATATCCATACCCTAAAAGCACACTTCAAGAACATTCTGAAAGTTATTAATTCACAAAATCGCCTTACAAATATTCTTGCTTTTAAAACAATAGAGAGAAATGTATACTGGTTTAAAAATATAAATTTATTACTGCAGAAATATCAAGTAAATACACGAATACACTCTAACAATATTAATATGTGGCCAAAAATTTTTCATAATTTAACTAATAGCATTGAAAATGAAATTTTGCAAGAACAAGTTATGTTAAGTATAGCCTCTGAAGTACCTGTTATTTATAAGGATTTGAACCACCATTTAAGTGAAGCAGTTTCTTATGTGAATGATTCTTATTCCACATCTGACATAAGTTGGATAATCAAGCTAAGAGGAGAGCTCTTGTATCTTAACCATAGAAGGCACTATCAGCACGGAGAAGGTATCTGTACGTTGTGCGATATGAAGGAGAGGAAGGATATTGTACATTTTATAGCAACATGTCCTGTGTTGAGGGAGTTTAGGATAAGATGGTTCTCTTATTCGGTCTTGAGTAGGGCTGAGTTAATAGAATACTTAAATGGAAAGTGTTGGCTTAAACTATTAGGATATACTAAAGAGGCTTGGAAATATAGAAATGGATTAATAAGGGAATATAATGGGTAAATAGAATATATATGCGTGTTGTGTGTGTATATATATATATATATATATATATATATATATATATATATATATATATATATAATAGTGTGGCATATAATAGTGAGTTTTTATAATAGTGTGGCATTGACTATTGTTATATTTTCGTTTAATAAATAGTGTTAACCCACAGAAGTGTATATATATATATGTATATATATATGTATATGTGTTTATTGTTATTTTGTAAGGTAGTTTCTTTTTTGAAAGTTCTTTCTTAGGTTATATATTCTATAACTTTATATATTTTGTGTGTATAATTTTATGTAAAACTTTATATAATTTCTGTTTCTTGTTTTTGTACACTATTGTTTAATATCTTTGAATCTCATTACAATGTAATGTTTTGTTTAACATAAAGCACAAGTTATGTACATATATTGTATGGCACTTGTGGAAAATAAACTCCCTTCTTATAGGGCTACTATAAGAAGGAAACAAATAAAATATATGTGTGTGTGTATGAATATTATATATATGGGTTCATTGTTTATTAACTATTGTTTTGGTTCTCGTGTTTTGTTTTTAGCTAATGTTTTGTTGGGACCATTTGATTTACTTATTTTTATGATTAATTAATATATTTTGAGTGTTAAATTTAAAAGATGAATTATAATATTATAAGTATTAGAATTAGAATTAGAAGTATTTATTACTGTACTATATTTATTTGTTTGTCTATTGTTTACATGTTTGATTATAATGTAAAGAATATTGTACTCGGGTTAATAATTTATACGACATATTCACTGATACAATTATTATAGTATTGCTAGTTCTAAATTAGTTAATATGATATGTGCCACTTTCTCAACCTCTGATGGTCGTTGACCAAGAGTACATGTCGAGAATGTAATTTGTAATTTAAATTAACCCAATCTTAAATTGTGGATGACCACCAATTTTAAATTATTTTTAAATAATTTATTTTTTGAAGAGAAAAGATTTGGCTCCGCCGGGAGTCGAACCCGGGTCTCCTGCGTTACATGCGAGGATGCTAACCACTACACCACAGAGCTCAGCTCAAGGCAGAGCAAATCCTTCCTCTTCACTGATACCTACTCACTGATACTAGTAGGTATCAGTGAAGAGGAAGGATTTGCTCTGCCTTGAGCCGAGCTCTGTGGTGTAGTGGTTAGCATCCTCGCATGTAACGCAGGAGACCCGGGTTCGACTCCCGGCGGAGCCAAATCTTTTCTCTTCAAAAAATAGTAGGTATCAGTGAAGAGGAAGGATTTGCTCTGCCTTGAGCCGAGCTCTGTGGTGTAGTGGTTAGCATCCTCGCATGTAACGCAGGAGACCCGGGTTCGACTCCCGGCAGAGCCAAATCTTTTCTCTTCAAAAAATAAATTATTTAAAAATAATTTGTAATTTGTATGTTCAATAAAAAGACATTGTTATTATTATATAGGAGCGAGTGACTGAACCACTTAGTCTTAGTCTTTATCCTGAGCTCAAGACATGATTTGTGTTACAAAGTGATAATTTTTGTAACCTGCTTTAATATTTGAGTTTTTATAATAGTGTGGCATTGACTATTGTTATATTTTCGTTTAATAAATAGTGTTAACCCACAGAAGTGTTACAATATATTTAATGAAAGTAGAAATTTTAAGAATTTTAGTGGATACACAATTAGATTGTTTCTTAAGGCATTCAGAATATAAGTATCATTACAATCCATACTCTTAAACGGATCCTTTCTTCAGGATCAAGCTCGAGAATCTGTGTTTGGACCGGGATCCTTCTCTCTTCATATTTTCAGTATGAGCTGGTGTAGATGACTTGTCAGTCACTACTCACCGCTTCCTTGAATTGCTGGCCAGGTATGCTAAAAGCTTTTCAGCACTTTATCTTATCTATTGCTAACTTACCTCCATTAGATCCGGTTCCTCTATAACATCATTGGGAAGGTCCATGTATTAGTCCTTTGGGGCTCCCCACTTTTCAGCAGCTGCTCGAATTTCAAGCATTTCGTCTTTGACTGCTGTCAGTTTTCTTGTTCTTTATATGAGTGCTCCTTCAAATAATCCGGCTATTTCTTCCCTGACCTCAGCGTCGAATTCAAATACCTTTTCACCCAGCTAATTATCTTCTACATTATTGAGCTTTTGGGACAAGAATACTCTGCCTTCCATGTTTTCTGAGCAGGTTTGTATTGTCTAGAAATTCCTTTACTTTGGAAACCCAGGGCACTTTTATTCACCTCTGCCTTAAGGGATTACCCCGTGTACTATTTTGTTCGTTAACTTTTGGCCTGAACCTCTATCACCACATTGTATCCCGCCATACATGTGCTCTAGTTGCTAATAGGAATTGACCTTGTCTTCGGTTGGAGCGTAATTGTTCAGGATGGAGTTGCTGAACACTCTTCTTTTGATTCTGATCACATTCATCCAATCGTTAATCAGGCAGTTCCTCCAGTAGAGTTTTATGTTTTACCATCAGAAGTGAGTTCACCATCTTGGTGGTAACTTCATTCACCTAACTTATTGTTTGGCTATTATAACAGTATCCTACCCTTTGGCTTCCTGCACTACTATTGGGTGGCTCCTGGTCTGTATAAGCTCCAAACATTCCCCTGAAGCAAGACAGAGTCCTTTATACAGACCTGGGGTCGTTATTAATTTAGACCATTAGTTCTGAGCCTAATTTTTCGTTTCTGAATCCCTGATTGTCATTGAAGAATCTGTAAAGAACACATCCAATACACTGACAGGCCTCATCACCTAGGGGGAGCCGGCACCAGCACTCCACTCAGGTACCCTATTTTCAGTTTAAAATGACCTTGATTAGCTTTACTTAATTTTAGGTTTAAACTCCCACTAGCTCTTTAGGGATACATAAACCTTTAAAAGAGTCCTAAGTTGAGATTGGTCCTTACTGAATGGCACAAGTCCCCTGACTGCAGCCACCTGGTAGAAAACTGGTAAATATTATTTATTAATATTTGGTTAAACTTCTTAAATTACATTATGGTGTAAAGACATTGTATTTATTAACAATAATTATTACTAATTATTTTATGCCACTTTCCACTTCCTTCAGCTAATTTTAATGGTACATATTACTTTTTTTATTGATAAATGCTACTTTAAGATTACTACTCATATTTCTGGAAAAACTGATCCTAAACTTGAAAAATGCTAATCTATTTTTAATAGTTTACCTAATTATAAAATATGTAAATGATTTGTATTTATCCATTTTAATTACTAGCAACAATATGAAATAGTTAATTATTCCAAAAATAAATTAAATATAGATAAAGAAATTTGTTAAATTCATCAAATCCTGTTAGATTTTTTAATGAGGTCCTTCCTGCACGATGTTAGAGACCAATTAATTTTACATTGATATGACAATTCTAATTTAAAAGTGTTAAATTATCAATTTTTTATATTGCTATTTTGTGGTATTAAAATTAGATAAAAAGTTGCGGTAACAGGCACCTTCATTCTATTTGAACCCAACAGACGAATGAAGCAGTCCTTGACCACTCTTATCAATTTTTTTTAAATTCCTGTATATAAACTTGCGTACCTATCAGTTTATATCTAAATAGTTTGGACAAATATATAATTATCTTATAGTCCATATTATTTAGGCTACGGATTTTTTGTTTTGATTCTAAGCTAGAACTAGTATATAAATATCTCATATATAAGTGAGAGTAAAAATTAAGCGCTATAAACAAACAACAAAAAAAAGTTCAAAACATATCAATAATAAATCTGCAAAACACGTAAGTCCCAAATTTGGCAAAAAATAAAATATTAACTTTTCCGATATAGAGTAAGGTCTCCATTGGTGAGGCGGAATGAATTTCTTAACCAACTCTTACTTCTTGTACTTTTACTTGCTATTTCTATTTCTGTATATGTTATGAAGTTTTTCTTGTCTCCTGTAAAATTTAGAAAAAATTAAACGGTTTTGCATATTTACCGTCAATATATGTTAGACATGATTAGAAAATGTTTACTTAACCTAAACTTTATTTAAAAATTGACTTCCAGAAAGAATAGTTGGATACTTATTATTATTTTTTTTATTTTTTTGAGTTGTTAGAGTAGATTTTACTGGACTAAATAAAGTTACATTAATAGATAAAATATTATAAAATTTAAAAAAATAATAATTTTTACAGTATTAGACATCATAAAGTTTAATTTTTTTATTGCATGTTTGTAATCTCCTCGTCTTATTACAGCAAACACAAAAATCAAAATATATATATTTATGCATTTATTTATATTTATATATTGTACATATAATTTATTTATTTATATATACATATGTTTATAAATTACATACACATTCATAATTTTCAGTATTTTAACATTTCATTAAACAAACATATCGCATTAAAATACTGATCATAAAAACCGGTTCGAAAGTTTTATACATTAAGTATTAATTTACTTCAAATCCCTCATCTTTTTTTAGATTATTCACTTTTGCCACTCTTGTTTCCCTTTTTTGCTTGCTTAATAGATTTGGTTTTTGGTTCGGTTCCTCCTCCAAAAAACGATGTGATAACCTCTGACATTTCAGGCATGTCATATTTAGTCAAGTTACTAAATTGCTCCATTTCCTGTTGAAAAAACAAAAGGATAATAAATAATTACATCTGAAAATCAGGAATCACCAATTTAGTTTCCGGAGGGTGAAAATGGATGACTATAAAAACAAAATGTATGAACTGCAAAGGGCGTCATCAACATCATGGAAAGCACTTGACCTACAAGTCCGAGAATTCCTGGAAACTAAATATCAAACAATAATTAATAAAATGGAGCCACCTAAACTATTAAATTTAATAGAATTAGGGGTGGAATGGATACCAGGACACTCTAGCATCCCAGGAAATGAAAAAGCAGACGAATAAGGAAAGGTTCAGCTAATAAACTCATAACCCCTAAACTTGTTGGTTTAGTAAACCAATCGGAATTAGTATCAGCAACGCCAAAACAAGGTTCGGGGAAATTTATGGAGCAAGGAAAAAACAATATTAGAATGACAAAACACAATATCACTCATATAACTGTTTGGTTCAATCCCTGTTATTTAAAAGTAGGCCTTCAATGATCAAATTAAAAATTGTTTAAAGGAGCCCATAGATGACCAGCTTGGTTGTTAACCTTGTTGGCAAGGTTGGTAAAGCAGCTGTAGGGAAGTTGACAACACGGTTTACCACATCAGTAGTGAACTGTCGTTAGGTAGTCATGTTGCATAGAAATCCCAAAGAAATTCCCGATAACTATAATTTCCTGGTAAGCTCAGTGGAGAAGGGTGGGTTCTAAATTAACGTGCGGAACAATGCGGCTTGTGAAGGGAATTCCCAAGAAAAGATCTGAAATAAAGGAAAAAACAAAACAATATTAACAAAAATAAGCCAATAATCAGAATTGACAAAAAAAGTATAACCAATCGGCACATAGAAAATACCTGTAGCATAAGCATAAAAAAAGGAAAAATAAAAATAATAATAATCATAATTCCTCTGAACTATCCATTTCATTTGGGCGCACACTATTTAAAAAAAGAAAAAACGGTAACTTGATGGAAAAGAAAAGGCTTGAGAAAAATAGTGAAATCTCAGGCACACACAATTTTTATTTTTTTAAATCTGCAGGTGCAGAGACATGGAGTTCAATTAATAAATTTGAATGAGAAAATTTGTGTTCCTCCTTTGAGGAATTTTTCAGCTGGTTTGACATCAAGATTGGCTCGGATGGTAGAGTTTCTGATCATGTCCCTCCTTGTTTTATTTTCCACTTTGCGCAGGTACCTCATTTCCATAGCCTGGATATGGCTCCTGTGCTTTGATGTGAGGGTCCAGGATTCTGAGGAGTATGAAAGTATGGGGAGGAATGTTGATTTGTAAACTGAGATCTTTGTCTTCTCGGAGACCTCTCTTCTATTGATGAAACCCTTCTGAACCGCCTGGAACATTCTCCCTGCTGCTCCCACTCGCAGCTCCAGTTCTTCCTCAATATAGCCGCTTTCGTTGAGATGAGCCCCTAAGTATTTAAAACTCGTAACTTGCTCCAATCTGTTGCTGCTGACCTTCAACACTCTCATAACCCTGTGTGGCTTCCTTCCAATCCTCATGCACTTTGTTTTATCATGGTTGATAACCATGTTGATTGTGGTTAGCTCTTCCTTGAGAATGCTGAGGTTTATCTACAGATCGATGTCGTTAGCGGCTATCAGCACCATGTCATCCGCAAATGCAAGCAGAGAGTAAAGTGATGGTTGCATTCTTCTGTAGAAATTTCAAGGCAGAAATTTCTGAATCTTTCCTTTGCCTTCTTCAATGCCAGGTCCAGTACAGTATGAACAGGACTCAAGCTACACCCCTGGCGTATTCCCAGCGAGGTCTCGAATTCTCTGGAGGAGTGGTTCCTTGTTCTCACAAAACTTCTTGTTTTCTTTTAGAGACTTCCCACTGCTAGTCTCAACCCAGTCCCCACATCCTTCTCCGCCAGGGCCCTATCAATATCGGTCTTCTTAACCCTGTCAAATGCTTTCTGGAGGTCCACAAAACATACTGATGCCTCTTTGCCCTTCTCAATACATTTCTCCATGAGATGCCGCATTGTAAATATGAGGTCTTGGGTGCTCCTTTGTGCCCTTAAACCATACTGCTCCTCCCCGATCTGGTCATCGACGATCTTCCTGATCCTCGCTTCCAGGATTCCTTGAGTATATCTTGCTGGGTATGCTCAGGAGTGATATACCCCGGTGGTTATTGCAGTCCCGTTTATTGCCCTTTTTATAGATCGGCACAATTACCGCAATCTCCCAGTCTTTAGGGATCCTCTTCTGCTTCCATATCAGGTTAAGAAGATGGAGAAACATCTCTTGCCCTTTCATTCCCATATGCTTCATCATCTCTGGTGTCACTTCATCATAGCCTGCTGACTTACCAAGCTTCACTTAAGCGATGGCCTCCTGCAGTTCCTCTTCACAGATGTAGTCATCTTCTTCCCAGGAGGCATCATCTTCGTCAGGGGTTTTGTTCTCCAAGTCGCTTCCTTCCAGCAGTTCTCACTCCACACTTCCATGATGAGCTCGCTTTTCCAGAGAATGTTTTCATTCCTATCTCGGATTTCTTTCAAGGAAGGTTGTCTCTCCTTCCTCATTCCCTTGAGAACTTTATAGAACACATTCTGGTTCTCCTTGGCGTTCTCTTCTAGCTACTGGCCGAAGTCTTCCTATGTTTTTCCTTTTGCCTCCACTACTTTCAGTTTGGCATCCCTCCTTTTTAACTTGTACTCCTCCAGGGTCGCAGATGTTCTTTGAGACAGGTAGTTCTTTCTTCCAGGCTGCCTTCATATCTTGGACTGCCTTCTTCACTTCCTCAGTCCACCAAGCAGTCCTCTTGTAGTTTCCCCCCTATTCTCTTAACCCCACATACGAGCCATGAAGCATCAAGTATGGTGCTTTAGAAAGCTAACCAGCTTCTTTCTATGTCATCGTTGTCCCATGGGTGACCTGGTTCTCTGGACATTTGTTCTATCTCCTCCTGGTAGTACTTAGCCATCTCTTCCTCTCTCAGCCTGTAGGATTTGATTTCGCTTTTTTCCTGGCTTTGTCTCTCCATACTTTATCTACCATTAAGAGGTAGTGGTCGCTTCCCACTTCATAACCTCTCTTTACTCGGGCGTCTAATAGTGATCTGAGATCATCCTTAGGAACCAACACGTAATCAATTATGGACTTTTCGTTCCTGCTGGGTTCTCCCCGGGTAAATTTATGGATGTCCTTGTAAGGGAAATATGTATTAGCAACTGCCATGTTGTTCGCTACACAAAAGCGATTCTCTCTCCGTTATCGTTGTAGGCAGTCTCTCCGTTTACTCCAATGACTTCTGGCCATCTTTCTTTATCCTTTTCGGGCAGGGTCTGCCATTCAGGTCTCCCAAGATGATCGGAGTTCCTTCACAGTCGTCGGCCTCCCTCTGAAGATCGTTAAAAAATGCATCTTTTTCATCGGCATTAGCACAGTCGTTGGGACCATATGCAACTATCACTGAGTAGATCTCCTCCCCCTCTAACACCTCAAGCACCATCAATCTGTCACTGACAAATTTCTAACTCTTGATCACCGTGGCAAGGTCATTGTGAAACAGGAAACCCACGCCACTAGCCGCTCTCTTTATAGGACATATTCCTGAGTAGAGAAGAGTATAATCTTGGATCTTGAGTTCTCCTTTTCCTTTCTTCTTTGTTTCTGTGATCCCAAGTATATCCACTCGTGCCTTCCTAATTTCCACCACCAGCTCACACTCTTTCCCATTAAGGCCTCTAACATTCCAAGTAGCAAGACGAAAAAACCGTTTTCCACACCTAGTCGGATTCCGTAAAATCTGTCCAGCTCTATTATTCTTTCCATTACTTGTGATAAGGTTTATTTAAGGGGAGCAGGCTATCAACCTACTGTCCCCGAGTCAGGTGGAGGTGCTGCCTCCTCAAAGTGCCCTGACACGCTTCCCCATCCGGAGCGGCTACCTAGGGGAGGTGACCCTAGGGTGTGTACTGTAGGTGACCTTAGTCTGTAGTGTGGGGGTGTATGTAGAGTGCTATAGTTAGTGTACTGTGTGGGTGTCAGTATATGTGTCCCCCAACCTGGAGGGCCAGTGGCTGACTGCAGTCTGACGACTGGGCGATGGGGTCGCCACTTCCCGACGCCCAATCTATAGGCATACCTATAGAAATATACCAAGTTGTCTATGGTCGTCTATGGACTATGGTCGTCTATGGGGTCCTTAAAGAAAATCTCTGGAAGATCAAATATCTGATAAACTTTCAATTGACCATTATTTAGGAAAAAACAAAAATAAGCTGATACGAAATATTTATTATTATAATCAGTGCAATTTTCCAAATCAGCGACATCCTTAATATCAAAGAAATACCATCAAAGTTCGATAAAATGATATATGTTTGCTCCCCCCCTTACCAAAATCAATTTAGAGATCATGAAATTACACCCCTAATAACATAAACAGGCATACAATTTATAAGGCCTGTATACATGGTTGTTTCTGGAACGAATTTTGGAACCAAACTTACTTTGCTCCTTGACAGCCAAGGGCGATTACAACGGACAAAACAGGCGTGTTTTACATGGTTGTTTTTTTTATCAATGTTGGGGAGAAAATGTAGTTCACTTTTTAGCCGGTTAATAAGAATAATAATCACCGGTTAATAATCATTCCAAAATTAAAGAAAAACTTATAAGTGTAAACTATTTGATCCATCTTGTAATCTCCACTGGTGGTCAAAAAGAGAAGCAACATTTGGTTCCAAAAATTTAACCGTATGAAGAAGCCTAAACAGATTAGTTTAATTTATTCTATATGTGCCACCAAAATGCAAAACAGTTATTATTTCCAAATACAGCGCCCCTCATAACATAATAATAAACCCTCATATCAAAGTAAATCAATATATATCTGATACCCCATGAAAGAATATTGGGGAAAAAGGCATGACATTTTAAAGGCCAAGTAAAAATACTAGTAAAAAATT
Source organism: Aelia acuminata (assembly GCA_911387785.2). Taxonomy (NCBI): domain Eukaryota; kingdom Metazoa; phylum Arthropoda; class Insecta; order Hemiptera; family Pentatomidae; genus Aelia; species Aelia acuminata. Next base: position 89,076,548 of record OU426982.1, read on the forward strand.
TTTATATGGATCCGACCCCCACTAATGGAATCTTAAAAATTGAATTTTTTCAAAGTCAAATGCATGGGATTTGTAACAGCTGCACAAATCTATGCTGAAGGCAAGAGCAGAGGTTGAAGGTTCAATAACATTATCGCACACCATGGCCTACCCATGTAACATAAGAGAGCCCCTTTCATAGGAGGTAAACTTACCTCCTCCACACGGAGTGTTAATAAGTTGGCCCAGTTATTTTCAGTTATTTTGTATTTTTTGTTTATTTCAAATGACCTGAGCATGAAAAAAATCCCACTTTATCTATTTTAATAATTATTTTTTAATAACTTATGGTCATTCATTTAAAATGTTTTGTAAGTTTTAATTTCAAATAATGATATTATCAAAATTGTTAAAAAAAAGGAGAAATAAGAAATTCAACAATAAACAAACTATGCCAATAATTCTCACCCATATCTAAAAATATTGCTGCTGTTAAGAGATGAATAAAATAGGTAATGTTTTAATACGGAGTTTCAGATTAAATAAACCTACCTTTCTAGCTTCAGGATCATTCATCATCCTAGGTAAAACCATAACCAACAATAAGGGAAACACCATCATGAGGATCTAAGAAGAAAAATTATATTAAGTTAATATTATAAATAAAATTATATTTTTACCTGATAATAGCAATAAAAGCATACTTACCATTGGATTAAAAAGAAAATCAGTTATCCTCCACTGTTCTCTAACATGAAAATACTTGGTGTATCCAACAGGCTTAAGTTTTAATGGATATGGAACTTGGATTATTTGTGAATTCTGGATGTAATTCACTTTCCTGGCTCTAATTTTCCCCTTTGAATTGATTTCAACCCTAACAGGCTCATATGAGTACTGTGGATGGAAAACTTCAATAATGTATGAGCCAGGAGGCACATTAGAAAAAGTGAATGAGCCATCATCCCTATAAATCCAATAACCAATTTAAAAATTAGAACTTTCCAAAAATAAATTAAAGGGCATGAATACTGCTATGTAACTTCTGGGCATGGCTTATTTGATGCTGTTTAGTACCGATCTCAACTAAAAAAGAACCGTTGGGGATTTGTTTATTTCTAGTGAGCAAGCATACGTGGAAAGCTGCAATCTTATAAAGCTAATCCAGGCCCTCATTTTAACTTAAAATGACACGATGGCAGTTTGCTAATATCAGGCATAAGCCCTATCCTGACCCCCAAAAGTGACATAGCAGTAGAGGTACCTTTTCTAGGCAAGCAGGAGAAAATATCTTTTCAGTTATCTTAGCAATAGAGGAATTTATAAATAAAGCTTTTAACAATGACAAAAATCTGGTGCAGTGGGTGCAACACACACCTTCCCCTTACCAACTTGCTTAGAGTAGAAATCAACCTGTTTTGATAAATGTGTAAACACCATTTAGCAACTTCACAGAAAATAGCTTTATCAACTTCTGTTTGTTATTCTCTGTAACTTAAAGAGTATTATAATTAATGAAAAGCTTTAAAGTCCTCTATGTAAATTTATTATTAGGTACATTTTAATTTTTTAGGGGCCTGAAAAAATCCTGATTTCATCACTGCTTGCTTGTTTTTTACTGTGAGTTGCTTGTTGTAAAATATATAGTGAAGGTAAATCAATAAAAGGTGCATTCACTGCTCGCAAAAAATTAAAATTAGATTTTCCAATGTTTGTCTCTTACGCCTTTCTGGAATGATTGCTGTTCCTCTAAAACCACATTATATTTCATTCAGAAATATATTATGGAACTAAAGTTTGTAAACTAAAACATAATTATTAAAGATTATCTTGTACCATACGCATTTCACTATGTAAACTGCTTTAATTAATTTGAGCAAGTACGATAAAATATTTTATTGTTAAATAAAAGTTTTTATTTTTATTTATGATAATACAAAAACGTGGAAATGCAAGAATAATACTCTATCGCCTCTGATTTTATAATTCTCTATTTAGTGTTGATACCTTCATTTAGTTACCATGAAACAAATAATTTCCATTAAATAAATATGTTTCAAAACACGTTGAAAACTCTTTCCCATGAACAGATCACTTTTACTTATAAACAGTGGTCTGTCATTAAAAGCATACTACTGGGTTCAACTTTTACTACTACAACTTTTTACTGGGTACAACCGTTAAGAATTATCGGATTTGACATTTTTCTTTTATTTCTCCTGTACATGTTTATCAAATTCTTTCATATTTCATATTTAGCCATTTCTTATTACTAGGCATAATGGGAGATAAATAAATTTCCCTATATAAACAAAATCAAAGGCATATGTTGAAATTTAATCATTTATTATTTTTAAATAAAAGATCAACATCAAATTGACGATATATTAGATAAACGATAGATCAAACTATTTAAAAATCAAAGGTTTTTCATTGAAAGAAATTTTTCCTTCACCATTTAAGCCCCCTCAGATCATATCTATGATGATGAAACCTACCTGATATTAAAGAATATTTGATTCTCATGAAACATGACAAGTTTAATCAAAATTGTTAGAGCTGTTTTTGAAAAAATTGAAGAAAAAAAAACAACTTAAAAATGAGACAAAATTTAAAGAATAAATGGCTCCTCTGTTAGATCAATTTTGATGAAATTTTTGCTATCACATCGCGGGCATATACATACATCAAATATCCAATTCCGGTTAAAACGGAAAATCGAAATTTTTCAGGTTTTTACACAGCATTACCAGTGTAAAAAAATTGGTAATGCTGCATGCTAAACAGAGTAGAATGGCGCAGAAATGAGTTTCTTATCTGAATCTGTTGAGGAAATAGAATTTTTTTGTTTTTATTTTTAAAATCTGACTTTTTTTCTGAAAAATGACAGTTTTCTCTACTTTGGTTTAGCGTAGAAAAAAAAAAAGACGATATTTTCTTAATCAACATTAAATTTTCTAAAAGATGAGAAAGGTCTAGTTACTTTAAATCCACTTTCAGTGCGCCCTATAACGCGCAAAACACAAAACATTTATTAAAACTTAAATTTTTAATATTTTTTAAAAATTCCTCACTCCCCACTGAAGCAACCTACAAGCCGTCAAATTTACTACCAGGAAGCGCTAGGGTACTTTTCACTCAATGTTTATTGTTCATTCATCCAGTTCATTTTGTAAGGGTTATATATTTGTTCAGCTGTTAAAATTACTAAAAAATTAAGCGAAAATAATTAGTTTCTCCTTTGCTTTCAAAATAAAATAATGATTTTACATCTCTGCAATCTATTAGAAAACCAATTGGATTCCTTAAAAAATTAGTTTTCTCATAAGAAGGCTAATACATGATCAGCACATTACATTTAATCTATATATAACATATACTTAAGTAAATTTAATGCAATATGAGTGAACATTTCTTAGTAGTACAGTGAGCGAATAATATCAGGCATTAAGAAAGACCTGAATTGACTGAATATAAATCGAAAATAAAAAGTTTGAAGTGTTCTTATTGTAGTTATGAAACAGAAGTTTGTTTGATTACTATGTATGATGAGCATTCCAGTTGACTAAACGACCAACTCCAATAAAAGCATTTTTTCAATCATCAAAGCAAGATTTTATCATCCCTCATAGTTCAAGATAAAAAGAAATGTGATGAAAAAATTGTGCCTTCTTGAAATTTTGGTTTTCACTTTGTAATAGTAGTAAGATTCGAGATCTGCAGAAACAGTTCAAATTATGGGGGATATCCTAAGGGAGGTTGAAATATAAGAAAGGTCTTAAAAAAAAAGTTTCTTTGAATCTTCGGTAGTTTCTTAGCTTCTATACTTCTGGATCTAATAGGACCATCATAGTAGTCGGCGCTTAAGTTGTACTCGAAATATAATTTTTTTAATTGATTTTTCAACTATAATCTAATAAATTATTATCTGCTGACTGCTTGGAATGGGCTTATAGGATTCAGAATCACAGAAACCATCTAAACCGATGCATGACTCGACAAAGTAGCAGCAAAATTAATTGTTCATTTACCATTTTCAACCCCCTGTAAATTATACATTCCTTATTTGGGCAGACTCTGCAGATTTCAAGTCTGCAGAATATTGATACCAAATTAAAACCGAATTTTCAAGAAGGTGCTAATTTTGTTCTTTATTTCTTTTAATTTTAAAGTTTTTCTGGTATTAAAACTACCACACAACTTCCGGAGCGAAGCCGGGCACCCTAGCTAGTTGTTTATAAAGCTTAACCAAATAAATCCGGGGCTTGATAACACTTATTCCAATCAAAATAGGATATCATAGTCTGGGCTAATGAATAGCAGGGCACATTATGAAATGTTATTTTTCTGTTGGTGTATTTAATTTCTTCAAATAATCCTAAATTGTTATTTACATAACTTGTACTGTGGACATCCAGTATATCATCCATAGGTAAGTGAAGGTAAAAACTCCTAGCATACATACAAGAGGAATTATAAAAAGTTGTTATAGAAAAACCTGTAGGGAACATATAATAAAAAAAACAAAAGAAGACCTCACTAAAAAAAAAACGATGATTAATTTAATTCTTTACTTTCACTTACTTATATACTTAATATCGTCGTCACCATGCTAAAGTAACGAATGTGCAACTAAAAACCAATGCATAATCGTTACTTAAGCATGGTGACAACTATATATACATAAAGAAAATATTCCGATCGTGAAAAATTTAGACTTCTGGTTTTCAACGAAAATACATATTTTGGGGTCACCTGAGTGTAAAGTTCCGCGAAATGGTATGTGTATGTGAATAGACTTACATAAAAAGTCGTAAGAAACTGAATTTTTTCATAGGATTTTAGATAAGTTGTAGTTGTTTGTTTGTTTAACCGTTATGCTACCAAGGCTAATCGGACGATGCTATGATGTGAGTCCTAAATTTTGCCTATCCGGGTATAATTAGGATAGGGATCTTTAAGGAGTACCTGACATCAAACAGGCACGGAACCTCCATTTAGCATCCTATTGGAGGGACAGCATAGCCAAGGATTTTTTACTCCCTTTGAAAAATCCTAGGGCCACCGCTGGATTCGAACCTGCAACATTTAGTATTGTAGGTTGCTATGTTAACCACTACACCACAGGTGAACCCAATTTCGTAAAGTATATACCCGTGAAGTGCCAGCAAAGATTTCATTAAAATTGAGTGGCGTTCACTAAAAACGGAGTGGCACTTTATTTCACAGATTTTATCACATTTTAAAGTTTTTTATGGTTTTTATATATGTTTGATATATCGTTTGAAAGCTGAGATTCTCAGAAGGAATAATATTTAGTTTATAAAGTCCTAAAATGTTTATATGCAGGAAAAATTCATAAGGTCTACTTTTGTATTAGGTACCCATGTTCCGACAACACTCAAAATGCAGTATGCCTTTACAAATAGTTATTTGGTACTATTGCTAAACAGATACAAATAAAAACCATTTCATTGTTCTTTAGAGGGTTTATGCCTAGAAAAACACGTGATGTTCAAATTATTTAAAGCATTTTTTGTGGTAAATACAAAGGGTACAAGATAATTTTAATTAATTAAATTTTAGCTTAAAAACTTTAGTTCCATAGATTTTTTAATGAAATAAAAGTCATTTTACAGAAACAGACATCTTTTGCAGTTTCTGGAAAGGCAATAGAAAAAAGATTAAGTTTTCAATTTACTGTGACCCATAAATAGGTACTCCTTCTATCGATTCCCTTTACGATATATTAATGGTTTTAAAAAACTCAGTAGTTGATAAAATTAGAATTTTTTTGGGCCCCTTATAAAAAGAAATAAGTAAAAATGAATCGAAAAGTACTGAGGACTTTCAAGTTTTGTAATAATTACTTTAATGAACCTTATGGAGATTAACTAACAAAAATAAATACATAAATATCGAAAAACCTGTTTTCCGCGAAGTTGCTACATGGCAATTACACATTTATAAAAACACGTACTCCAAGTAGGTTGGTAAGGGAAAAGTGTGTTGCCCACACAGTACAAGAAATTTTTTAATGATTGTTCAATTAACATAGGCAATTCAACTTTAGTTAGTATAGGATAAAAACCTTTTGGTATGTTTTAATATTATAAACCTTACCTCACAAAAGCTTTTTGAATTCCTCCTTTCAAATAAACAACAGCATCCTTTTGCCAATTAGATAAAGCCCACCCTCCATCATATTCGAAAACCTTTCCAGTAATCAAAGAAAATTGTACATCTTTGACATTAGATTCAATATTTTCTGACAAACAATGAATGTTGGGAACACTACAATAGATAAAACCAATACACAATAACACCTTGGCATGAAACAATCTTATCATTATTACTAAATGAAACTCAACTCTTCACTCAGAAAACACAGCTGATGTAGTAGAAGGTGATAATTGCTAAGGCTATGTCACTTTATTGACAAACACCAAAGAAGAAAGGCCAATAAATACCAAATACTGATCTATGAAAAGAAAAGAAGTGTGATCACCCTAAGAGATTGTATGAGTTCCCCACCAAGAACGCTACTAGCAAGAAGTCCTAATCAACAGAATTACAACCACTAATTTAATGGACATAATTTTTTTTTATACATTGCTCGATGCTATTTTTTAGTATAATCAAATTTTAAAATCTGATAATCAATGATTACAAAACCATTTTTTTCATTTTTAGATGTTGAAAAATTCAACTTCGCATTGGTATCTCAAATCAATTCCCCCAACGTCAATAACGTCCCCATAATTTATATATAAAATATAAAAATAATATAATTTTTTATTCTCACGGCGCACAGTGGTCCACGAGGCAAAAAAATCAATTTTTTGACATTTTCGAAAAACCAAACGAAGGTCATATTTTGAATGCTTAATAGTTGACTATTAAATCTCCATGAGTAGGAAAGGTGGTGGTGAATTTTACATTACATAACAGGCAAAAGTATTCGTCTCATACGAACATATATTGTTTGAGTGTAATAATACGTCTTCTATTTTCATTTTAAAAATACGTTGTAAAACAAAGTTATGATTTTCTATTATTTTTTTCGGTTTTTACAACGTACCTAAAATACAGAAAAGGCTATCTTAATTTGAAGATTTAGATTCACATTTGATTACAGATTTTTTAAGTAGATGGTCAAAAAATCAACTTCTACGAATGTTTAGTAATCCATAACTAATGAGCTCCATCATGCTCCGTTTTGAAACCTGTCTGAGAACAGCACTTATAGTCTTGTCTACAAGACCCAATAGGATTTACCTGCCCCAACTTGCCTCTGCGGTTTGTGTCTCAATAATTCCAACTCGAGTATTAAAAGACTGCACAGTTCAATAGTTAACAGAGGCACTGATTCCTCCAGCCGATAATATTTATTTATTTTTCTCAGTCTCTCGTTACTGTTTCAATAGAAAGGCTCTCATCTAAAATCCATTACTGGAAGCCAAAATGGATTGTTATTCTGAAAATATTGAAATCACTGAGAGTTTTGCCGAAGATGGTTAACAATCACTGCTTGATCATACCGTAAAAAGAATTTTGATGACATACCCGGAGACCGATCCGAATCCTTACCTTACTCTTGTCCCTAAATGGGAATGCGAAAGCTCTTCAGGGCATATTGAATATAAACAGACATATGTAGATCAAATTATTACCGATGTAGATATGTTTCTCACATATTTCGTCCCATTGCTCATTAATAATGGGGATGACAACACAAACATTTTTTTGGAAAAACACAAGACCATCACCTAAAAGATATTGCAGACATATTAAATTTGAATTTATGAAAGAAACACCAAACACAATTCGCGAAGAAGTTCAAAAAGGAAACACTACATATCAACTTTAACTGGACCCACTGTTATTTTCAAAATATCCTTTTTAGAATTCATTATGAATTAGTTCTCCATGGCTCTATGTGCAATATGCAAGGCTAAGCCTTCTCAGTAGAACGGATTAGAAATATAAGGAAATCTACCGGAATCCGAAGAAGCAATTCAACTCGGCCAATCTCCTCTACTCGCAAGAATTAAATTTATGGAGTGAGTTTTGAAAATTGTAAATAGATATCCGTTTTAAGAATGGAGAACATCCAAGGACACCAAACCACTAATTCAAAACAAGTTTAGAGTTATGTTGGGACTTAATGTTGACGTGGTGAAGCAAGGTAGGGGTGCAACCAATGATGGGAGTATCTCACGACGATCGTTCCAGGATCCACCTACTACAGCTAATATAAATGGAGTTAATGAAGAACGGCTCTGGAGTTATCCCGGACGTTATCAACAGTGGTACTGCTGTAGATCCACAAAAATCTGAAAATTATTGTCAGAAAACTGCTACTTTATTTGTAAATTTATGTAGATGGCACATACATGTCTAATACTGTGCATAAGTTTCTTTGGCACGGAAGCAGAATACTTACAGCTGGTAGATAGGCATGTTAACTGAAGAAGCACAAAAGGCGTGCAACAAAGACTATCGTCACAGCAAATCAAGAAAATGTAGGAGAATTTCGAAAAACGAAGATGTTTTAAATATGCTCATTTTGACGTTGAATTCCCTACATTAGTAAATTTCGCAAAGAGCCTACAACTAAAGGCAGATTGGATTTTCATCCGGAAGTAAAAAAACTTTTATTATTAATTGAATAAAGTTTTTGAGGAATTACATTTGTTTTTAAGAAATCTATATTCAATTGCATAATGTTTTTTAATCTTATATAGCAAAGAATTTTGCATTAATCTCGTAAATAAATCATGTATATATCAGATATTACTGTTTCTTTATTAATACATGACCGTTGAAAAATAAAAAATAATATATCGTGTGCTGTGTATTTTTTTCGCCAAACCACCTATTTCGGACCACTGTGCGGCGTGACTTTCAGTTATATGTCTACCTCCAATCTCGTGACGGCGCCTCCAGTTCCTACTTCTGGGATGTTGGGAACATCGGCTCCCACTCCATCAGATCACCTCAACATTATCCATCTCTTCTTTTTTTTCTATTCGTGTATCGGCAGGTTCATCAAAATTTCATAGTTCTCCATGCTTCACCCTAGCGATATGTCCTGCATATCTTAAACACTTCACTTTATTGCTCTTATGATATCGTAACGCATTGGCGGATCCGGGGGGGGGGGGCTGCAGCCCCTCACTTTGGAAAATTTTTCTTCATTTAAAGATAGAATTTGACTTTCCTTAAAGTAAGAAAGCAAGTTAAAGAACAAATAATGTGCAGATCAAGTAGAATTTTAGTTGCGGGGAAGGAAGATAAAGGTAAAAAAGCTGATTGGCAGATCCAAATGACGGGCTGAGGAGCTCCAGACCCCCCCCTTTACAATCGGCTGGATCCGCCTATGTCGCAACGTAATAACATCCCCCAAAGCATTGAACACCTTCTGGCAATATCGTAAAGAGGAATCGATAGAAGGAGTACCTATTTAGGGCTCGTAGTAAATTGAAACTTCATCTTTTGTCTAACGCCTCTCCAGAACCCGTAAACGATTACTGTTCCAGTGAACCTACCTTATATTTCAACCATTATTATATGTTGTACCAGTATACTCTTACCCTACACAGAACAGGAGCTTGTTCCCTACCAGTGAGGATTTAGACGAGGAAAAACTACCTCAGATCAAATCTTCTGCCTCAGAACAATTCTAGAGATGGGAATAAATATCAAATTATTACCCACCACCTTTTCGTGGACTTCATCAAGGCAGCTTATGACAGCATTAATCGGGAAGAGCTATACAAGGCTCTAGAAGATTTTAATATTCCAGAAAAGCTAAAATGCTTGGTAAAGCTGACCATGAGGGATGTGAAGTGCACTGTGCAGGTTGGTGGGCAAAACAAAGCAAAGGAGAAAGAGTTCTCCTCAAAAAAATGACTTGGCCAAGGAGATGCACTAGCGTGCCTCCTTTTTAACTTGGCGCTTGAGAAAGCAATGAGGGACGCTGGTCTGCAAAGTAACAGAACGATTTACAATCGAATGGTCCAGCTCTCGCACCACTCTCCGTTTGCCCAATTTTGATGAAATTTTTGCGGTTACTTTACGAGCATATACCTACCTCAGTTTCGTAAGCGGTGTCGTTTTTGAGCTAGTCTGTTCTCGCTTGCTGTGTTGGTTATTTGGACTCAAGCGACCCCAAAACGTTTATTTTCGCTGAAAACCGGAAGTCGAAATTTTTCAGGATTGCAATACTTTATTATATATATATATATATATATATATATATATATATATATATATATATATATATATATATATATATATGTAGACAATTTCAACGTCCATTAATGAGTTCAGAAATATATGTTTGATATGGAAATCTGATATTCTTAGAAAGAATAATATTTCGTTTATAAAGACCTGAAATGTTTATATGCAAGAAAAATTCATAAGGTCTACTTTTATATTAGGTACCCATGTTCCGACAACACTCAAAATTCGTTGATAACTCTTTCGCATGCGCAGAAAGCCTTTACGAATAGTTATTACATACCATTGCTATACTGTCACAGATAAAATTAAAAACTACTTCATTGTTTTTTATAGGGCTTATGCGTAGCAAAATAGTAATGCTCAAATTGTTTAAAGCATTTTTGGTCCTAAAACATAGGATACAAGATAATCTTTGTTAATTATATTTTAGTTTACATTATAACATAGAATACTGGTTGAAATATAAGGTAGTTCTGGAGAGGCATTAGACGGACTTCATGTTCCTGCGAATCATGGTGTTGATTCCCTCCCATACTTCTGGATGCAGCTTTGTTAAGGGCGCAGTTTGGAGAGGTTAAGTAAGAGCCGGGAACAGATATTGGTCAACAATAATGAGCTTTTGCTCGGGCTTAAGCAACAAGAGGTGAAAGCTTATTTAACTCTTCGTTGAAATTTTTTCACCGAATCATCATTAAACAGTTGCTCTCCCGAGAAGCATCCTAAATACTTGATAGTTTCTCCTTGTGCCTGGACGCCGTCTCCATTCCGGAGAGGGAGCACTGTTGCTTCAAGCTCTCCAGACTATGCCCACACTCTTTCCAGGGTATATCTCCAATCTCTGCGAGGGTCCACCCAGCATACAGAGGCTGCCGATCATTCTTTCTGCAGCACCCTAGACACGTGCCGACTTAGCCTCAACATCCGTGAATCCTGTGAGGACCACAAAATCCTGGTCTCTTTTTAGCGAAATCTTCGTCGCACAGGTCGCGGTATAGATGATCAATGGTTAAGTTGAAAAGTGGAACTTAGATTATCTTCTTTAAAAAGATTTTTAAAAAAATTATTGGAAAAAATACAATTAACATTGGTACACTAGGCTAATACTACTGGAACTAACTAATTACGACATCTAAAACGTTACTAACTATAGGATTACAATTGAGGGTTTCAATACAGGCTTAGGTGGGGGAGTCAGCTATTTGCTGACTTGGTTCTTTTATTGTCCATAACTCCTCCCTTCAGAAGATTTCGAGCTTAGTAGGAAAATTTTTAATACAGGATTTTCCCAAGGTTTAAATGAAGATGAAGCTGCTGGTCTGGAGATGGTAATTTAAATTTCTGATGACATAGCTTTGAGATTTTTAAATATATTGAAAAGAAATGAATGAATAATCAACATATATGCCTTAATACTTGCTAAGACAATAGGAAATGAGAGTATTATGTTATGATCTACAGTTTCCAATTCCTCAAAAACATCCTTATTTTCTATTGGTACATGCATGGTTCTAGAGTTACATTTTATTACTAGCTAGGGTGCCCGGCTTCGCTCCGGTAGTTGTGTGGTAGTTTTAATAACAGAAATACATTAAAATTTAAGGAAATATAGAACAAAATTAGCACCTTCTTGAAAATTCGGTTTTAACTTGGTATCAATATTTAGAGTATCTTGTAGATTATTTTCCCAAGTTGGTCCCATTAAAACCTTTTTTCTGTTCTTAATTTATTTAAGAAGTTATTGGGAAAAAACATGAAAATAAATATTTAATTATCACTAAAAATTTTTACTTATTGGAAAAACATATGGCATATATAACATAAGGTATGCTCCAACAAGCTAGTAAACTCATTGGTAACTAACAAATCTCAATAATGTTTTAATGCTGGATGAATCATGTGGGAAAACTAACCAATCAAATTTAGAATCAAAAGAGTGGGGGGAGAACATGAGCAGTCTATTAGTTATACGACGTGTTTTAAGTGCTTGTTGGAACCAACCTATTCATAACCTTAACTAATTTTTCAACAGTAAATATCCGCAAAATATAATATCGCTGTCGTTTTCTGTAGCGATATTAGTATACATATTAGATAGATATATATATATTCATCGATAACAGTGAACCTTCTGAATTCGGATCTAGTCGACGGTTGGACACCATAAACGTAATACCACGCAATTCGTGGAATTCCAAGAAAGACTGAGTATTGATAACCGTTTTAAAACACAATTTAAGACTTAAATGTTGTTTCAGGCTTCCATGGTCTGAATCCATTATCCGCATTTCTTCTTCCAGGTTTGACCATGTCACAGGTTTTCCAACAGCCAAGCTTTCACCCATCTTGCTGTGGGCTTCTTCAGGGCTAATACAAGAATGAGAGTGGAGAAGGGGATCACTAACTTATAATCTTCCGTCGGGGGCGAAGTCTGTGTTCCCATTGGCTAGCGCCCGAGGGGGCGTGGTCAGGTGGAAGGGGTAGGGGAGGGGGGATGTCATCCGCTCTCTGAGATATGTTTTGTTGTCTAATGTTGTTTAGTGCAGGGTACCAGTTTTTGCTAAGTCTGTATCCGTCTTCTTTGTTTATATTATTTGGTTGTTTTATAATTTCTATAGCTTCCCTGATGGATCTATGGTGGTAGTTGTCAATCCTAACTATGGCTTTGGTGTCTTCGAAGGCTATAGTGTGTTGTGTATTGTAAAAGTGTTCTGCTATGGCTGATTTGTCTGTTTGTATTTTCTTAACTGCGGCAATATGTTCTTTCAGTCGTGTGGTAATGTTTCTTCCTGTCTGTCCTATGTATTGTTTACCGCATGAGCAAGGGATACTGTAAAGTCCAGGTTTGTTGAGTCCAAGATTGTCCTTTGGATTGGGCAGGATCTGTCCAATTTTCCTGTCTGTGGTGAAAATAGTTTTGATGTTGTTTTTGTAAGTGTTCTGGCTATTTTTTCCGAGGTGCCTTTTACGTAGGGGATGACGGCTATGGGCTTCTTTTCTGTTTCAGTTTCTTTGGGGTGATGGTTGTCGGTCTTGAATTCTTGTTTAATGAATTCGGAAGTTATAGTCTCGTCTGAGTATCCGTTCTTTTTGAGGGCTGTTCGGAGTTTTCTTTTTTCTTTTGGAATTTTTGTAGGTTCAGTTATGGTCAATGCTCTGTGTATTAGTGTAGCAATGATCCCTCTCTTTTGTGATGGATGGTGGTGAGACTTGGCGTGTAAGTATCTGTCCGTGTGGGTCGGTTTTCTATAAACTGAATGCCCTAGAGTGAGGTCTTCCTTCTTTTCTACTAATACGTCCAGAAAGGGTAGCTTGTTGTCCTCCTCGGTCTCCATGGTAAACTGTATGTTGGTGTGTATGTGGTTGATATGTTCAAGAAACTCTTTAAGCAATTTTTCTCCGTGCTCCCATATTATGAAGGTGTCGTCTACGTAGCGATACCAAACAGCTGGTTTGAACTTGGCTCTTCTTAGGGCTTCTTCTTCAAAATGTTCCATGTATAGATCTGCTATGACAGGACTTAGTGGGTTGCCCATGCTTTCTCCTTCTTTTGGATCATTGCTACACTAATACACAGAGCATTGACCATAACTGAACCTACAAAAATTCCAAAAGAAAAAAGAAAACTCCGGACAGCCCTCAAAAAGAACGGATACTCAGACGAGACTATAACTTCCGAATTCATTAAACAAGAATTCAAGACCGACAACCATCACCCCAAAGAAACTGAAACAGAAAAGAAGCCCATAGCCGTCATCCCCTACGTAAAAGGCACCTCGGAAAAAATAGCCAGAACACTTACAAAAAACAACATCAAAACTATTTTCACCACAGACAGGAAAATTGGACAGATCCTGCCCAATCCAAAGGACAATCTTGGACTCAACAAACCTGGACTTTACAGTATCCCTTGCTCATGCGGTAAACAATACATAGGACAGACAGGAAGAAACATTACCACACGACTGAAAGAACATATTGCCGCAGTTAAGAAAATACAAACAGACAAATCAGCCATAGCAGAACACTTTTACAATACACAACACACTATATGTTCAAGAAACTCTTTAAGCAATTTTTCTCCGTGCTCCCATATTATGAAGGTGTCGTCTACGTAGCGATACCAAACAGCTGGTTTGAACTTGGCTCTTCTTAGGGCTTCTTCTTCAAAATGTTCCATGTATAGATCTGCTATGACAGGACTTAGTGGGTTGCCCATGCTTTCTCCTTCTTTTGGATCATTGCTACACTAATACACAGAGCATTGACCATAACTGAACCTACAAAAATTCCAAAAGAAAAAAGAAAACTCCGGACAGCCCTCAAAAAGAACGGATACTCAGACGAGACTATAACTTCCGAATTCATTAAACAAGAATTCAAGACCGACAACCATCACCCCAAAGAAACTGAAACAGAAAAGAAGCCCATAGCCGTCATCCCCTACGTAAAAGGCACCTCGGAAAAAATAGCCAGAACACTTACAAAAACAACATCAAAACTATTTTCACCACAGACAGGAAAATTGGACAGATCCTGCCCAATCCAAAGGACAATCTTGGACTCAACAAACCTGGACTTTACAGTATCCCTTGCTCATGCGGTAAACAATACATAGGACAGACAGGAAGAAACATTACCACACGACTGAAAGAACATATTGCCGCAGTTAAGAAAATACAAACAGACAAATCAGCCATAGCAGAACACTTTTACAATACACAACACACTATAGCCTTCGAAGACACCAAAGCCATAGTTAGGATTGACAACTACCACCATAGATCCATCAGGGAAGCTATAGAAATTATAAAACAACCAAATAATATAAACAAAGAAGACGGATACAGACTTAGCAAAAACTGGTACCCTGCACTAAACAACATTAGACAACAAAACATATCTCAGAGAGCGGATGACATCCCCCCTCCCCTACCCCTTCCACCTGACCACGCCCCCTCGGGCGCTAGCCAATGGGAACACAGACTTCGCCCCCGACGGAAGATTATAAGTTAGTGATCCCCTTCTCCACTCTCATTCTTGTATTAGCCCTGAAGAAGCCCACAGCAAGATGGGTGAAAGCTTGGCTGTTGGAAAACCTGTGACATGGTCAAACCTGGAAGAAGAAATGCGGATAATTTAAGACTTCTTCAAGTTCCCCAAGGTTCGTTTAAATTTCAAATCGTAGCCCTTATTGTTTTAAATCAGATTTTGATTTCCGACGATTCTTCATGGAGTGAAACTTGTTATGTTTTCCGTATTACTACTATAGGTTTTTAATTTTGTTTCTGCAACTAGAATAAATTAGAAAGTCGTTCAGTGCCAAATCATTTATTTTAAGAAGACGAAAATCTGCTGTCTAAGCTCAAATGTGGTGTGCAGGGGCATGTCTTCTTCTTCTTCTGCTCAACAACAACAAGTTGAGGCCTCTTCAATCAGTTTCCGCCAGTTGTTCCGGTCAAGTGCGGCCGCTTTCCAGTTTCGAGATCCAAGGAGCTCTCTGGCCTCGTGTGGCACTCCGTCCAACCACCTCAGCTACGGTCTTCCGCGATGTCTCGTCCCATGCAGTACCTCTCCTAGGACCTTCTTGGGATGGCAGAGTCCTCCATTCTTATAACATGGCCCGCCCAGCGGAGCCTACCCAGCCTGATGAAGGACACGGCATCCACATCCATGTAAAAGTGAGCCACTTCTCTGTTGGTTCTCCGTCTCCAGACTCCGCCCTCCTGCACTCCCCCATAGATACTCCGGAGGACACGTCTCTCAAATGTGAGGATCGCCTGCATATCGCTCCTTGTCATGGTCCATGCTTCAGACCCATAACACAATACTGGTCGTATGAGGGTTTTATACATAAGCTTTTTAGTTGACCTTGTGATGAGGTTGCTTCTAAGATATGGCCTTAGTCCAGAGTAACATCTGTTAGCAGCTGGTATTCTATGAATTATTTTCGAGTTATAGACAAAAAATTAAATTTTGTTTCCCTGTAATATTTTATGGAAACCGATCTGAGGTGGCAGACATTCATAATAGTGATCAATGAAGTGATTAATTTCAGCCTGTAAGATCGAAAAATTACTACTGTTATTGAGTTATTCAGAACCTCTGTTATTAATAGGCTTACATATATTTTCGTTGGTCATTTGTTTAAAAATATATTTATTATGTTTTCTATGATTCTAGTAGATATATTTTGAAATTTGACTAGTGATTATTAAAGAAGAATAATTGCTCCAGAAATTTTATACCAGGGCGTTTTTCGTTAATGATGACCGTTTAATCACAAATTAACTTGGAATTTAAACTTTTACGCGAGTGACTTGCAAAAAATTGACTTTAAAGGTATTTTATGTTGTCTAGACTGATTATTTTAGTATGTTCGTTTATTTATTCTGAATCTAGAACTATCTAGCATTAATAAAAGACCAGTTATGGGGAAATTAAGCATAATGGTGAATTTCAGTAATCAAAAACCGAACTAAAATCAAATTCGTCATTCCGCCATTTTGGGTTAGTGCGGCCACTTTTTTTTCTGGGAACATTTGCTTTTTCTTAATCTTTTATTACAAGGAACACAACGATATGCAATTTATAGGGATGTGGGGGGGGGGTGCACGATAGGGGTGTCTGGCCCACCGTGTATTACCCCTTTATTCATATAAAGAACAAATGATATGCAGAACAAGTAGAATATTAGTTGTTCTAGTAAAAGTTAATTTTTTAAATTCTAATTCATAATGTGGACTCTATACTTTATAAATACAACGAACAAAAAGAGGTTTTTAATGTAAAAAAAAAAGTTTATGAAGTTTCTTAAGCATTATAAAAACACGTCGATTTCTACAGTTATGGACACTAAAAGACCTAAGTCAGCACATAAGCAGACTCCCCCACCTAAGACTGTATATATACCCCCTCTATTTGTAATCCCAGTCAGTAATGTTCTAGATGTCGTAATTAGTTAGTTCCAGTAGTTTTAGTGCTAGTGCCTAGTGTACAAATGTTCATTGTATTCTTTTATTCAATAAAGTTTTTTTTAATCAACTTTTAAGAAGAAACTCTAACTGGCGCCCGAACTTTGGGACCTTCAAGATAGAGGATCGAAGAAATATTCCTGTAGGCCAAGAAAACTCGACGAAATATCCCTTGAGGTAACAGAGTTTGGGACGACTTGATAACAGATCTGATTGTAAGGCCACTAAGTAGATCCGAAGAAATAACCCAGCGGTAACAGGATTAGGACCACCTTACTACTTGAAAGTGCGTTTCAACGCTTAACGCCAGCTCCAAGAACTCTATTGGTTTCTTCTTTGAGGTACTGTGCAATTAATACAATTACTGTTTGTATATTAGGTTAATGTTAATTTAGTGATAATTATAATTAATGCCAAATAACTATAATCTAAGAAATAGTAAAACAAGTGAGGTATTATTTAAGAATAGAGATATTACTGATACTGATTCTGATATTGATAGTAACGATATGGCAAATTATTCCATGACAAAAGAAGATTATGGCCATCTGCCATACGATAATGGTATGGTGATCCGACCCAATTAATCGCATTTTTAAAACCATTTGAAATTATTTATAATAATGTTTGTAGCAAAGGATTTGCCAATAAGGCACAGAACGAAAATAAATTAATTCAGATAGCTTTATCCCGCCTTACCGATGATGCCCAACAATTATGCATGTATGAAGATTTTACAACCATCGAACAATTAAAAACACATTTAATTAATAACTTTAGGGACTCGAGAACAACGTCACACTTGAAACATGAAGTGTCCCAAATAAGGATGTACAGAAATGAACATCCTATCGAATATATCAACAGAATTTTGCCGTATCAAATTCTGATCCAAAACCGAATTATGGTTGACGATGATATTGTCAACAAAGAACAAGAAATAAAGTCCCAAAAGAGCCAAATAATAGACCATGTTCTTAGAAATTTACCCCCCAGACTTAAAGATACCCTTAACCATGTAATCATTCGTGATTTAATAGATATGAAAAATAGTATATATAATAATTGTAGAATCATTATGGATGATTTGTACCCTAATGGACAAATATTTGATCCGAAGGGCCCAGTACAGAAAAACCAAAACAATAGTCCCCCTAAAAATAACCATCAAAACAATAACTTTCGTCAAAATTATAACTACAACGCCCCTAATTTTAGAACTCAATATTATGAGAACAGGAATCGTGATTATAGGCCGAACTATGATGAGCAACATCGGTATCACAACTATGAACAAAGACGATATCACGATTACAAGCAACAAAATCTGGTGCGTGCGCGCAACACACAACTTTCACTTACCAACTTACTTAGATTAGAAATCAATGCGTTGTTGTGGTCCCCTCTGTTTGACCAATTTTGATGAAATGTTGGCTATCACATATTTGGCATATACATACATGAAATACCCAGTTTGATCAAAATCGTTAAAGCCGTTGTTGAGAAAATAAAAAACACACGTGAAAATGATACAAAATTTATTAAATAAAGTCCCCCATCCGGTTGATCAATTTTGATGAAATGTTGGCTATCACATCTTTGGCATATAAATACATCAAATACCCAGTTTGATCAAAATCATGAAAGCCGTTTTTGAGTAAATAAAAACAACACGTGAAAATGATACAAAATTTACTAAGTAAAGTACCCCCTCCGGTTCTTCAATTTTGATGAAATGTTGGCTATCACATCTTTGGCATATAAATACATCAATTACCCAGTTTGATCAAAATCGTGAAAGCCGTTTTTGAGTAAATAAAAATAACGCGTGAAAATGATACAAAATTAATTAAGTAAAGTCCCCCTTCCGGTTAATCAATTTTGATGAAATTTTTACAGTCATATCTATGGCATATTAAAACACGAAATACTCAGTTTAATCAAAATCGTTAGAGCCGTTTTTGAGAAAATCGAAAAAAACGTAAAAAGTTATTAAATAAAGTACCCTCTCGCTTTGAGCAATTTTGATGAAATTTTTGCTGTCACATCGCGGGCATATACCTACACTAAATACACAATTTCAGGTTCGCACGGTTTATAGTTTTTGAGCTAGTCTGTTCACACACACACACACACACACACACACACACACACACAGACCATTTTGCGGGACTTGGTTATTTGGACTCAGGGGGCCCCAAAACGTGTATTTCCGTTGAAAACCGGAAGTCGAATTTTTTCACGATCGCAATACTTCCACTTACTATATATTTCATATATAGGTAAGTGAAAGTAAAAATAGTTCCAATTTACCTGATCATCGAAGTCATCAAGGTTATCGTAATCAGCCGCACCACTCTAATTGGCAACAGTCTAGAACACCGTTCCCTTCTCAACCGTTTAATCCTAATTCTCAAAACACAGTCTCAATGAGAACGGCTCGAAGTAATAATGTCCACCATATGGAGGACGAAAATGAACAATTGAAACAAAGAGTCGCGGAGCTAGAAAAAACATTAAATATTTTTTTATGCTCCGACAAGCCGGAAACTGGCCCCGACATCTCCTCAAACACATTAACGGACTCACTACATTCACAGACAAATTAGGCAGCAATTGGCTTATTGATACCGGATCCGAAATCAACTATATTAATCCAAGTTCCTTACCGGAAGGAATCGAAATTTATCCGGAACAGTTCATTGTGACTACTCCTACCGGCAGCAAAATAGGCAATGGTTTTGTACTATTGGACCTCGCCCCGCGTTTAGGACTAGACCATGAACTATTAATTAAATTTAAAATATTTCATGTTAGTGATAAGTTTGATTTATTATTAGGCGAAGAAGGAATGGAAGAAGTGGAGATAGAACTCAAAATTAATAACAAAACAAAAGATTTAAAAATACATAATGTCACAATTAGAAATGGTAAAATAGTAGATAATCATAAATTGAATATAATTAAACATCAAAAAGAACTTAACGAATTAATTAAACACGATCATATAGATGCCAAGACGAAAGAAAAATTATTCAATACCTTAATGAAATACCCTGAAATCATCAAAACTGTAGATGATATTTTACAGAGTACCGACTTATTAAAACATTCGATCCGCTTAAAAACCGAAAAACCAATATTTACTAGAAATTATAGGTTCCCTCAACATTTTCAAAAGAATGTAAACTTAGAAATTGAAAGATTGTTAAAAAACGGAATTATAAGAGAAAGTAACTCCCCTTACAACAGCCCTATTTGGGTAGTACCAAAAAAACCCGACGCAAGCGGTGTTAAAAAATTTCGGATAGTCATTGACTATCGGAAACTAAACGCAGAAACTATCCCAGATAAATTCCCTTTGCCCAACATTGACGATTTATTAAACAAATTGTGCAATTCAAAAATTTTTACAACCATTGATTTAGCCTCAGGCTTCCATCAGATCGAGATGGAACCAGATTCGATAGAAAAAACAGCATTTTCAACAGATTCCGGTCATTACGAGTTCCTTCGTATGCCATTTGGTCTGTGTAATGCTCCCCCCACTTTCCAAAGAGCCATGAATGCCATGCTTGCCAATGTCCCTAATACCTTAGTATATATGGACGATATTATAGTCTATTCAGAAAACATCCAGGACCACCTAAAGCACCTTGAAACCGTTTTTTCCAAATTAAAAACCCATAAATTGTCTATACAATTAGACAAGACAGAATTCATGCAAACCGAACTTCCGTTTTTAGGTCATATTCTCACTTCAGAGGGTATTAAGACAAATCCTGACAAAATTGAAGCCATTAAGAAATTTCCTCTTCCCCAAACTGAAAAAGAAATCAAACAATTTCTGGGTATGACCGGCTACTACAGACAAATTATCCATAATTATGCCTCTATAGCAAAACCTTTAACATTACAACTCAGAAATAAAGAAAAAATCAATCCTACAACTTATAAAGACGCTTTTGAAAAATTAAAAATACATCTGATGAATGCCCCAATTTTGCAATATCCAAATTTTGATCTGCCCATGATGCTCACGACGGATGCTAGTAACGTCGCAGTGGGTTCAGTGCTCTCTCAACTTTCAGAAGGGAGGGATCACCCCATCGCCTTCGCCTCCAGAACCCTTTCTGCTTCGTTTATTCGTGCAAACACTTTAAGCCATATCTGTATGGAAAAAAATTTACTATCTGTACCGACCATAAACCATTACAATGGTTGTTCACTATGAAAAACGATAATACTAGAATAATGAAATGGATATTTTATCTGAATGAATTTGATTTTGATATTAAATATGTTGAAGGCAGGACAAACAATGTCGCCGACGCCTTAAGTAGAATTCAAATTAATCCAACCTATCAGTTAAATGCAATAGAAGAATTAGACATGGACTTAGGAAGCGAGCCAGATGAATTTAACTCCTGCCTCGTCAGTAGATTATGACGAGTTGCTGAAAGTGTATGAATCAAGTCAGAGACCTGTAGATATGCCGGGAGCCGCTGAGGAAAGCAGAGAAGTCGAGACCAACAGAGTAGATGACATAAGCAATATCGCTACTCAGCACTCCCAAGACTCTAATCTCGAGCAAGTACTAATCGCTGACGAAAATAAACCTATCAATATAGAAAAATACCAAATACTCGTACAACGAGGCTCAAGTAAAACAATCATAACAAGACCGTTTGGAAAATTTAGATATTTAATGGGATCCGCGTACTCATGGAAACATGATACAGAAGAAAAACTGTTAGAAATACTCAAACCCAACACAGTGTACGGAGTATATTGTGAACCTAATGTTGAAACCGTTAGGAATGAATTTGAAGGAATCTTCAAAAAAATTTCGGAAATTATTGAAACCAAATTCCCAACCGTAAAAATCAAAAGATACAACAAAAAATCTGGTGCGTGCTCGCAACACACAACTTTCACTTACCAACTTACTTAGATTAGAAATTAATGCGTTTTGTTAATTGCCACTTCTCAAATGAACAGAAGGGCTTTAATCATGAACAATGGTCTGTCATTAAAGGCGTACTCCGCATGCGTGGGCTCAACCAGTTTTATGAGTTGACTGAATATTTTTCTTTTTTTCTCCTCTATCTACGAGATCTACGAGAGAGTTATTTTCTCCATATAAACAAAAACAAAGGTACCTACTTAGGTACCTAAGGTTGACTTTATATTATTAATATTTTTCTTTTTTTCTCCTCTATATGTTTTCTTTATTTGTATGTAGCTCATATTTAGCCATTTCTCATTTATAGGCGTAACGAGAGACAGTTAATTTCTCCATATAAACAAAAACAAAGGTACATTGTAGGAAACAAAAAAGGCCCCTACCCCATTTAAGCCCCCTCAGAACATTTTAATAATGATAAAGCTTACCTGATATTAAATAAAATTTAATTTTCATTAAACTCGACGAATTTGATAAAAATCATTAAAGCCGTTTTTGAGATCATCGAAAAAAGGTAAAAATTGGAAAAAAAAATTATGAAATAAAGTGCCCCCTCCGTTTGACCAATTTTGATGAAATGTTGGGTGTCACATCTTTGGCATATACCATACATACATCAAATACCCAGTTTGATCAAAATCGTTAAAACCGTTTTTGAGTAAATAAAAAAAACTCGTGAAAATGATACAAAATTTATTCAGTAAAGTTCCCCCTCCGTTTGACCAACTTTGATGAAATGTTGGGTGTCACATCTTTGGCATATACATACATCAAATACCCAGTTTGATCAAAATCGTTAAAACCGTTTTTGAGTAAATAAAAAAAAACTCGTGAAAATGATACAAAATTTATTCAGTAAAGTCCCCCCACCGGTTGATCAATTTTGATGAAATGTTGGGTATCACATCTTTAACATATACATACATCAAATACCCAGTTTGATCAAAATCGTTAAAACCGTTTTTGAGGAAATAAAAAAAAAACACGTAAAAATGATACAAAATTTATTCAGTAAAGTCCCCCCTCCGGTAGATCAATTTTGATGAAATTTTTACAGTCATATCTCGGGCATATTAATACATCAAAAACTCAGTTATATCAAAATCGTTAGAGCCGTTTTTGAGAAAATCGAAAAAAACCTAAAAAGTTATTAAGTAAAGTACCCCCTCCCTTTAAGTAATTTTGATGAAATTTATGCTGTCACATCGTGGGCCTATACCTAGACTAAATACCCAATTTCAGGATCGCACGGTTTATAGTTTTTGAGCTAGTCTGTTCACACACACACACACACACAGACACACACACACACACACACACAGACCATTTCGCGGGACTTGGTCATTTCGACTCAGGGGACCCCAAAACGTGTATTTCCGTTGAAAACCGGAAGTCGAAATTTTTCACGATCGCAATACTTCCACTTACTATATATTTCATATATAGGTAAGTGAAAGTAAAAAGTAATAGACGTAGAGAAAAATGAACAACAAGAATTAATTGAAAATTATCATATAGGCAAATCTTTCCACAGAGGTATACTTGAAACATATGAAAAAATCAAGAGAAATTATTACTTCCCAAAAATGAAAGAAGAAATAACTGAATTTATTAATAACTGTTCTGTATGCCGAAAAACAAAATATGAAAGAAAGCCAGTGAAAACTAAATATCAGATCACCCCCACTCCAATCAGGCCTTTCGAAGAATTAATGATTGACACCCTACATTACGGACGACTTTTTATAATAACCATAATTGATACATTTTCAAAAAAACTCTTTGCTAGAATTGTTAAAGCATGTAACGCCACGAATATTTTTGAAGTACTATCGGAATACTTGTCACTATTCCCTAACCCAATTAGAATCAAAATGGATTGTGGAAAGGAATATAAAAACAATTTAATCCAAAATTTCTTAGAAAGCTTAGGAATAGAACCTTATTACACGACTCCCAATCACCCTAATTCGCTAGGATTGTTAAATAGAGCCCACTCAACCCTGAATGAAATTTTGAGATCAGTCAAAGAGGAGAGAAAAAATTCTATATTAGAGACTAATCTTAAACTTGCTGTTATAACCTTTAATAACATACTAAGTCAAAATCTGAAGCTCACTCCTAACGAAATAACATTTGGATTAATAAAAGATCCTAATAAACAAGAGGATATAATTAAAGAACAATTAGTAAATAAATACCATGAAAATTTAGAATTAATACTTATAATAAGAAATATAAAAACTAATATTGAAAAAGAAAAAGGAAAAAGGACAAATAAATTAAATACTAATCGGGAAAATCCTGATATAGAAGATAACCCGTATGTAAAAGTAAGAACTAGAAATAAAAATGAAAACCCCTATAAACCCGTTCATAAATTTCAGGATAGGAATAAAATTATTAAAATTCACGCAAGACGTCAAAAAGACTAAGAATAAAAATTTATTTGTTTCAGATGAGGGTCATATGGAAATTGATTTTAACAATGATTCTGATACAGAAGGATACTCTACAGTATAAAATGACCAATTTAGAACACTCTTCAGGCTTAGTTACCTTTAAATTACCAGACGCAAAAATCAATATATATTATAAAGCAAAGTGTACAATGTGCGTGCCGAAAAGGCTCAGAAACGACTATACATACGATTAAGAGATTTATGTCAGCGTGTAACTGTATGTCATCTAACGGAGAAGAAGTTTTCCGTTTTTCTCTTAAGGGTGTGAAATTGAAGAGAAAAGGACGGGAATTTTAAGCATCTCGCAACATGTAATTACCCTCTCTGAGATTGAGATACGAGTTTATGAATGAAAAATTTAGTTCGAGCTCCAGGCTACCAGGAAGCGCTAGGGTGTGTTTCACTCAATGTTTATTGTTCATTCATTCCGTTATATTTGTAAAGGTTATATATTTTGTCAGCTGTTCTTTTTAAATTACTAAAAAATCAAGCGAAAATAATTAGTTTCACCTTTTCTTTTAAGATAAATTAATGATTTTACATATCTGCAATCAATTAGAAAACCGATTGGATACTTTACAAAATTAATTTTCTCATAAGAAGTTTAATTGATTAACACATTACATTTAATCAATATCTAACATATACTTAAGTAAATTTAATGCAATATGAGTGAGCGAATAAAAGCAGACATAAAACAAAAAAGAAGAGCTGAATAGACCGAGCTGATTATAAACCGAAAATAACAAGTTTGAAGTGTTTTTATTGTATGTAGTTATGAAAAATGGTTTTATTACTATCTATGATGAGAATTCCAGTTGACAAAATGATGAATTGACTTCAATAATACAATTTTTTCAATAAGATTTTATCACCGCTCATAATTCAGGATAAAAAGAAATATGATGAAAAAATTGTGCCCTCATGATATTTTGGTTTTCACTGAGTAACAGTAGTAAGATTGGAGAAGTGCAGAGTTCGGCCAAATTAGGGTGGGGGGGGGGTATATATTAAGGGAGGTTGAACTGGAAGAAAGGTCTTACAAAAAAAGTTTCTATGGATCCTCGGTATTTTCTAAACTTCTGGATCTAATGGGACCATCACAGTAGTCGGCGCTTAAGTTGTACTCCAATTATAGTTTTTTGACTAATAATCTAATAACTTATTATCTGCTGACTGCTTGGAATGGGCTAATAGGATTCATAATCACAGAAACCATCAAAAACGATGCACGACTCGACAAAGTTGCAGCAAAATTAATTGTTCATTCAACACCCTACAAAGTATATAGGGTTACTTATTTGGGTAGACACTGCAGATCTCGAATCTTAATATTGATACAATGTTAAAATTTTCAAGAAAGTGCTAATTTTGTTCTATATTTCCTTTAATTTTAAAGTTTTTATGTTATTGAAACTGCCATACAACTACCGGAGCGAAGCCGGGCACACTAGCTAGTTATTAATAAATATAAAACTATTGTTCATTATCTAAATTTTTCATCGCTAATAGAAGAAATAGAAATAGTAGAAAAAGAGTTAAAACATTTTAAAATATTCTCTATGGACAACATGTATAACATAATAAATAAACAATTGAATTTTCTTAAAGATAAAATTTGTAACATAACGCCGAAAAGACAAAGAAGGGGCCTTATCAACGGGCTGGGGAAAATGATTGGTTTCATCACGGGAAACCTCGATTCTGACGATAAGAAACATTATGATAAAATCCTTGGTACTTTAGAACGCAACTCGTACCATCTAGGACACAATATAGCCCACGAAGTTAGTATAAATCACAAATTAATCGAAACCTTCAAAAATGACATCAAACTCCTAAATAATAATAATAAAAAAGTAACCCAAATAGTAAAATCCATGGACAAAGTACGGTACACTTTACACCTGGAAGAACTATATAACATATTAAATTATATCACTATACTCGTGTTAGTAGGAATACCACACTCTAACATAATCAAAAATACCGATCTAAATGACACAGACCTAATTTCCCAAGATCTGGAAACAATTTGGCTTACAAGCAAGATTTCGTGTACAATTAAAGATAACATCATTCACTATAGGCGAGCGCAAGCGACGGTGCTGCTTCTTTGAGGAACTAGAAGGAACTAGAGAAACGGGGATAGAAGCCGTGCGATTACCTGGGATTCATAGGGTTTTTTACCGTTTTTAATTTATTTTTCCATAATTAAAACCCGATTGAGCAAAAAATTATTGGAAAAATGTCTACTAGGTATTGCTCGGTCCCTCAGTGTTCTTCAAAAAAATCTAAAGATGTGTCATTCCATTTGTTTTCAAAAAATAAAAAGCTTCTTAAAGAGTGGATTGTAAAATTAAGAGTAGATAAGCCTGTTTCGAAACATATGACGATATTTAGTCTTCATTTTAAAGAAAGTGACTATGTTTATCCAGGTAAATATTAGTATTTGACATTTTATTATTCCAAAATGTTGGTTTTAAGCAAATAACATTGGGACCATGGTGTCATATTTGTTTTTCTTTTTTAATGTTCCCCATTTTTGTCTTACATCCGTTGTGCTTAATTGTTCCAAGTTTTCAATGCGAAGCCAGAAAGTTTTGACAAATAAATAAATAATATGACAAGAATCTAAGCTGTCATAACAATGATTGTATGAATAGGTAATTAATGTTATTACTAACCGAAAAACGTAGAGTAAAGTTACAATGATGTGTTTGCATTTACCAGAACTACCAGCTTTACACTTACTATGACAAGAAAATTGCTTATTATTATTAATAAATTTGATTTCCACTTTTATTTGATGGGGCAGTCCTTTAAAATTGCTAGTTTGAAGGCAGGAGGCTTGTAAAATAACTGTTTTTTTTACTTCTAGATAATATTCCACATGTTATTATGTGGTTTGCATCAAGAATAGCCTGCCCTACAATTAGTCTCTTAAAATTACCAACTATCTCTATTACATCAACTAAGTCTATCCCCGTTTTTTCCGACATTTTGAAAATGCTACTAGCGCACCCTATAGCCGATTGCGCCCGCCTATATCATCTCTTTACCGGTTAAAAGTCAAACTTTAAGTGCCCTATACTTCCTATCAATACCAGTAATTCACAATAACGAGACTATTACAACCATTGCTAGAAATGGTATAATTTTGTATAATATATCAGAAACATTTGTAGGAAATTGTACATATATTAAAAATAATTATTATTGCACTAACCTTAGGACTTTAAGTGACAAGTGTACAAAATATGCTATACATAGTGATTTAAAATATTGTATTACTACTAACCTTATTGATACTAATCCTTTTATAAAATATATTGAATTAAAAGATACCTATGTAACATTTAGTATTAAGAATATTATCATAAGGGCTAATGAATTCCACCCCTTGTCTTTACCTGAATCTGCTGTTATCAAATTAGATAGTAATGAAACAATTGTTAATCAAACCAGAAATTCATACATAGATGTAGACACACTCTCTTTTAATCATCAGGTTGTAACATACAAGAAACTTAATGTAACCCTAGAAACATTACATATACCCATTGAAAATAAGGATGTTTTTGAGGAATTGGAAACCGTAGATCATAACATAATACTCTCATTTCCTATTGTCTTAGTTAGTATTATATCATACTTGTATGTTATTCATTTCATTTCAGTATATTTTAAAATCTCAAAGCTATGTCATCAGAAATCTAAATCACCATCTCCAGAACCAGCAGATTCATCTTCATTCAAACCTTGGGAAAATCCTGTATTAAACATTTTCTTACTGAGCTCGAAATCTTCAGAAGGGAGGAGTTATGGACACTAGGGATGGGTCGGTGGAACTGGATCGGGAACGAGAACCTAATCTCGCTGTGGAACGGTATGGAACTGTTCCAATTGCTGGGATTTACCGATACGGGTGGATCGGTAAGGAGTGGGGAGCGCCCGGATCGGTAAGGAGTGGGGAGTGCCAGAATCGGTAAGGAAAAGTTCCACTGACTGCTCCACGAGCGTTCCAGTGACGGTTCCACGGACTGCTCCACCGCCGGTTCCACTTACTGCTCCACTAGTTGCTCCAGTACTGCTCCACCGCCGGTTCCATTACCTGCTCCAGGACTGTTCCATTAGCATTCCACTCACGATACTCCCCGATCTTCAGGGAAGATGAGCCCTTTTTTTAGCAAAAGAAATTGTAAAATAAAACATATTATTTTGGGATTTAATTAAAATTATTAAAGAGCATAATATTGGCTTAGGCATTAATGTTGAAAATACCCCAGTATTGTAAAATAATTGGGTAATATAGTAAAACATGTATTAGAGGAAAGTAAAATTATGCAAAATACATACACAAAATAAATTATTTTGAATATATGACAATAGATGGTATAAGATTGATTTTAAAGGTAGATAAGAATCATTTAGACTAAACAATAAAATATACAGAGGAGGGTCAAAAACAACTTTATTTGCTGTGAAGTTGCTAAGAATTAAAAAATAATTTTCATTTTATAGGGGCCTGTCGCATTTCATTGAAATTAAAAAAAAAAAAAATCATGAAGAAATTTTATACATTGAGAATGTAATAGAGAGGAAGTAAAACTTCCCTGCCTTAGTGAAATAATGTAAATTAGCCTGGCATTATAGAAGTAGATTGGTGAAGGAGTTTAATACGAAATTCATATAATAGATTTGTAATATTTGTTAATTTATTTACCATCACTTTATGCTACTAAGATTGATCAGGCGATGCTACAAAGCTAAATTTTGCCTTTCCAGGTATAATTATGATAGAGATCTTTAAAAAGTGCCTGACATCGCACAGGCTATCAACTTTCATTTTACTTTACCTTCTAAGGACAGCATGACCAAGGATTTTTTACTCCCTTTAAAAAATCCTAGGGCAACTTGGTGGGATGAGATCCTGTTACTTGCTATACTAATGAGATCCTGGGATTTGCTATACTAACTACTACACCACCAGTGACAGATGTATTATATATATATAAAATTCATTGATCTCAGAAATCTGTGTTGTGGTGAGATTAATTTATATTCTAATGATTATTAGAAAATGTGGGATTATTTTTATCTTCATATTACCATTTTTGGCACTTTGTACATGGAAGTACAATGTTATGATAAGGATATACATATATCTTTTTCAGGAAATTGTAAACAGTATCTTAAAATTAATAAGGGCAACTGACAGTCCTAATGACCTATGTCTCAGTAATGTTGTTTGGTTATAGATTATATTTGAATGAGAAGAATATAAAATATTACAATTATTATTAAAGCATCATTTTAGAAAGAAGTTTCAACTAAATGATAATTGTATGCTATTAGACAACTAATCTCACCTATATTTTGAAACAAAATTTGCCTAATTCTAATTACAATTCTTATTTCCCAGTCCTTACCAACATTATTCAAAACAATTTCCAAACAAAACACCAATATTGGTCAATAATGCATATATTCCTAAGTAATGAATGTATAAAAAGTAGAAAGGCTTGATGGAAATAAAATATAACATTTTGAAAAAATTGTACAAAAATAAAAAAAATTTATTTATACAATTTTAAGTAATTGAAGTATACATATTAATACTTCAATATATACAAACAAGTTTAAAAGATATATTAATTCATATAGAATTATTATTTACACATTATAAAATTAATATTTATTTATTAAATATAATAATCTTCATTGTTGTTGATGAACAGCAACATCCTGGCATTTTGTGGAGACAGTTGGCTTGGTCTCTTTGAAAGAAACATGCCTGCTTTTGAAAAGAGCTGTTGGCATGGAAAAGATTTAGCTGTTATGCAAAGGTGTTCCTCTGCTACTGGTGAGAGCCATGGAAAGTCTTGCCGATTTGTATACCACCATCTTATTGTGTTTTCGTGCAGTAGAATTGAAGGGATGGGAGGAAATTAAGTTTTTGGTAATTTAAAAATTCGAACAATTGCTTACTGTTAATGTTGAGAAAACAATAAAGTACTAAACAAATTTTAAAAGTCTATATAAAATTTGCATTTTAAAGTTTTGACCTTGCCGATTAGGGAGTTTTTAACCAGTTCTATGTAGAGTATATATTATATTATTGAAAAACTTGTTCCTAACAAATTTAAATTGTTAAAAGGCCTCCCAATAATTAGCTCTATACCTAAATTTATGTATGTAGATATATAGCTCATAATAATTACACACAAAATTTTGTAAGCCAAATGAGCTGCTTGAATGTTGTAAACTGTGGCAAAGGTACATTACAAAAATCACCAAGCACACCAAACATTATAAGAAAAATATTCCTAAGTATAAAAATAAGGCAGCATTAGTGTAACACTGTAAACAGAAAAAAATTTTGTAGATGATAATAATCAGAATCAATAGCTAATGAAAAAATAAAATTAG
Source organism: Aelia acuminata (assembly GCA_911387785.2). Classification (NCBI taxonomy): domain Eukaryota; kingdom Metazoa; phylum Arthropoda; class Insecta; order Hemiptera; family Pentatomidae; genus Aelia; species Aelia acuminata. The sequence continues at coordinate 89,107,609 of OU426982.1, forward strand.
CTTTCAATTTTAAATTATACAAAAAGGTTTAACTAATCAACCTGGTCCCCCTGATCAACTAGCGCTAAATACCCCCCCCTCCCCCCCCCCCCCCCCCGTCATCATTTTTGAGTTTTTCTATTTCCATGTGTAAAGCAATGGAACAGTGGAACTGTATCGGTAATTTGGAACTGCTCCATTCGTGGAACGGAACGGGTTGGAACAGCTCCAATAAGTATCGGGAACGACCCATCCCTAATGGACACTAAGGGCCACTTTCTTCAAGTTAGTTTAAACCGAGTTTAAATTTAATCCGGATTATCTCTTGGTTTAAACCAGATGTGAGTTTCCTCAAGTCGGTTCAACCTCTAAACTTGGTTTAAACTTAGATTAAGTTAATCCTTCATTTTTCCCGGTTTAAACTCTGATTTAGGTTTAAACTGCAAAATATAAACAAACATTTTGTGTGATAACATACCCGCTCTTGTTACTCAGGAATTATTGTTTTGCACTTGACTGAATACAAAAATGGAAAAACACATAATTGAATTTTAAATGACATGGAAGAAGAAGATTATGATGTGTTTTTGTTGCCAAAGAGACGCATCAATAGACGCAATCAGTTAATCCAAGAATATTTTCAGAATATGTTAAATCAGTGAAGTAGAATTGAGATGAGAAAAAAATGTTTCTTAACGTGCATTATTACTTTCACTTACCTATATATGAAATATATAGTAAGTGGAAGTATTGCGATCGTGAAAAATTTCGACTTCCGGTTTTCAACGGAAATACACGTTTTGGGGTCCCCTGAGTCCAATTAACCAAGTCCCGCGAAATGGTCTGTGTGTGTGTGTGTGTGTGTGTGTGTGTGTGTGTGTGTGTGTGTGTGTGTGTGTGTGTGTGTGTGTGTGTGTGTGTGTGTGTGTGAACAGACTAGCTCAAAAACTATAAACCGTGCGAACCTGAGATTGGATATTTGGTGTATGTATATGCCCGCGATGTGACAGCAAAAATTTCATCAAAATTGCTCAAAGGGAGGGGGTACTTTATTTAATAACTTTTTACATTTTTTTCGATTTTCTCAAAAACGGCTCTAACGATTTTGATTAAACTGAGTATTTGATCTATTTAAATGCCCGAGATATGACTGTAAAAATTTCATCAAAATTGATCAACCGGAGGGGGGACTTTACTTAATAAATTTTGTATCATTTTCACGTGCTTTTTTTTATTTACTCAAAAACGGCTTTCACGATTTTGATCAAACTGGATATTTGATGTATGTATATGCCAAAGATGTGATAGCCAACATTTCATCAAAATTGATCAACCGGAGGGGGGACATTACTTAATAAATTTTGTATCATTTTCATGTGTTTTTTTTATTTACTCAAAAACAGTTTTCACGATTTTGATCAAACTGGGTATATGATGTATGTATATGCCAAAGATGTGATAGCCAACATTTCATCAAAATTGATCAACCGGAGGGGGGACTTTACTTAATAAATTTTGTATCAATTTCACGTGTTTTTTTTATTTACTCAAAAACGACTTTCACGAATTTGATCAAACTGGGTATTAATGTATGTATATGCCAAAGATGTGATAGCCAACATTTCATCAAGATTGATCAACCGAAGCGGACACTTTATTTCATAACTTTTTTTCTAATTTTTAGATTATCTCAAAAACGGCTTTAACGATTTTCTTCATATTCGTCATGTTTAATGAAAATTGAGTGTTATTTAATATCAGGTAAGCGTTTATTAAAATGTTCTGAGGGGTTTATAGAGCAAATGAAAACAAAAATAAGAAATGAATGTGGAAAATGTGTAACTTTGAGAAGTGGCATTAACAAAACGCATTAATTTCTTATCTAAGTAAGTTGGTAAGTGAAAGTTGTGTGTTGCGCGCACGCACCAGATTTTTTTTATTGTGATTGGTTCATAATTAATATCAAGGTTATGTTGTAAATTATGTTTCACTTGAATATCTCATAATGATGTAATTTTATTATTATTAAGCTATAATAATTATATATCGCTCAACTTAGATCATTTATTATTTAAACAAAATGATAATAATAATAAACATTATTTGAAAAAAAATTATGAAATGTAATAGAGGTTATTATTATTCTTGGCATAATAATATCATATTATATAGAACATTTATTAACATACAAATTAAATCTCTGAAAACAGCACCGCTCGTTTCATTGAATTTATTCGCCAATTTCTTCCATTCATCCTCCTTCTCTTTGACAGTGACGAAATCTGTTTTTTTGGTTTAAAAAATGTCTCCCTTCTCTTCCACAAGAGCCAGAAGAACATTAATTTCACACTGAGAAAAGTTTTTACTTTTTTTTTATTCTTTTTGCTCCATTTTTATAGAACACTTTCCCCTTATTTACTTTTTTGGTAAAAACAAAATAACATGTATAAATAATCTTTCCATAACCCTTACATTACCTTCTCTTTCCATAGAAGTTTCAACAAGGAAATGTAAACAAATATGTACCAACCTTTTAAAAAACATAATAACCTTCACATGATTAGGTTTAAACCGAGCTTAAACTAAACTAAGGCTGTAGAAAGTGAATCAGAGTTTAAACCTCGGATTAAAGATAATCCGGTTTAAGTTAATCTAAGTTTAAACTATGTTGGAGAAAGCGGGCCTAAAAGACCTAAGTCAGCACATAAGCAGACTCCCCCACCTAAGCCTGTATATATACCCCCGCTATTTGTAATCCCAGTCAGTAATGTTCTAGATGTCGTAATTAGTTAGTTCCAGTAGTTTTAGTGCTAGTGCCTAGTGTACAAATGTTCATTGTATTCTTTTATTCAGTAAAGTTTTTTTTAATCAACTTTTAAGAAGAAACTCTAACTTACTTTTTTTACGAACCAGTTGATTCGTGAACTACTCGTCCCTAGAACGTTGTTAGTTCTATCATTAGTGTAGCATCCTATTTGTGTATGATACAATGCTTATATTTACTATGTATGAGTTGACATGATTTCAGAGAAATAATTTTATTTCTTGATCCATATTTTATAAAAGTTACATTCAATGATGACCAGTATAAGGAATATTAAGTGGAGAGTTAACATCGTTCTATCATCTAGGTAATTCTGTAGTGCAATACATTAATTAATTTCCCTTGTTGTAATTTTAGTTATTTTTCAATCATTATATTGTAATAATCTTTAAAGGTGTGAAAATTCTAAACGGAACCATTTTTACCTTACATTGTATCTGGTTATCAGGTTAGTCATGATAGCATCAATCTTTTGAAACATGGAAAGAAGTTTAGGTAGACTTACATATGTTCATGGGGGGCTATGTAATACCATTTGTGAATAATGGCTTTTGGACACATTTTATTACTTTATGAATTCTATTTACTGTGGCCAACCCTGTGATTCTTTCAAAAATCATTATTTAGCAATAATTACTATAATCACCTAACATTTACTTAAAATATGTATTTATTTTATATTAAATTTATATAAAATATAATCATTTTTATTTTCAGAGACTTGTCAAGAGTTGTGGAACCTGTTGTATGTTTAGAATTGTGGTTAACTGATGGGTCGTTTAAGTGTATTGAAATCCCGCTATCCAAATTTCATACTCTGAGGCAAAATGTCGCACTTCTTTTAAAAGAAATTGATGTTATTAACAGAAAAGGGGCCAATATTATGAGAATTATTGGACCTTCTAATTAGTTATTCATTATAATGTGTACATTCATAATTTATAAACCATAATAAATATTTTAATTATTTTTTATTCAAGGAAACTATTATCCAAAACTCTTTGGTAAATAAATCTTAAGCAAACCAACAGAAGCAATTAGAAAAAATTTATTAACATAAAAGTGTGGTGCATGGGGACATTGACAATATATTGCCTGATGGCTAATAGGTAGGCCTCATACTACGCAGTAGTACTACCCCTCTTATATCCTTTCTTTATCAGCCAGCATATGTTTATTGGTGTTTATGTCTATGTTTATTAGTGTGTTCATATATGCACCAAGAAATTTTTCATTATTCATTTTTAGATAATGAAATAATTTATTCATTTATTATATTTTGGAGATCATTAAGAAAAATACTCCTTCCAATGTGATTTGTTATTATCAAAATTATTTTTAAAGTAGTATGTATATTAGACTAATATACCCTTCTGAGCACTCTCATGACACTTATATAATAGGCTATTACTTCAAAATGCAATATAGTAACATCAGGAAATCATTTTACTGTATCACATTCTAATATTTATTGACCTAGATCAAACTCATCTGATCCTATAATTTTTGGTTTATTAACCGTAGAAAATGTGCTTTGGTATGTTCCCAGTATGGATTCAGTTCTGATTTTATATTATCAATTAGAGTACTGTAAACCGAGGTGGCTTTGCCCAATTTTCATGAGAAAGGTAATTGCTGTAACAACAACAACAAACAAAGAAGAAGAAGAGTCAGAAGGTTAAGTAAAATCGAATCACATCATTCTGCGGAGCTTACCCTAATAACTTATAATTGGTGATTTCATTGTTGTTGAATAACGTGGTAAACATTCTGTGAAATATATGGCAAAGAGTTTAAAGATTTGGGGTTATGGAGATTCACATGTGTTATAGCTACGAACATCAGTAGAGGAAAAAGCATTCAAATTTCCTGATAAGCCGGTCGAAGGTTGTGTCTTAAGCCACGATATTGTTATTAAAGCAAGTCCTACATATGAGTTTGATTTTTCAAATCTCTTTGTATCAATAACATAGGTTATTTAAATTTTTAGTTAAAAAAAAAAAATATATTGCAATACATACATATAATTTACAGTGGTCGGCACCCGACCGCGAGGGAGACCCAGAACGAGTTGGGCTGACATAATCAAGAAGGAAGCCACTGAACATCGAGTGGTGAACTGGAAAGCCATCGCCCAAGATAGACAGAGGTGGAATAGGCTAGTTGAGGCGGCTAAAGATCTTCAAGGTCTGTGAGCCAACCGGAAAAACATACATATAATTTGTTCTCAGATACAATTTTTAGTGTCTAACCTGGCTCTTTTAGCATCCCAGAGGAGTGAAATTGCCTATAATCTCTGATCTCTGGCATTAAAAAATAGAGGGTGGGCAAAGTCACCCCTTTCTCAGGTTACTTTGCACATCTTATATTTACTATATAATGTAAGATACCCTCAGTATGAAAATTTTAAGGACACTGATGCTTTACCCTAATGGTTGGACTAATGAAACAGTCTTTAAGATATTTTTTCGAAAAGTTAATGCATTTCATTTATTAAGTTGAAAAGTGGGCACAGTCATCAACGGGGGTGAAGGTGAATTTGTATGATAATTAAAGTTAAGAAACATTTTTTTTTTTTTTTTTAACCAAGATCATTTCTTTAACTAAAAATTATGTTTTTAATGACATACATTTAAGTCAAGGGCGGATCCAGCTGGTTGTAAGGGGGGGGGGCTGCAGCCCCACAGCTATTCCTCTGGATCTGTTTTTCACCTTTATGTTCCTTTCTCACAACTAACATTCTACTTACTCTTCATAGTATTTGTTCTTTACATTACCTCCTTTGTTTTAGTAAAGGGGAGGGGGTGCTGCAGCCCTCCCTTTGGATCAGCTAATTTAAGTGTTATCTTAAAGGGAACTCATTAAACTTTTCTGTTACTTTCAATTACTTTGTTAAGCAGCGTCCACACTATGCCGGGCGAGGCCGAGCGGGCTGACCCGGGCGGCCTAAGCCGGGTTGGTGTGGACGCCCCGGGCGGCTTAAAAAGCCGGCCCGAGCCGAGCCGATCCCAACCCGCAGAAAGTAGGTACAGATCAAAGGATGCCGGCCCGAGCCGAACGAAAATATGTAGTGGGGACGTGCCGAGCGGCACCGGGCGGCTTTAGTTACAATTGAGCCTCCGAACGAACTAGACGTTCTCTGGGTTCTCTAAAAATTAATATTATTTAAATATTAATTTATTAATATTATTTAATTATTAATATTATTTAAATAATAAATATTATTTATTAATGGAGTGGAACGACGAACAAGTGTTGGTGTTAATTGACTTATTCAGAGAACGACGTCATCTATGGGACAGTTCGGATCCAAATTATAAATTAAAAAACAAAAGACACGACAGTCTCATGGAGATCGCTGTGTCTTTTGGAATAGAAAGATTAGAAATTGAGCGAAAGTGGAAAAATTTAACAAGCCATTTTTGGAGAGAGAAAAAGAAGGAAAATGAAACGAAAACAACAGGGAGTGGCGCTGATGAGCCGTACACTAGTAAATGGTTCGCCTACCAGCCAATGATGTTTTTGGGAGATAAAAATAAACCAAGGAATACTCAGGATAGCGGACAAAGAAAAGAAGAGGTAAGTTTGTAATTCTATTTATTAAATTTTTTAACAACTTTGCTAAAAACTAAGTTCATTTTCCTACGTAATATGTTTTACTTGTTGTGTTGGAATGTCACTTCACCCTGTGGAGAAATAAAAAAATCGGCAAATTCATCCCTTACTGATTGAGCCAAAGTAGTACTTCTTCTGGGGACTCCAGAAAGGGAACGTAAGGATGAAGAAGCATCACGCCTCCATAATCCTAACGTAAGCTCCCCATCTTCCGTAGATTCGCTATCGAATATTCCTCTAGGGTTATAAACTGATTTTGAGGAGGTTTTGCGTAAAAAAATATGTAGGTAAACAGCAGCCATAGTAACTTTCGTTGCAACTTCAGGTTGTAATGCCATTGGAGATCGGAATACGCGAAAGCAAGCAGACAGCACTCCAAAGGCATTCTCAGAAACTCTTCGAGCCCTGCTAAGTCTATAACCAAATATCCTTTTCTTAGATCCTTTGTCATGTATTCCAGAGTACGGTTTCATAATATTTGGTGAAAGAGGGAACGCGTCGTCTGCAACTAACACAAACGGGGTTAGTGTTGTCCTTCCTGGCAATGCCCGTGGGGGAGGTAAATGTAGAGAGTTTTCTTCTAGAGCTTTCTTGAAAAATGTATTGTTGAAAACGCCTCCATCGGAGATTCTCCCTTGACAACCCACATTAACATATATAAAATTGTAATTGGCGTCCACCACAGCCATTAAAACTATGCTAAAAAATCCCTTGTAGTTAAAAAATTCCGAGCCTGAATGAAAAGGTGCTATTAAAGCGATATGTTTGCCGTCGATAGCACCGATGCAGTTTGGAAAGTTCCACTTTTCCTCAAATACCTGGGCGATTTCATTCCACTCTGCTTCACTCTGAGGCATCTGGAAAATGAAAGTAAAAGAAAAATTAGTCATACTTTTTAGAGAATTTTTTCTTTGTATATTTACTTATATTTATCTATTTTAGTATTTATTTTGGTATTTATATTTTCAGGAAGATGAATCACAAAACAGTCAAGAAGAAGGCATCAACGATGACAGCCAAGTTGTTCATCCCCAAAACTCTGAAGAAAACCAACCATCAACGCTTTCCCCTTCAGAGGTCCAAGGAACCAAAAAAACATTCAAATCTCCGAAGGCACTGAAAAGCAAATCTGCAAAACGTCGATTAGTGGCTAGTCCCGGTCCACTGGATGAGGCTCTGAATGTTATGAGATCTCTTCATACAAAAAGAGCGAACATGGAAGACGAATATTCCTTGTACGGAGAACAAATAGCGATTAAACTAAGGAATCTTTCTTCACCCCGAACCAGGTTGGTCGTGCAAAACAAAATCAACCAATTATTATTTGAAGCTGAAATGGGATACCTTGATCATCAGCATGGGTACAATGTGCCACAAGTCAATATGCAACAAAATCCTGGACCGGCCAATCCAATGGTGCCTCCATTCCCCCAGGCTTCCAACATGCCCAATCAATTCCAACCACCAATCTTCACTGAATTGACCAATGCATCATCTAACTGGTTTTCGACATCTGGATACTCCTCAATGCCGTCATCAATCTCCTCGTACTCGCCATCGCCATCGCCATCCCCTGCATCCACTGGTTCAGAACTTTCAAATATGGACCCCTTCCCTCAATAGTTTTGTAACTTGTGTAATTAATTGTTTTCAACTTTTTACCCAATTATTTTTAACTTTTGTAATAAATTATTTTCAAATTTTGTACTCAATTATTTTTAATTATTATGTTGTCAATAAAAGTACTATTCTAAATTAATGTTGTTTAATTTTCCTTACCTTAATGTAATCTTGAAGGGCCTCTACAATGGCGTCACAAACTTCAGGTACGAATTTAGAGATACATTGTTTGGAGATCTTCAAAACATACATTAGTGAGTGGTACGAATCACCAGTCGCAATGAAGCGTAGAGTGGCAGCTAATCGTTCGCTTGCTGGAATAGCATCTCTATAACAGGTATTCTGTTTCGATATTTTGGGTCCAACCTTGTCGAGTAGCGTTTGAAAGTCCGATCGCTGCATTCGAAAAAAGTTGGTGAAACCAACGTCATTTCGGTATTCCAAATTCAGCGGGTCTGCTTCATCCAAAATTAAATCTTTTATCAATTCGCTCGTCCTGTACAGCTGCCGTCCTCTCCTAAGGCTCGGGCGAATCCAAAATCTTCTTGGACGTCTTTTTGGGGGCTGACTTAAAGCTATTATAATCACAGACATGGCTGACATAGCGACGTCATAGTCGGTAATCATTTTAACACCAACACTATTTAAAAAAACACACTTTAAAAAAACTTCTTGAAAGTAGTCAACGAAGTCACCAGTCTTGGTGTCGAATTGAAACTAATATAGGTAGATATAACCCGGGCGGCCTCGTTTTCGGTGTGGACGTCGTGCCGGCCCGAACGAGCCCGCCCGGCCTCGCCCGGCATACTCCGGCATAGTGTGGACGCTGCTTTAGGGAGAGGGACACCACAAACTAGTTGCCCCTTCTGACCAATCAATGCTGCAGAAATTTGAGGAACGACAAATGAAGATAAATAAAATCAATCTGACTCTGAACAAGAAAAATCTAGTGCATTGCTGACAACACAAAACTTTCTCATACCTACTTGGAGCACAGAGTGTTTTTTACATATGATTTAGATAAATAAATAGCTTTATCCACCTTTATTTAATTATTTTTGTTTTTTGTTCTCCCTAAGGGTTAGAGTCTTATAATTATTGCAAAACTTGAAAGTCTTCAGTGATTTTCGATCCATTATTATTTATTTTTATTTTTTGAGGGGGAAAATCCTATTTTTTTTTTTTTATAACGGTTCTTATAAAATTGGAGCTTAGTTTTGAATTTTAGTTAAATGTCTTTCCAAAAACCAACGAAGATTATAGTCCATGACTGTTACAGCTATAACCACCTTATATTTTATTCGGAAATCTGTTATGGGAACTTTAAGTAGGGAAGTTTTAAACTAAAATATAATTATTTAGGATAACAATGTTGGATATTTAAAAAAAAAAAAAAAAAAAAAAAAAAAAACTTTAAATATTTTGAGCATTTCGTCCTTTTCTAGGCAGTCACTAAACAACAAATACATTTTTTTTCCGACTTCCGGTTTTCAACGAAAATACACGTTTTGGGAGTCAAATCAAACGAATCCCGCAAAATGGTTTGTGTATGTCCGTGAGTAACAGACTAGCTTAATAACTATAAAGCCTACGAAACTGAAATTTGAGATATGAATGTACCCATGATGTGAAAGATTTCCTGTCGCGAAACTCGCCGACGAATTCAAGAACACGGATTGGCCCTGTTAGTGAATCAAAAAGCAACTCTAGTCGATCAAATTCAAATGTTCAATTAAGAACAAGACTTGATTATCGGAAACTCGGTATTGATGGGTTATGCCTTCGGTGCGGAAATCCTCATAAATCCCCACAGGCTTCGATGCCGATTTTGTGGTCGTTCTGGTCATGTACAGAGAGTTTGTCTTCGAAACTTCTGTCTACGGTACATCAAAATGTGAAGATACTGAAAATGATGATATCGATGACACTTTTGGAATCAACCAAATCGTTGACATATTTGAAAATCAGCATTCCAGTTTTAAAGATAACGACAAATATTTTGTTCAAGTCAAAATCGAAAATCAATGGCAGGAATTTGAAGTCGATTCCGGAACAGGATTTAGATTACACCCCAGGTCACAGTTTGACGCCCTTAAACTCAAAATACCAATTGAAAAATCCAATTTAGCTTTTCGTTCCTGTACTTGACGACTTGACTTGGACGAGATTTTCAAAGATTATAGCTCTATTTTTGAACAAAAGGTGGGACTGTCCCCAGCTGAAAAGTATCTAAAAAGGTCTATTAGAATTCGGTTGGATGCTATAAAACCCTACAAAGAAAATCCAAGATCAATTATCAATTTGAAAACAAGACAGCTTCAAATAGGAACTCGCGTTCAATCAAGATATTATTCAAATTCTAAGCCCCAATGGCGCCTTGGCCTATAAGTATGGACGACTTCATTATCTTGTGAAACTCGATGATGGGTTCATCCTCAAGCGCCATATTAACCAGTTGATTCAAACCGTACATACCAAAGAAGACAGTTACGTTGGCACCAGCTCTACCAGTACCTAGTTCGAACCAGGAAGGAAAGCACTTCGTATATGAACATGGACTTCTGCCATACCTTAATTTTTCCAGTCATCGAACGCTCCCGCAGGAACCTGAACAACCTAGGAGAGAAGAACAAGATACTAATCCATCGCCAGACCAAAACGTTACCGAGGAATTAAGACGCTCTGATCGACATCGCCAACGACCTCGATACCTACAAGATTATGTGTTTCACACTTCCTTAGGATGTATTTAAACTGATGTATTAAGTGATTCAAACTACCTTGGTATATTAGGCTATTAGATGAGATTTGTAAAACAAGCTAAATTTTCAATTTTTTTTTTTACTTTTTTATTTCAGAACTGATTATATGTAAATTTTGTGGGGGAGAGTTGTAATATATAAGGCAAGTTGTTATGTATAAGGCACTGCATTTGTATGAGCAATATTCCATGTATTAAATTAAGCAGCCTTCTTTTTTATGCTAATTAGATTAACACATATTCCAGTGTACATGTGATTGAAAAGATAATAAAGTTACTATTATGTTCTTTAAATGTTTTGTTAAAATGTATGTTCTTTAATTTCAAAGACTTAACTAATTAAGTGTTTTAACTAAATGATGTAAGTTACAACATTTATACTCCTCTGGTAGTGACATAACAATCTTTGTTATTAGCATCTTCTCAGAAATTTCTTCTCCTAAGACTTTCATTTTTCCAGCTAGATCTTCCAACTGAGACAAATGTTCAGATATTCATTCTGATATTGATAAGCGAAGAAACGTTGTACCATGTGCAAGCTCACCTCAGAGGTTCTGTCATATACTGTAGTCAGCTTCTTTCACATGATAGTAAATAACGTAAAGGTTTTTCTTCAATTCGAGAAGTTAAAATTTCCTGAGCCAATATATCTTTTATACTCCACTCTTTAATTAACTTATCCTCTAATGGCTTCACATTGTCAATGCAAACATCAAAACAGTTTTTATTAACCGACTTCGAACGAAAGAGGAGGTTACTCAATTCGATACGTATGTGCCTTTTTTTTTTTTTTTTTTTTTTTCTTTTTTTTTTTTCTATGTATGTCCACCGATTACTCCGAGATGGAGGGACCGATTGGAACGAAACCTTTTGCATCTTGTAGAGTATTTTTCCAAGTTGGTCCCATTAAAACCTTTTTTCTGTTCTTAATTTATTTAAGAAGTTATCGGGAAAAAACATGAAAATAAATATTTAATTATCACTAAAAATTTTTACTTATTGGAAAAACATATGGCATATATAACATAAGGTATGCTCCAACAAGCTAGTAAATTCATTGGTAACTAACAAATCTCAATAATGTTTTAATGCTGGATGAATCATGTGGGAAAACTAACCAATCAAATTTAGAATCAAAAGAGTGGGGGGAGAACATGAGCAGTCTATTAGTTATACGACGTGTTTTAAGTGCTTATTAAATCGTAGCCCTTATTGCTTTAAATCAGATTTTGATTTCCGACGATTCTTCATGGAGTGAAACTTGTTATGTTTTCCGTATTACTACTATAGGTTTTTAATTTTGTTTCTGCAACTAGAATAAATTAGAAAGTCGTTCAGTGCCAAATCATTTATTTTAAGAAGACGAAAATCTGCTGTCTAAGCTCAAATGTGGTGTGCAGGGGCATGTCTTCTTCTTCTTCTGCTCAACAACAACAAGTTGAGGCCTCTTCAATCAGTTTCCGCCAGTTGTTCCGGTCAAGTGCGGCCGCTTTCCAGTTTCGAGATCCAAGGAGCTCTCTGGCCTCGTGTGGCACTCCGTCCAACCACCTCAGCTACGGTCTTCCGCGATGTCTCGTCCCATGCAGTACCTCTCCTAGGACCTTCTTGGGATGGCAGAGTCCTCCATTCTTATAACATGGCCCGCCCAGCGGAGCCTACCCAGCCTGATGAAGGACACGGCATCCACATCCATGTAAAAGTGAGCCACTTCTCTGTTGGTTCTCCGTCTCCAGACTCCGCCCTCCTGCACTCCCCCATAGATACTCCGGAGGACACGTCTCTCAAATGTGAGGATCGCCTGCATATCGCTCCTTGTCATGGTCCATGCTTCAGACCCATAACACAATACTGGGCGTATGAGGGTTTTATACATAAGCTTTTTAGTTGACCTTGTGATGAGGTTGCTTCTAAGATATGGCCTTAGTCCAGAGTAACATCTGTTAGCAGCTGGTATTCTCTTCTTAATCTCGGATGAGACGTCATTGCTGGTATTGACAACCGAACCGAGATATGTGAATTCGTTGACCTTCTTGAAGGAATATTCCCCGAATTTCACGCTCTCTCCAGGAACTGCAGGTTGATCCGTAACCAGGTACTTGGTCTTACCTTCATTTACCAGCAATCCTAATCTTCTTGCTTCTGCTTCCAGACGTACAAAGGCCTTCTCAACTGCTTTTTTGGAACTTCCGTCCAAAAAAGCAGTTATGAACTAATTTACGTTCTGCTAAATAATTTCAATATTAGTTTGTTCCATCAACAATTTCATCTATGATGGCTAATTGTCTAATTTTGTTTTACGATGCTAGCTGGTGGCACACAGGCTTTGCTATTGTCTAGATAGGAGAGTCTAGATATAAAAATCTTTAAGATAGGCACTTATTAGGAATTATTTCCATCAATCATTTTCCAGTTGATTTTTCGATTTTTTACAGTTTTCCACTTGCCTAAATTGTGAGTTGTAATTGTTTGCTGTGAATTAACTGAAATGTAGTAGAAGAGCCAGACTGTCTTAAGAAAATTTCCATTGATTTTGAGGTTGCGATCTTTATTAAATCGAAAGAAATTTTATTAAAGTTTCACAAAGGCCAGACAATAACACTGAAAAATGCTTTATTTCATGTAACAAAAATATATCAAGGAAAAAGTATTTTTATGGTAACAGCTGAGGCTAAAAATTTAACAAAAAACAGTGTTGCCAGCAATAGTTCAAATTACTCCAATAAAATAAAATATTCAACATCCCCCCTTAATTTGAACTCCAGACAACACAATACTTTTGGAAATTAAACCCAACCTCTCCCTCAGTTTCTCGAAACGTGGTCTTGATAAGCCCTTTGTGAAGATGTCTGCAACCTGTTCTCCACTTGGAATATACTGGACTTGCAGCTCGCCTTCCTGGTATCTCCCCCTCACGAACTTGTAACGAATGTCAATGTGCTTAGTACGACTATGAAATTCGGGATTTTTAATAAGCCGAATGGCACTCTGATTATCTATTACGAGAATTGGAACATCGCTGACACCAAGAAAAGAACCATACAAACGTGACAACCACATTGCTTCCTTTGCTCCCTGACTTGCGGCAATAAATTCTGCTTCCGTTGTAGAAAGCGCTATACATTTCTGCTTACTACTGCTCCAAGTAACAGCGCCCCCTCCATAACGAAAACATAGTCCAGTAATAGATCTTCTATCATCTGAATCTCCGGCATAATCGGCATCCGTGTAAACTTGCAACTTGCAAATAGAATCGGCTTGATAGTGAATACCAAAATCTTGCGTTCCTTTAACATAACGAAGCAGACGTTTAGCCATATTCCAGTGTTTTACCTTGGGTTTATCCAACACCTGGGACAGCACACCAACAGCAAAGGAAATGTCGGGTCTCGTGGCAATGGACAAATATATCAGACTACCAACCAGCTCACGGTACGGAAAGGATTGGTCTAAATCCTCAGTGCAAATGTCCGTAAGGTGACTGGGATCCACAGGAGTCAGCACGGAGTTCGCTTCATCCATCCCAAACTTATTGATAAGCTTTTCCGCATACATTTGCTGGCTTATGAAGACAGAGCCATCTTGCAACTGATACAACTCCATACCTAAAAATCTATTTACTTTATAATTAATAGTTGCTTTAAATTCCTTCTGCAGTTTCAGAAAGAAGTCGTCTAAAACTTGTCGGTTTTTAGCTGCCACCAGTCCATCATCTACATACAAAATTAAACTCAAAGAGTGGTCTAATGCGATAAATAGACATGTATCTTCATCAGAGCAAACCAGACCACAATCCTCCGAAAAATCGACAAACCTTTTGTTCCACCTCCTAGAAGCCTGTTTAAGGCCATACAAACTTTTCTTCAGCAGACAAACTCGAGCTGAACCATCACTGAAACCCTTCGGTTGCCTCATATAAATTTCCTCATCTATGGGTGCATTTAGAAAAGCCGTTTTAATATCAAATTGACCCAAATTAAATTTATTTAGTTTGACAATGCTCAAAAAGGCTCTAATGGTGTCCCATCTCACAACGGGAGAAAACGTCTCTCTGAAATCAACACCGGGTTTTTGTGAAAAACCTCTAACAACTAACCTTGCTTTATGTCGTATTGTTCCATCAGCACTCTCTTTCCTCTTGAAAACCCAACGATTGTCAATAGCATTCCTCCCTTCAGGCAGGTCAACAAGGATCCACGTACCATTTTCTTCCAAAGACTCAAGCTCTTCACGAATAGCCTCTCTCCAATTTTGCTCTTCTTCAGATGCTAGTGCCTCTTCTAGCGTGACTGGTTCCTCACATGCGGCTAGCATAGCGTAATCCTCAAAACGAGTAGGTTTCTTCAGTGTATCCCTGTCTCTCAACTTTGCTGAGCTTGGCACATCTGTCACGCCAAGATTATCTGCATTTGGACTAGATGCCACAACCTGCTTCACGTCATCAGATGATGGGACCACAACATACTCTTGATATTCATTACAATCTTGTGAATCCGGTTCTGCAACAAATTCTCCTGAAGAACATGAACTTACTTCTTCAATTTTGAAGACAATATCTCTGCTACTAATTATTTCATTCCTATGAGGAATCCAGACTCTAAATCCATCCTTGTCGTGACAATACCCTACTAAATGGCCCTTTTCACTTTTCTTATCCCATTTCTTTCTCCGCTGCTTTGGGACATGCACGAAGCACTCAGTGCCAAAAACCCTCAAATGATCGACAACTGCTCTTTTTCCGAACCACAATTCGTATGGCGACTTTCCATCCACAGGGGTGGGCCCTGTCCTGTTGATGACATATGTGGCTGTGTTAACGGCTTCGGCCCACAAGTGCTCAGGCATTGACTTGGCATGCAACATGCTGCGCGCAGCCTCTACTATGGTGCGATTTTCCCGTTCGGCACCACCACACTGTTCGGGAGTATATGGCATTGTCACGCGATGCGATAACCCTTCATTTTCAATAATTTTTATTACCTCCTTATTATTAAATTCAGTTCCTCCATCTGTGAGTACCTCTTTTAATACGTGCCCACATGTCCGAACCTCCGCCATAAAAGCTTTTAATTTGTCTGCTACCTCACACTTACTTTTTAGAAAATAAACTCTTCTAAATTTACTGTAGTCGTCCTTGAAGACTATAAAGTAGCGGGATCCACCCAAAGATGTCACAGGCATAGGGCCACAAACGTCTGCATGCACTAATTCACCAGGCTTCTGGGGCTTTATAGTGCGCTGGCCAAAACTCAGTCTATGTTGTTTGCCATAAAGACATGCCTCACAAAAATAATCATCATCAACAAAATCTATACCTAGCCCTTTTAAAAAAACTTTTATATGTTTCTTATTTTGATGGCCCAAGCGCTCATGCCAAATCTGTAAACTATCAGACTTATGAACTAAATTTGCTTGAGGAGAAAATCTAGGCATAACGACTCTCATATTCATTCTAAAAATGCCTTGGCTTCTAGAGGCAGTGGCAGCTATGGCATTACCTCTGATAATAGTACATCCATTTGAGTCGAAAATCGCCTTTAGCCCTTTATTAACCAAAGACAAAATAGAAAAAAGATTCTTACCCAGGTCTGGAACTAGCCAAACATCATACATGGTGCCTTTCTCCCACCTTTCATCGACTTGCATTTCAATCAAAATATCTCCTTTACCAACAGCCATGACATGCTGCCCATTTCCAATAAGCACAGGCTGGAAAACTGAAAAAGATTGAAAATTAATAAAAAAATCTTTGTTCATTGTCATATGATGGCTCGCTCCAGAATCTGCCACCCACACATTACTTCTGGTGCCTATAACTTCAGAGACACCTGAGATACCCAGATATGCTGATTCTGCCCCACCCTGACTGATCTTTGCATCTTTACATTTTTTAATAGGACAAAATCTGGCTATATGTCCAAACTCGTTGCAGGTAAAACAACGTGGCCCCCTATTAATTTTTTTATAATCTTTGGAGATGTTCTTGTCTTTGGAAACGACCAAAGCCAAAGAATTTTTGTGACTCTCTCCCATACTACATCTCTCATTAAATCGCAACTCAACGGTACAAAGCCGTTCCCTAAGTAAATCAATGGTACGGTCTTTCTTAGGGACAGATTCCCACGCATTGATAAACTCGAAATAACGAGCCGGCAGAGTATTGAGTACTCTATTTAAAAACAAAGAATCTGGAAGTTTCGCTTTATCTTCCTTCCAAGTCTCATCTTTCAATTCCTCCCACAATTTTTCTAGCCTAGCAATATGACTAGCAACACTATCAGTAGTATCCATCTCATTTATCCCGAAAAACTCATTAAATAAACGGTCCTGACGCTGTTCTGTACGCTGCTCGTAAATACTGAGCAGCTTGTCCCACATCTGTTTGGCAGTAGTACACATATTAATAAGTTTTCTTACCTCAGGAGTTACACTTGAAGCAATTAAACCCTGTGCATAGAATTCTATTTTGTTGTATGCGGCCAATTCCTTATTATACTTCTCCACATCTGCACTGGTAGCTCCCGAAGTCAGCTCATCAGGCTTCTTATGTATTCCTTCAACAGCCTGCATAGCATTATTACATTGTAGTTGAATCCTTACCTGGAATTTCCAATCTTTCCAATTCGATTGGCCCAACAATTTATCAATAACAATTATAGCTCTTGAATCCATGTCTGGGCCCATAACCTATTAAAGTTTCACAAAGGCCAGACAATAACACTGAAAAATGCTTTATTTCATGTAACAAAAATATATCAAGGAAAAAGTATTTTTATGGTAACAGCTGAGGCTAAAAATTTAACAAAAAACAGTGTTGCCAGCAATAGTTCAAATTACTCCAATAAAATAAAATATTCAACAGATTTAAAT
This sequence comes from Aelia acuminata, assembly GCA_911387785.2. NCBI lineage: Eukaryota > Metazoa > Arthropoda > Insecta > Hemiptera > Pentatomidae > Aelia > Aelia acuminata. The sequence continues at coordinate 89,125,275 of OU426982.1, forward strand.
ATTCGATTTTCTAAAGGTTGCCGAAATTTTCAAAAGCCAAACCGTCATAAGTTCAGTGTTTGCGGTTCGTGAGAGCCTAAGAGTGTTGTTAAGAGCCTAAGTCCAATAATAAATGAATGAATTTTATTGAAATAGACAGTGAAAATGAGCTTGCATGTGTTTAGGGGTTTTTCGCGTTCAAGGTAGTCATCTCTCAGGTATCGAAATAACACAAATATTGTGTATTGTATTTCCTAATTAATGACAATTTTCCTGTGACACTTTCTCCATAAAGACATTACACTATTTAACAAAGAAATTGAAATTTCAATGTTTGCTGATGTTCATCCATCAATAAAAACTGCAAAATAAAAGTTGATATCTCCCAGAATCAACGTCTTTGTATGAAAGTCCCCTCAGCGAAAATTTGGCAGCCATGAAAATGCTTAATATCATAATTGCTACCCTACTAGAATTGAAGAAATTTATTTTGTGAATATTTTTTATTACGAAGGATATTATTCTTAGTACTTCGCTTTTAAATTTAGTCAAACATTTAAATTTAGTCAACATTGACCTTTTAAAAAAAAAAATTCCAATTACAATCGTAGAAGGTAGGGTGTAGAAGTTGTATTATACAGGCACCGCTTTTAAACTTTTCTGTGTGTACTCATAAAATTGAACAGGTGACTGTTTATATAATTGTGTCCCGGGAATAAAAAAGCCCGGGAAAGACGAACGTGGTAGAGCGTAAAAATTTTCGAAATTTGTTTTACCCAACTTACGGTTTTCTACATTTGTTATCATCTCCAACTAAAAAGCATGAAATAAAAAACATTTTATAAAAAAAAAAAATTAAACCGACTTCGAAACCATGGAACCAGTAAAAATAAATGCACTGAAAAATATGAAATAACTAGCTGGGGTGCCCGGCTTCGCTCCGGTAGTTGTGTGGTAGCTTTAATACCAGAAAAACTTTAAAATTAAAGGAAATAGGGAACAAAATTAGCACCTTTTTGAAAATTCGGTTTTAACTTGGTATCAATATTCTGCAGTCTTGAGATCTGCAGAGTCCGTTCAAATAAGGAACCCTGTATAATTTACTGGGGGTTGAAAATGGTAAATGAACAATTAATTTTGCTGCAACTTAGTCGAGTTATGCATCGTTTTGATGGTTTCTGTGATTCTGAATCCTATAAGCCCATTCCCAGCAGTCAGCAGATAATAAGTTATTAGATTATTGTTGAAAAATATATATTTCGAGTAAAACTTAATCACTGACTACTATGATGGTTCTATTTGATCCAGAAGTATAGAAACTTCCGAAGATTCATAGAAACTTTTTTTTAAGACCTCTCTTACATTTCAACCTCCCTTAAGATATCCCCCGTAATTTGAACGGTTTCTGCTCGAATCTTACTACTATTACAAAGTGAAAACCAAAATTTCTTGAAGGCACAATTTTCTCATCATATTTCTTTTTATCTTGAACTATGAGGGATGATAAAATCTTGAATGCTGTTATTGGAGTTAGTCGTTTTGTCAACTGGAATGCTCATCATGCATTGTAACCAAAGCAACTTCTTTTTCATAAATACAATAAGAATACTTCAAACTTTTTATTTTCGATGTATATTTAGTCAATTCATCTCTTTTTTTTATGTCTAATTTTATTCGCTCACTGTACTACTAAGAAATGTTTACTCATATCGCATTAAATTTACTTAAGTATATATTATATATAGATTAAATGTAACGTGCTGATCATATATTAGCCTTCTCATGAGAAAACTAATTTTTTAAGGAATCCAGTTGGTTTTCTAATTGATTGCTGAGATATAAAGTACTTATTTTATTTTTAAACGCAAACTAATTATTTTCTCTTAATTTTTTAGTAATTTAAAAAGAACAGCTGAAAAAATATAGAGCGATTACCTACATACTGAATGAATGGACAATAAACATTGAGTGAAACGCACCCTAGCGCTTCCTGGTAGCCTGGAGCTCGAACTAAATTTTTCATTCATAAAATCGTATCTCAATCTCAGAGAGGCTAATTAAATGGTGCGAGAGGCATAAAATTCCAGTCCTTTTCTCTTCAATTCTTCACTCTTAAGAGAAAAACGGAAACCTTCTTCTCCGTAAGGGGTCATATGGCTATACGCAGACATAACTTCTTTCATCCTTCGTGGAGTAGTTTTTGAGCCTTTTCGGCACGCACATTGTACACTTTGCTTTATAATATACTAGCTAGGGTGCCCGGCTTCGCTCCGGTAGTTGTGTGCTAGTTTTAATAACAGAAAAACTTTAAAATTAAAAGAAATATTGAACGAAATTAGCACCTTCTTGAAACTTTTGTTTTAACTTGGTATCAATATGTTCAGCATGAAATGTTCACTCATATTGAATTAAATTTACTTAAGTATATATTATAAATAGATTAAATGTAATGTGCTGATCATATATTAGCCTTCTTATGAGAAAACTAATTTTTTAAGGAATCCAGTTGGTTTTCTAATTGATTGCTGAGATGTAAAGTACTTATTTTATTTTGAAATGCAAACTAATTATTTTCTCTTACTTTTTTAGTAATTTAAAAAGAACAGCTGAAAAAATATAGAGCGATTACCTACATACTGAATGAATGGACAATAAACATAGAGTGAAACGCACCCTAGCGCTTCCTGGTAGCCTGGAGCTCGAACTAAATTTTTCATTCATAAACTCGTATCTCAATCTCAGAGAGGCTAATTAAATGGTGCGAGAGGCTTCAAATTCCAGTCCTTATCTCTTCAATTTTACACCATTAAGAGAAAAACGGAAACCTTCTTCTCCGTAAGGAGTCTTATGGCTAAACGAAGACATAACTTCCATAATCCTACGTGGAGTCGTTTTTGAGCCTTTTCGGCACGCACATTGTACACTTTGCTTTATAATATATATTGATATTGATTACCTTCTGATTTTTATGAGTACACAGCAAAATTGAAAATGTTATAATAAGCGAAGAAATTTACTTTTATTTGTACAAATACTAATTTTTAATAAAAATTGTGAAATTAAAATATTAAATACTATGTTCAATACAACACAATCTTTTCGGAGGCGGCGCAAATATAAATGACATTTTATCGATACAATTCCATTAGTAGGCATTAAAATCAATAGATGAGAAGAGAGGATCCATTTTACGATTTTCATAATGTCTAGTGTTAAAAATTTTAAATTTTGCGCCGCTTCCGAAAAGATTGTGTTGTATTGAACATAGTATTTAATATTTTAATTTCACAATTTTTAATAAAAATTAGTATTTGTACAAATAAAAAACATTTTATAAAAAAAAATTAAACCGACTTCGAAACCTAGGAACCAGTAAAACTAAATTCACTGAAAAGTATGAAATAATTACCTTCTGATTTTTATGAATACACAGCAAAATTGAAAATGGTATAAAAAGTAGAAAAAAGGAATAAGAGGAATAATTTTATTTTGATTTGTACAAATACACACTAATTGTTAATGAAAATTATTAAATTAAAATATTAAATACTATGTTCAATAAAACACAATCTTTTCGGAGGCGGCGCGAAATAGAAATGACATGTTACGTCATGACGTCATGAAAAGATTTTCAAAATGCCTAGTGTTAAAAATTTTAAATTTTGCGCCGCCTCCGAAAAGATTATGTTTTACTGAACATAGTGTTTAATATTTTAATTTAATAATTTTCATTAACAATTAGTGTGTATTTGTACAAATCAAAATAAAATTATTCCTCTTATTCCTTTTTTCTACTTTTTATACCATTTTCAATTTTGCTGTGTATTCATAAAAATCAGAAGGTAATTATTTCATACTTTTCAGTGAATTTAGTTTTACTGGTTCCTAGGTTTCGAAGTCGGTTTAATTTTTTTTTATAAAATGTTTTTTATTTCATACTTTTTAGTTGGAGAAGATAAAAAAGTGGAAAACGGTACGTTGGTTTAAAAAAAAATTTCGAAATCTTTTTACGCTCTACCACATTCGTCTTTCCCGGGTCTTTTTATTATTATATATTATTACAATAAGATGTTACAAATAGTCTCAGATAGACATATAGTATGCTGTGTATTAGCAACCCAATGTAGTTGGGTAGCATCTCTTTTATGATGAATAAAGTGTTTTTCTATATATTTAAACAGTCACCTTTTTAATTTTATGAATACACACAAAAGTGGGAAAGCAGTGCGTGTATTATACAATTTTCAACATACTACGTTTTATGATTAAAAAGGGATTTTATTTTTTTAAAGATCAATGTTCCATTGGGAAGGGAACACATAAAATGTTTATCCACAATGACAATATATTATTGTCGTCAGTACTTGTCATTTACATACATCATCGGTTTTCCGAGATGTGTTGAGTTAAATATACATAAATAAATAAATCCGGCCATTCCAAGATGAAGTCACTGAACAGTCGAGATTGTGGCCGGTTTTGGACAAGATATCGTTAATGGAGAATCGATGAGGATGGCAATATGACCTATATTACTCGTAAATTGGAAAGTAACTTTGGAATTATGATTGCTTGCATATTCTATTATTGAAATATTCTTTTGAGAACTTTGGCGATATTATGCATTACTCCGGTAGGGACCGTTAATATTGCTTTATTTAAATCGATCGCTGGAAAAGTAGTGATTAAACATCATCATTGGATAGACGTCCCAACAAAAAAGGGGCAGCCATAAAATTGATCGATATCAAAAAGACTGCCCCGCTAGGATTATGTTCGTAATTCCTTTCGATGAATTTTTGACTAAATTTATTACCGAACTACTATGAATTATAACCTTCGTAATAAAATATTATTCAGAAAATAAATGGCTAAACACTGTTGCTTCAATTCTAGTGGCGTAGCATTTATGATATCAATCATTTTCATGGCTGCCAAATTTTTGCTGAAGGGACTTTCATACAATGAGGTTGTTTTCTGGGAGATATCAAGTTTTATTTTACTAATGCAGCACTTTTTATTGATGGATGAACATCCGCAAAAGCCTCAATAGTTACAGAAACAAAATTAAAAACCGAGCACAAGTTCTACGACAAGATATTAAACAGTGACCGAGTGTATCCGGAAGAAGACAGAGGTATATTGTTAAGTCAACTGAAAATGAGCTTTTCTAGGAATTATTGTATTCCTTTTTAATGTGCTTAGTGAGTGGCTACGATTTTAAATTTTAATGAACCTTCGGGAACTTGACGAACTCTTAAACTCTGCATTAAAAGGGTTATCAATACTCAATCTTTCTTGGAATTCCACGAATTTTGTGGTCTTATGATTATGTTGTCCAACCGTCGATTAGATCTAAATTAAGAAGGTTTACTGCTATCGATGAATATCTAGCTGTCTAATATTTATGCTAATGCTACAGAAAACGACAGCGATATTATACCTATTCTGCTGATATTTAAATCTATTATTGGAAAATAAGTTAAGGTTATGTATAGGTTTGTTCCAACAAGCACTTAAAAAACATCGATAACCAATAGACTGCTCATGTTCTCCCCCCACTCTTTTGATTCCGAATTTGATTGGTTGGTTTTCCCATTTGGTTCATCCAGCAGTAAAACAATATTGAGATTTGTTATTTATCAATTAGTTTTAATAGCTTGTTGGAGCATACCTTATGTTACATATGCCATATGTTTTTCCAATAAGTAAACATTTTGAGCGACAATTAAATAATTATTATCATGTTTTTTCCCTATAACTTCTTAAATAAATTAAGAACCCAAAAAAGGTTTCAATGGGACCACCTTGGGAAAATACTCTACAAGATGCAAAAGGTTTCGTTCCAATTGGTCCATCCATCTCTGAGTAATCGGTGACATACATAGAAAAAAAAAAAAAAAAAAAAGGCACAAAAAAAAAAAAAAGTCACATACGTATCGAATAGAGTAACCTCCTCTTTCGTTCGAAGTCGGTTAAAAAGTAAAATTATTCGTCTTATTGCATTTCTTCGCTTTTTATTAAATTTTCAATTTTGCTGTGTACTCATAAAAATCAGAAGGTAATTATTTCATACTTCTCAGTGCATTTATTTTTACTGGTTCCATGGTTTCGAAGTCGGTTTAATTTTTTTTTATAAAATGTTTTTTTTCTTCAACATTATTAATGGTTCTAAACTTCCATACTTCCCAGTTAGAAGGGCCACTTAAAATAATATTGTTATACGAATCCATATCAAAAAATTCCACAAAAATGTTCTCCTGATAACCTCAAACGAACAAACAGTCCGGCTAAACACTATAACAAAACGAACAGATTTACTATCTGGGCCCATAACCTGTTGGGTGAAATTAATAAAAACAAACTGTACTCAAACACTGTTGTATTAGTTAAGGAAAACAAAATAGAACAGGAGGACAAAGAAAATAGATCACATTGAAAGAAAGAAGCATCCAATATCGCTGACAACAAAAAGGATAGAACAAAAGGCCACATCCTTATAGAGTACATAAGTTTCACAGAATTAAATATTTTACCAATACGAAATAATAATTACAAATTTAACAGAACCGCTACAAGGTTTTAATTTACAAAGAACTTTAAATGGGTATAAATAGTAAACCATTTTGAACATTCAAACACATGTTTAAAATAAATTTTAGAAGGTTATCATTTCCTCATGTTTAAAAATGTATAGAATATTTTTTTTAGTCAAAAATGTTCTGCTCCAAAAAAGTTGTTCAAAATTAATCCGGGGGGGGGGGGGTGTCATATCGAAAAATCGATTATGCTAAATTCTATTACACCTGTGAGAGATCAGGAAGATTGTACAAATAAAACAGTTATTTAGATACATTATGTAATATATGAGGCACTGCATTTATACGAGCAATATTCCATATGTTTTAAATTAAACAAGTTGTAATATATAAGGCAAGTTTTAATATATGAGGCACTGCATTTATACGAGCAATATTCCATATGTTTTAAATTAAGCAGCTTTCTTTTTATGCTAATTATATTAACATATATTCCAGTGTACATGTGATTGAAAAGATAATAAAGTTGCTATTATGTTCTTTAAACGTTTTGTTAAATTGTATATTCTTTAATTTCAAAGACTTAACTAATTAAGTGTTTTGACTAAATGATGTAAGTTACAACAAACTGGCGACGAGGTGAAGTTGATTCTATGACTCGGTGAGTTACATTCAATTTTGAACGTTTTCGCTTCGATTTTCTATTTTTTCGTCGCGATACACTATAAAATTAAATTGATTCAACGAAATGGATGCGACTCAATTTTCCCAACTGTTAGCTGTATTCAACGAAAGTCAGAAGAAACTGATTGTAAGTCTTGGAATAGCTGGTGGGGACACAGGAATCAAACAAACATCATCCCCACTAAATGTTAATCCAATTTTAATTCCCCCATTTGAAAATTTTGACCCAAACCGAGAATCATTCGAATTATATTTAACTCGCTTTGATAATTATTTACAATTAAAAGGTATTTCAACAAGAGAGGAACAAATATGCCGACAACTTTTTATTAATTCGATAGGCCCTATATATTTCAAACTTCTTGTATCTCTTATAGCACCAAAGGATCCCCAAAAGTCAACTTATACCGAGATTACAAAGGCTTTAGAAAAACACCTGTGCCCTAAACGAAACATTCTAGTCAATCAGCACCGATTCTATTTTTTCAACCTATCAAAAACCTGACCAATCAATTGCTGATTATGTTGTGGATCTGCGACGGGATATAAACGAATATGATTTTACATCCCCTTGTGATTGCAAAACTAGTTTCTCAAACATACTTCTCAGAGCCCAATTCATTAAAGGATTATACGATAACAACATCAAAGAATCGATTCTTCAATCTGAACTAAATGATTTCGATGATGTAGTCTCAATGGTACTTGTACTGGAAGCTTCCAAAATAGATGGTCAAGAGATCGCGATCCACCAATCTATGTCAAACAACGCGGATGTTAACAAGATTTTAGATCGTGAGTTTCGTCGAGGAAACTCGCCGACGAATTCAAGATCACGGATTGTACCTGTTAGTGAATCAAAAAGCAATTCTAGTCGATCAAATTCAAATGTTCAGTTAAGAACAAGACTTGATTATCGGAAACTCGGTATTGATGGGTTATGCCTTCGGTGCGGAAATCCTCATAAAGCCTCAGAGTACTCTGTCAATCCCAACAGACTTCGATGCCGATTTTGTGGTCGTTCTGGTCATGTACAGAGAGTTTGTCTTCGAAATTTGCTGTCTAAGGTACATCAAAATGTGAACCACACAAACGGAAATAATGCGAACACAATTGAAGATACTGAAAATGCTGATATCGATGACACTTTTGGAATCAACCAAATCGTTGATATATTTGAAAATCAGCCCTCCAGTTTTAAAGTTAACGATAAATATTTTGTTCTAGTCAAAATCGAAAATCACTGGCAGGAATTTGAAGTCGATTCCGGAACAGGATTGACATTACTGCCCTGGTCACAGTTTGACGCCCTTAAACTCAAAATACCAATTGAAAAATCCAATTTAGCTTTTCGTTCCTATACTAATAATATCTTTCGCCCATATGGGAAAATTCTTGTCAATGTCCAGCACAATGGACGATTTTCGAAAGAAGAAATCTTCATTGTACCAGATGGTCATACCCCACTGTTAGGCAGAGTATGGATTCGACACCTGGGAATAAATCTTAACGAACTGGATAGAAATTCGGCGTCAACACCAGTGGCAGTAAATTCAATTTCAAACTTGGACGAGATTTTCAAAGATTATAGCTCTATTTTCGAACAAAAGGTGGGTCGTGTTCCAAACATTACTTGTAGCCTACATCTTCGTGAAGAATCGAAGCCAATTTTTATGCGGAGCCGCGATGTCCCTTATGCACTGAAGGAAAAAGTAGATGCAGAATTGGATTCCCTGGAAATAGACGGCATCATTAGTAAAATAGACCATAGTGAATGGGGTTCCCCATTGGTCATCGTCCCTAAACCGGAAGGAGCTATCCGACTGTGCGTGGACTACAAAACGACAGTTAATCCCCAATTGAAAACCGCTCGATATCCAATTAGAAGAATTGAAGAAATCTTGAATAGCCTCCAAGGATCATCTTATTTTTGCCGGTTGGACTTATACAAAGCCTATTTACACATCGAAATGGATCAGAAAAGCTGCGAAATTCAAACGATTTCAACACACCGAGGAACTTATTTGATGAATCGCTTATCATTTGGCATAAAGACGGCTCCTAGCGAATTTAACATAATTTTGGACCAAATTCTTCAAGGACTCGACGGCACAATTTCTTATTTCGATGATATCATTGTCCACGGCAAGACAATTGAAGAATGCCGAAACCGCCTACAAAACTGCTTGGAACGACTAAAACAATATGACCTTCATTTGAACAAAAAGAAATGTGAATATTTCAAAACTGAAATTAATTATCTGGGATACACTATTAGGAAAAATCAGATCCTGAAATCATCGCAGAAAGTCATAGCTATTATGGAAATACCACGACCGAAAAATGCTGATGACGTTCGCCGTTTCCTCGGATTAATAACATATTACTCTCGGTTCATCCCAAATTGTTCGACATTAACCTACCCGCTGCGGAAAATTCTCCAGAAGGGTTCAAAATTTTACTGGTCGGCACAATGTGAAGCCGCATTTCTAAAATTGAAAAGTGAAATTGCCAGCGAATGAGTTCTCACCCCTTTCGATCCTCAACTTCCAACTATAATAACATGTGATGCTAGCCCAAACGGGATCGCAGCCGTACTTTCGCATCAAGTCGGTAGCACAGAAAAGTCAGTCGCGTTTGCCTCACGTTCTCTGACCCCAGCCGAAAGAAATTATAGTCAACTGGATAGGAAAGCGTTAGCGATTGTATTTGGGGTAAACCACTTCTTTATGTACGTATATGGGAAAAAGTTTCAACTGGTAACAGACAATCAACCGCTGTCTCGAATTCTTCATCAATCAATCAAGCTGCCAGCAATGACATCCGCACGTCTTTTAAGGTACGCCTCCTTCTTATCTCAGTTCGACTATGAAGTCAAATTCAAAACTGGATCGGAAAATACAAATGTCGACTGTTTGTCAAGAGACCCTGTCAAACAGAAAGGGCCATCGTTGGATCATATTCTTGGTAAAGAAGTAAACTTGATTTTTTCTTCGTCCATAAATCACATTTCAAACAATACCATCACAGCTGAAACGATCGCCACAGAGACAGACAAGGATGAATATCTTTCGAAAATAAAGGCTGAAATGCTGAACGGAAATTATACTAATTTGGACTACACTCTCTATTCAGGCATTCTTTTTAAAAGCCAAAGGGTTGTTATCCCAAAATCGCTCCAGCCTGTAATTCTTCAAGAGCTCCATGAAACACACATAGGAATTTAAAAAATGAAACAGCTTGCACGAAGATATTGTTCATGGACTGGAATCGATCGTGAGATCTTGCGACGCCTGTGCGGAAATCAAGAAAAGCCATATGAAAGTTCCTATACACTCGTGGGAAGAACCAGCTGAAAATTGGGATCGGCTACACATGGACTACGCTGGTCCATTTAAAGGAAAATATTTCCTGGTCGTTGTCGATGCTGTCACGCTGGCCTGAAATCCGCATCATCAACGAGGCTCCAACGACATCAAAAACTATTGAACTCCTGGCAATATTCTCAACCCACGGATTTCCCCGGGTACTCGTATCCGATAATGCCACAATATTTACCTTCGAAGAATTCAAAACATTTTGTTCTAAGAACGGTATAAAGCAGAAATTTTCTGCCCCAGGTCACCCGGCCACCAACGGATTGGCGGAAAGAAACATTCAAACCCTCAAGAATCGACTGAAAGCCATGGAAAATGAAGTGTTTCCTCTCCATCGAAAACTGCAGAAGATCATGATGACTTATCGAGCCACTCCCCTTGCCGATGGACAGTCCCCAGCCGAAAAGTATCTAAAAAGGTCTCTTAGAATTCGGTTGGATGCTATAAAACCCTTCAAAGAAAATCCAGGATCAATTATCAATTTAAAAACAAGACAGCTTGAAATAGGAACTCGCGTTCAATCAAGATATTACTCAAATTCTAAGCCCCAATGGCGCCTTGGCACAATCTTAAAGAAGTATGGACGACTTCATTATCTTGTGAAACTCGACGATGGGTTCATCTAAAAGCGCCATATTAACCAATTGATTCAGACCGACATACCAAAGAAGACAGATACGTTGGCACCAGCTCTACCAGTACCTAGTTCGAACCAGGAAGGAAAGCACTCCCTAGATGAACATGGACTTCTGCCATACCTTAATTTTCCAAGTCATCGAACGCCCCCGCAAGAACCTGAACAACCTAGGAGAGAAGAACAAGATACTAATCCATCGCCAGACCAAAACGTTACCGAGGAATTGAGACGCTCTGATCGACCCCGCCAACGGCCTCGATACCTACAAGATTATGTGCTTCACACTTTAAGGACACCTTAGGATGTATTTAAACTCATGTATTAAGTGATTCAAACTACCTTGGTATATTAGGCTATTAGATGAGATTTGTAAAACAAGCTAAATTGTCAATTTTTTTTTACTTTTTTATTTCAGAACTGATTATAAATTTTGTGGGGGAGAGTTGTAATATATGAGGCACTGCATTTATACGAGCAATATTCCATATGTTTTAAATTAAACAAGTTGTAATATATAAGGCAAGTTGTAATATATGAGGCACTGCATTTATACGAGCAATATTCCATATGTTTTAAATTAAACAAGTTGTAATATATGAGGCACTGCATTTATACGAGCAATATTCCATATGTTTTAAATTAAGCAGCTTTCTTTTTATGCTAATTAGATTAACATATATTCCAGTGTACATGTGATTGAAAAGATAATAAAGTTGCTATTATGTTCTTTAAACGTTTTGTTAAAATGTATATTCTTTAATTTCAAAGACTTAACTAATTCAGTGTTTTGACTAAATGATTAAGTTACAACACATTATATGTAACGGTTATAATTAATATGTGAATAAATGTTCTAGTATTTTGATATGTGTATTTGTAGTTATTTTTGGACACAACAGAGTTGGCGACGAGAGAAAAAAAAAAAGAAAACGTGGATAAAGACCAATTTGCAGCCCTCATTGCAGCAATCGCAGCCAGTAACGAGAGAGTAGTGAACACTATACTTCAGTCTCAAGGTACGCAACAACAATCCATTTCACTAACTCCTTTCGATACTTTCGATTCCAAGAAAGAGCCGATTCAACAATACTTGGAATTTTTTAAAAATTATATCCGCATAAAAGGGCTAAATGAAACGTCGGAATTAACATGTTTGCTGCTAATAAATAGTATTGGCCCCAGCACATACGCTCTTCTTTCAACACTTTCGGCCCCCAAATCACTCAGTGAACTGACGTATCAACAGATATCTGATTATCTTATTAACCACTTAAGTCCAAAAAAAGAATATCATGGTCGAGCGTCACAGATTCTTAATCTGCTCAAACTGAAAATCAAACCCTGTCTGACTATGTTTCATGTCTACGACAGTATGTACCTAACTGCAACTTTAGTTGCATTTGTAAAATTTCTGTTGCAGACTTTTTTCTTTCCTCACAATTTATTAGGGGCATTCAAGACAATAGTATTCGGGAACAGCTCTTAATGACTCCGGTATTTCTATTTTCTCAACTTGTTGTCAAATCCTTAGCTTTAGCAGCCTCAAAATTAGACTCTAAACAAATTTCAAACGTCGGCACTCCATCTGATTCTGACGATATCAATCGGGTTTCTAGAATATCACCAAAATTAAGAGGTAGCCCACAAACACTCACTTAATGTCCGGTCCCAGAAAGAACTCAAAAGTCGATCTTAAGAAACTAGGAATTGATGAACTATGCCTTCGATGTGGTAGAAATAATCACAAATCATTTAATTGCCGCATCGATCGTCAAAACCTACGTTGCTCCGCCTGTCACCGTATAGGACACCTTAAAAGTGTTTGTATTAGAACACTTCTTCAAACCATCAAACATCTGGAACATGCGTCAAACCCCAACTCAGATTCAGACGATTCAACTTATGAATACGAACTAAATAGAATCGTGGATATCAATTCGTATTATAGTTCAAATAATATAGAAAAATACTATGTTGATCTTCTTCTTAATGGGAAAAAGCAAAGATTCGAGGTTGACTCAGGCGCAGGACTGACACTATTACCTATCAAAGATTTTCAAAAACTCAAACTGGAAGCTAAAATAACACCCTCGCAAGTACAATTTCGTTCCTACACTAATGAAATATTTAAGCCAATCGGAGTCACTAAGATTTCCATACAATACAACGACTTAGTTTCAACAGAAAATCTGTATATCGTACCCAATCAGTACTCTCCTCTCCTGGGAAGGGCCTGGATCCGTAAATTTGGAATTGAATTGAAATACCTAGACAAAATCTTAAAAACTTCAGTAAACGCAGTTAGTTCGACCGAGATGACTGATATGATAGAGAAACAATATTTAGATGTTTTTGAACCAAAGGTTGGATGTATACCCAAAATTACCTGCACGTTACACACTAGAACGGCGCCAAACCGGTTTTCCTGAAACCAAGACCTGTTCCTTTCGCCCTCCGCGACAAAGTAAACAAGGAACTAGATGATCTAGAAAAGGATGGAATGCGACTGGGGTTCACCATTATTAGTACTCCCCAAGCCGGACGGCAATGTTAGGATTTGTGTAGACTACAAAAGCACAGTAAATCCACAACTGAAAGATTCGCACTATCCTATTCCAAAAATTGAAGAAGTACTTAGTGAACTTCGGGATGCTGAATATTTCAAGTATTAGCAGGCCTTCCAGGGGTAACGGAGTACTTCGATGACTTGACGGTGTACGGCTCAACTCTCGAACAATGTTACAATAGGTTGGTAGCCGTTCTTAATCGATTGAGATCCAAGAAATAATATCCACGTTAATAAGAAGAAATGCCAATTTTTCCTGAAAGAAATTAAATATTTAGGCTATATAATTAAGAAGAACAGCATTTCAAAGAACCCTAAGAATGTGGCAGCAATTCAAGAAATTCCCCGACCGCGTGACAGAGGCGAGCTCCGCCGTTTCCTCGGAATGGTCACATATTATTCGAAATTTATACCCAACATCTCAACAATGACGCATCCTCTGAGGCAACTTCTCGGTAAGAACAAACGCTTTATTTGGACCTCAGCTTGTGAAAGAGCCTTTATTCAACTAAAAAATGAAGTTGCCAGTGAAAGGGTGTTGATGCCATTTAATCCTGAGCTCCCAGTAACAGTAACCAGTGATGCCAGTCCCTCAGGAATTGTAGGACTCCTGTCTCACGTTGTAAACGGCCTTGAACGTCCTGTCGCATTTGTTTCAAGGTCCCTTTCGAAAGCCGAACAAAACTACATTCAACTCGACCGAGAGGCACTCGCCATTGCCTTTACCGTCAGTAAATTCTTTAATTTCTTGTTTGGGCAACGTTTCACGCTGATCAGCGACAACAAACCCCTGGCGAGGATCTTCAAACATGATTCAAAACTACCACAAATGTTAGTTCCAAGTTCCCGCCTCCTCAGGTATGCTATTTTCCTTCAAGGTTTTGACTAGCCCATTGAACACAAAAAAGCTGGAGATGGTTCCACATGCTGACTGTCTATTAAGAGTGCCGCTTCGGTCTAACTCTCGAACCATTGACGTGTTGATCGATGAGGAAGTACGTGCCATGGCAGAACAGATGATAAATCAAATTTAAACATCAGAACTCACGTACGACAATCTGGTTCGCGAGATATCCCGGGACCCCGAATTGAGCGTTCTCAGAACAGATTTACAAGCAGGAAAAATCGTTGACCCAGAATACTCCATCGAAAGCAACGTTCCATTTAAATGCAATCGGGTCATCATTCCCAAGTCTCTACAATCAGAAGTTTTACACGAACTCCAAGTCCCATCACATCACTGGGAGGAGCCGACCAAAAATTTTGAGCGAGTTCACATCGACTACGCTGGGCCCCTCGAAGGTTACCACTGTCTGATACTAGTGGACGCGAAATCAAAATGGCCAGAAATACGAATCTCAAGGCAGGCTCCTTCAACTGAATCAACGATTGAGCTTCTGTAGGATATATTCAGTTTTCACAGTCTGCCAAAAATCCTCGTCTCTGACTATGCTACTATTTTCACAAGCAAGCCCTTCAAAACTTTTTGCTATGAATACAGCATTCTACAACAATTTATCGCACCGGGACATCCATCGACCAATGGCTTAGCTGAAAGACTTTTGCAAACCATAAAGAAGAAAACCCAATCAATGAAATCTTCTGGAGCATCATTAAAATCCAGGATTCTTTAAATTGTCTACAGATACCGAGCGACACCACATGCCAATAACTTAACACCGGCAGAGATGTACTTGGGACGAAACCTTAGAATTAGACTGGATGGTCTCATACCACCGAAACGTGATAAGCAAACCCACAACTCACATCTAAAGGTGCGTCAACTAAGCTTGGGAGAGAGGGTGCAAGCACGGTGGTACACTAAAAGCAGGGAGGAATGGAAATTCGGAACGGTGGTAAAGACGCTTGGTAAGCTACACTATATTATTGAACTTGATAATGGGTACAAATTAAAGAGACACATTGATCAACTTCGAGCCTCTCGAGTTCAGCGACCATCTCAAGACATAAAAATCTGGTGCGTGCTCGCAACACACAACTTTCACTTACCAACTTACTTAGATTAGAAATTAATGCGTTTTGTTAATTGCCACTTCTCAAATGAACAGAACGGCTTTAATCATGAACAATGGTCTGTCATTAAAGGCGTACTCGGCATGCGTGGGCTCAACGAGTTATATGAGTTGACTGAATATTTTTCTTTTTTTCTCCTCTTTATGTTTTATTTATTTTTATCATATCTCATATTTAGCCATTTCTTATTTTTAGGCGTAACGAGAGACAGTTAATTTCTCCATGTAAACAAAAACAAAGGTACTTTATAAGCAACAAACAAACAAAAAAGGCCCCCCCCCCAAAAAAAAAGCCCCCTCAGAACATTTTAATAATGATAAAGCTTACCTGATATTAAAGAAAACCTAATTTTCATTAAACATGACGAATTTGATAAAAATCGTTAAAGCTGTTATTGAGATAATTGAAAAAAAGTTAAAAAATGGAAAAAAAGTCATGAAATAAAGTGCCCCCTCAGTTGGACCAATTTAGATAAAATGTTGGCTTTTACATATTTGGTATACACATACATCAAATACCCAGTTTGATCAAAATCGTTAAAGCCGTTTTTAAGTAAATAAAAAAAAAAACACGTGAAAATGATATAAAATTTATTAAGTAAAGTCCCCCCTCCGGTTTATCAATTTTGATGAAATTTTTACAGTCATATCTCAGGTATATAAATAGATCAAATACTCAGTTTAATCAAAATCGTTAGAGCCGTTTTTGAGAAAATCGAAAAAAACGTAAAAAGTTATTAAATAAAGTACTCCCTCCCTTTGAGCAATTTTGATGAAATTTTTGCTGTCACATCGCGGGCATATACCTACTAGAGATGCGACATCGAAGGCAAAACATCGATGTTTTGAACATCGATGTTTTTGCAATCAAAACATCGATGTCGATTAAACATCGACCACAAAACATCGATGTTCAAGAACATCGATGTTTTTTGACATCGATGTTTTTTAATTTATACAGTCATTAAACATTAACATATTAGTGCCCAAACGTAATTAAATCGATGTTAAAGTGTAAAGCATTTTATTTTTCATATTTAATGTATAATAAAAATTCGATTTTTTCGACATGTTTTGACAATAACATCGATGTTATATCATATTTGTTTATGTCCAAAACATCGAAGTTATTGTCAAAATATCGATGTTAAAACAGACAATAACCCGGCTGTTATTATCATCGATGTTTTGGACAAAAACAAAGTTGTATTTAACATATATGTCTTGATAATAACAAAGTTGTTTTAAACATCGATGCTTTAACCATAACAAATTAGTTTTGGACAAAAATAAATATTTTAAAACATCGATGTTTTGAAGAAAAACAAATTTGTTTTAACAGTATCCCCCCTATTATTAACATCGATGCTTTTGCCGAAACAAATATGTTTTAACATCGATGCTTAGTAAAAAAACAACAATATATATATATATATATATATATATATATATATATATATATATTCTTAACATCGATGTTTTAGCTATAACAAAGATGTTTTTAACATCGATGCTTTACCATTAACAAACTTGTTTTGAAGAAAACCAAGTATATCTTAATATTGATGTTTTGACAATAACATCGATGTTATGGATAAATATGAATTAACATCGATGTAATGGACAAAAACAATTTTTTTTTTAATATTGGTGTTTTTAACAAAAACTAGTATACTTTAACATCGATGTTTTTAACAAAAACAAAGCTGTTAATAACATCGATGTTTTTAACAAAAACAAGTATCCTTCAACATCTATGTTTTGACAATAACATCGATGTTTTGGATTAATATCTATTAACATCGATGTTTTGACAAAAACAAAGCTGTTAATAACAACGATGTTATGGACAAAAACAACTTTGTTTTAACATCTACGTTTTGACAATAACATCGATGTTTTGGATAAATGTGTATTAACATCGATGTTATGGACAAAAACAAAGCTGTTAATAACATCGATGTTATGGACTAAAACAATTTTTTTTTTAACATCGATGTTTTTATCAAAAACAAGTATACTTTAACATCTACGTTTTGACAATAACATCGATGTTTTGGATAAATGTGTATTAACATCGATGTTTTGGATAAATATGTATTAACATCGATGTTATAGACAAAAACAATTTTTTTTTAACATCGATGTTTTTAACAAAAACAAGTATACTTAAACATCTATGTTGTGACAATAACATCGATGTTTTGGATAAATATGTATTAACATCGATGTTATAGACAAAAACAATTTTTTTTTAACATCGATGTTTTTAACAAAAACAAGTATACTCTAACATCTATGTTTTGACAATTACATCGATATTTTTAACAAAAACAAAGCTGTTGATAGCATCGATGTTTTTAACAAAAACAAAACTGTTAATAGCATCGATGTTATGGACAAAAACAACTTTGTTTTAACATCGATGTTTTTAATAAAAACAAGTATCCTTCAACATCTATGTTTTGACAATTACATCGATGTTTTGGATTAATATGTATTAACATCGATGTTTTACAAAAACAAGTATACTTTAACATCTATGTTTTGACAATAACATCGATGATTTTAACAGAAACAAAGCTGTTAATAACTTCGATGTTTTTAACAAAAACAAAGCTGTTAATAACATCGATGTTATGGACTAAAACAATTTTTTTTTTTATATCGATGTTTTTAACAAAAACAAGTATATTAATTAATCTAATCTTAATTTGTGGCTGACCAACATTTTTAAATTATTTTTAAATAATTTATTTTTTGAAGAGAAAAGATTTGGCTCCGCCGGGAGTCGAACCCGGGTCTCCTGCGTTACATGCGAGGATGCTAACCGCTACACCACAGAGCTCGGCTCAAGGCAGAGCAAATCCTTCCTCTTCACTGATACCTACTCACCCCTATCTCACAAGTTTTGCGAGTAGTAGCGGGAGGTGGACAAGTTTTGTCCAATTTATGGTATTTTATTGACTTAAGTCAATTTTTTAAATTATTTTAATTAATCTAATCTTAATTTGTGGCTGACCAACATTTTTAAATTATTTTTAAATAATTTATTTTTTGAAGAGAAAAGATTTGGCTCCGCCGGGAGTCGAACCCGGGTCTCCTGCGTTACATGCGAGGATGCTAACCGCTACACCACAGAGCTCGGCTCAAGGCAGAGCAAATCCTTCCTCTTCACTGATACCTACTCACCCCTATCTCACAAGTTTTGCGAGTAGTAGCGGGAGGTGGACAAGTTTTGTCCAATTTATGGTATTTTATTGACTTAAGTCAATTTTTTAAATTATTTTAATTAATCTAATCTTAATTTGTGGCTGACCAACATTTTTAAATTATTTTTAAATAATTTATTTTTTGAAGAGAAAAGATTTGGCTCCGCCGGGAGTCGAACCCGGGTCTCCTGCGTTACATGCGAGGATGCTAACCGCTACACCACAGAGCTCGGCTCAAGGCAGAGCAAATCCTTCCTCTTCACTGATACCTACTCACCCATATCTCACAAGTTTTGCGAGTAGTAGCGGGAGGTGGACAAGTTTTGTCCAATTTATGGTATTTTATTGACTTAAGTCAATTTTTTAAATTATTTTAATTAATCTAATCTTAATTTGTGGCTGACCAACATTTTTAAATTATTTTTAAATAATTTATTTTTTGAAGAGAAAAGATTTGGCTCCGCCGGGAGTCGGAGAAAATAATTTAAAAATGTTGGTCAGCCACAAATTAAGATTAGTTTAATTAAAATAATTTAAAAAATTGACTTAAGTCAATAAAATACCATAAATTGGACAAAACTTGTCCACCTCCCGCTACTACTCGCAAAACTTGTGAGATAGGGGTGAGTAGGTATCAGTGAAGAGGAAGGATTTGCTCTGCCTTGAGCCGAGCTCTGTGGTGTAGCGGTTAGCATCCTCGCATGTAACGCAGGAGACCCGGGTTCGACTCCCGGCGGAGCCAAATCTTTTCTCTTCAAAAAATAAATTATTTAAAAATAATTTAAAAATGTTGGTCAGCCACAAATTAAGATTAGATTAATTAAAATAATTTAAAAAATTGACTTAAGTCAATAAAATACCATAAATTGGACAAAACTTGTCCACCTCCCGCTACTACTCGCAAAACTTGTGAGATAGGGGTGAGTAGGTATCAGTGAAGAGGAAGGATTTGCTCTGCCTTGAGCCGAGCTCTGTGGTGTAGCGGTTAGCATCCTCGCATGTAACGCAGGAGACCCGGGTTCGACTCCCGGCGGAGCCAAATCTTTTCTCTTCAAAAAATAAATTATTTAAAAATAATTTAAAAATGTTGGTCAGCCACAAATTAAGATTTTGTTTTTGACAATAACATCGATGTTTTGGATAAATATGTATTAACATCGATGTTATAGACAAAAACAAATTTTTTTTAACATCGATGTTTTTAACAAAAACATGTATCATTTAAAGTCGATGTTTTGACAATAACTTCGATATTTTTAACAAAAACAAAGCTGTTGATAACATCGATGTTTTTAACAAAATTCTCTTATGTTTTAACATCGATGTTTTTAACAAAAACAAACAAAAACAAGTATCCTTCAACATCTATGTTTTGACAATAACATCGATGTTTTGGATTAATATGTATTAACATCGATCTTTTTAACAAAAACAAAGCTGTTAATAACATCGATGTTTTGGATTAATATGTATTAACATCGATGTTTTTAACAAAAACAAAGCTGTTAATAACATCGATGTTAAAACATATTTATTTTTGTTAAAAACATCTTTGTTATACCTAAAACATCGATGTTAAAACATATTTATTTTTGTTAAAAACATCTATATTAAAAACATATTTGTTATACCTAAAACATCGATGTTAAAACATTTTTATTTTTGTAGAAAATATCGATGCTAAAAACATTTTTGTTATACCTAAAACATCGATGTTATAACATATTTGTTTTTGTCGAAAACATCTATATTAAAATCATCTTTGTTATACCGATGTTTTGAACAAAAACAAATATGTTTTAACAATAACCCTGTAGTTTTTAACATAGATTTTTTGGACAAAAGCAAATATATTTTAACATCGATGTTTTGGACTAGAACAGCTAAGTTTTAACAATAACATCGATGTTTAGGACAAAACCAAATATGTTTTAACAAAAACATCGATGTTACAACTTATTCGTTTCTGTTAAAAACAACTTTGTTATTATGAATGAATGAATGAATGAATGAGTTTATTGCTTATAAATTTACAACTTATAGCAAGGAGTTGGTTGTTTACATTACATAAAAGAAAAAAATATTTCAATACAAATTAAAGTTAAAATCTTTACAAAATGTAGTTACAAATAATGAGAAAAAAAAAATATATATATATATATACACTTCTTGAACGATATTTAAGAAAAATTCACAATTAATAAACTTTACAATGGTAGTGAAGAATGGTATATGATATAATAATTTAATGTAACTTTTTTCTTGGGCTTTTATATATTTGACAAAAGTTTTCTAGTTTTCAGGCTCTTCGTGACGAATATAAATATGTTGTCGATTTCTGTATATTGCGTGAGAACGTGTATCAATTTATCTGTTTTATCCAATTCTTGAACTATAAAGCCTAAATACTTTGAACGGAATTGTTTTAGAATAGGGCATGCCAGCAAGAGATGGGATATACTGTCTTCTTTCTTACATAGAGGGCACAAATTCTCAACATTGAATTTTATTGAATATTTTTGAACGTATAATCTTGTATTGTGCTTACAGCATAGGCGCAGTTGAGCCATTATTCTGATTTTATTTATATGCGTTTTAAAATAAAGATATTCTTCAGCACCATCTAGGGAGCTTATATGACGGTACGTAGGGTTAGATGTGCTGTTTAGGACATTATCAATATCAGCTGAATGTAAGTGATTTTGAGATTTTTCCAAGAGATCGTGTAAATCTGTTTTAGTCAGTGCCTGTTTATCCCATATGTCCTTTGCTCCTAATGAGGTCAAGTAATCTTTAAGTATTGATGTCCAGTTGTAAGGGGCAGTGAATTCCTGTATTTGAATGATTCTAATGTAACACAATTTGGCTATATCTGTAGACGGCCTTTCCAATAAGCACTGCCACCATTTCAGCATTCGCTTAAATATTTTGTGCTTCATATGAATCTGCCCTGTTTCCAACCTGACTTGACTGCTAGGTGTATTTATTGGTAAATGAAGCAATAGTTTTAAGAAAGACAAATGGCCTTTCTCTATCTGGTCTGCGTATTCCAGTCCCCATAATTCAGACATGTAGAGAAGTGTATTTTCTGAAATTGCTTGGAATAGTTCGATTTTGGTATTCCATGTGTCAGATTTGCTGTTGTTTAATATCTTTAAAACTGATGAATTAGCTATTGTACATTTTTTTAGAAAATGATTGCCCGCTGAACAGAATTTTGCGGATGAAGAAAAGGGGACTCCAAGGTATGTGAATTCATTGACTTCCTTCAAATCTGTGTTCATGTATTTTAGTTTGTTATGCTTTCCTATTTTGCCACCTTTTCTAAACGTCAGAACCACTGTCTTGTTCGTATTCACCGTAAGCCCTTTTTCAGCACAGTAATTCTCTAGGATCTGAAGTTTGTTCTGGCCATCCCTCCAACTGTCAGCCAAGATCACCAGGTCGTCTGCGTATAATAGGATGATTAGCTCAGTATTATCAGCCAGGGGGATTCCCCTGGATTTATTAGCTGTATAAAAGTCCAGAATGTCTGCCGTATATAGTAAGAAAAGCAAGGGACTCAAAACATCGCCCTGTAAAACGCCTTCTGAGACTGGGATTTCATTAGAAAGCTTTTCTCCTTCTCTAATTACAAAAGTGGCTTGGTCATAAATGTTCATCAGTAGGCGGAGTACTTTCCATCTTAGACCAATATCATATAACCTTCTCCAGAGCCTGCTATGATTTAAAGAATCAAAAGCGCGTTTAAAGTCCACAAAGACTGTGATTACTTTGCGTCTTTTAAGGCGTAACGCTATATTTAATGCTGATGAGAGGATAAAGACATTGCCTCTACAGCCTTTTCCCTTTCGAAAGCCAGTCTGTATATCCGGTATTAAATCTTTTTCTTCTGCCCAAATCACCAGTCGGTTATGGATAATGCTGGTAAGTAGTTTCAAAACTGAGTTCAATATTGAAATTCCTCTGTAGTTCATGGGGTCATCTTTTGCTCCTTTTTTATGAAGTAATTTCATTTTAATTTTAATCCAGCTTGGAGGAATGCATTCTTCTTGCCATACCTTGTTAAATATCTCAAGCAGGGTTAGCTCCCATTTACTGTCCATGACTTTGAAGCACTCATTCGGAATTAAATCCGTACCTATTGCCTTGTTCGATTTGCATTTTTTGATAGCCGTTCTGAGTTCTGCTATTGAGATTTCCATATCTAATTCTGGGGTATCGTTATAGAGAAAGTGACAACCGATGTCTAGTTTTTGGGGCAGAAAGGACAAAAAGAAGGATTCCCATTGTTCAATCGAGAGAGCGCTATTTTGAGTAGGTTTAATTTGGAATTTTCTGATGGTCTGCCAAAATTCTTGAGGGCTCTTGCTGGTGCAGATTATGTTTCTCATCTTTTCATAGTACTGTGTTTTAGCAGCTGATATTGTCTTTTTATAAGTTGTCTTGGCTTCTATATACGAGTTTAAAAGCTCTAATCTAAATGAATTTTTCTTTGCCACTTTATAAGAGTCTTTGAGGTCTTCCTTGGCTTCACGGCAGCTATTGTTAAACCAGGGCTTATTATCCCTCCTCTTGCAGCTGCTTATTTTCTTCAATAGGCCAGCTTGCTTCATACCCGCAATGATAATATTATGAAATTGTTCATGAAGGACACTGCAACTATTTCTAAAATCAAAATCTGTTTCAGCCGATTCTAGAATAGCATTAAAAATATTCAAGTTAATGGGATCTGTGTTAACAATATGTTTCGTTTCTAAATTTATTAGCTTTTCCTCAGTGGAGTAAATTGTAAGCAGGCAGGGGAAGTGATCAGATTGACTACAAAATTCAATAATTTCGAAATCCTCTATGTCTTGAAACGATGGAAAAGACGCCCATACATAGTCTATTGTGCTACAACCGTTGGTGCCTACATAAGTAAATTTCCCTGGAGAATCTCTACTTGATCTGCCATTGCATACAACCATGCCAAGCTCTTGCATTGCTGCCACCAGGTTTCGACCCCTCTTATTTACTACATTATCCAAGACAAGACGCTAACAGATTTCATACAAATAGCCTCGTCATCTAGTTCGTTCAAGGAACCGAGCCGAGCGTTCCAGTCTCCTCCGACAATGATATTGTAGCTGCAATATCTATTTGTTATGTCTGTAAGGGCATTGATTATTAATTGTAATTTATAGTCATTTTCAGGGCCTGGTTTCCAGTATACCGCTCCGACGACAATTTTTGTTTGCTTATATTGCAGCAATACACATAAAAATATTTCGCTTGAATATATAATTTCTATATTACTAAATAAAGTTTTTTTAAAAAATATTATAATCCCGCCACTTGGTCTTCCTACGAGTGATTGCCTCACGGCTTGTACATACACATAATCAAAATCATTTAAGAATTTAGGTTTTATTACATTTGCACTAAGCCATGTTTCAGTAAAACAAACAATATGTGAATTAGTAATTACGTTAATTTCTTCTTGTTATTATCCAAACATCGATGTGAAATATAACATTGTTTTTGTTCAAAAAATCGATGTTAAAACCTATTTGTTTTTCCCCGGAATATCGATGGTATTCTAAAAACATCAATGTTAAAGTATACTTGTTTTTGTTTAAAACATCGATGTTAAAATATATTTTTTTCGTTAAAAATATCAATGTTCATAACAGCTTTGTTATTGTCAAAACATCGATGTTAAATACAACTTTGATATTGTCAAAACGTAGATGTTAAATAAAACTTTATTTTTGTCCCAAAAATCGATGTTATAAGATATTTGTTTTTCTCAAAAACATCGATGATGATAACAGCCGGTTTACTGTTAAAACTAATCTGTTTTAATCCAAAAAATCGATGTAAAACATATTGGTTTTTCACAAAAAAATCGATGTCATTGTCAAAATATCAATGTTAAATTATAGTTGTTTTTGTTTAAAACATCGACGTTAAAACAGATTTGTTTTGTCCAAAACATAGATGTTAAATACAACTTTGTTGTTGTTCGAAATATCGATGTTAATACATATTTATCCAAAACATCGATGTTAATACATATTTATCCAAAACATCGATGTTATTGTCAAAATATCGATGTTATTGTCAAAACATCAATACAGTAGAACCTCCATTATCCGGGCCTCGATTCACCGGGGATCCAATTAACCAGGGTGCCGAGGAGCCAATATTTTTTTGTTAATAAGCTTTTTTTTAATTTGTATGCCATTTATTTTGGATGTATAATATTTAAAAACAACTTATACGTAAATATTTAACGATTAGATAATGGTTAACTATCTAGTATGAAATAAAACAATAAATGGAAAAACACAGAAAGCGAGAATTGTATTATGAGATGTTTCCGGTATCTAATACTCCAATTCCTAATCTAGGAACGGTATTATTTTCAAGTCTTTCCAGGAAACTCCTAATCTGGTCTGTTTGGCTACAAAACAAAATATTGTCAGTTGTAATTTAGTCTCGATTTAAATACTTAAGAAGTAGCAAATGTCGGAAAAAAGAAACGTGTCGTTTTGTACCTTGAAGAGAAATTAACTATTTTAATTATTAATTAACTATATTTTGAAGAAGAAAAAAGACATTTTCGACTTCGTATCGTCTTCGGCCCATAATATATAAAATCATACATTTACTTTTTTTGTTATTTTTGTGTATTTTAATTTAATGTGTATAAAACGTTCGTTTGTTAATAAAAGTGATTATACCGTACAAGTGATTTTTTAACCTTTTTTTCTATTACATTAAGTCAAAAAAATATTTTAATTCGATTATCCGGGATTTTCAATTACCCGTGGACCCCCATACCCATCATTACCCCGGGTAATGGAGGTTCTACTGTATTAAACTATACTTGTTTTTGTTCAAAACATCGATGTTAAAACATATTTGTTTTTTACCAAAATATCAATGTTATTGTGAAAACATCAATGTTAAAGTATATTTGATTTGGTTAAAAACATCGATTGTAAAACATATTTGTTTTTCTCAAAAACTTTAAAGTTATTGTCAAATCATCGATGTTATTGTCAAAACATAGATGTTAAAGTATACTTTTTTATTTTTAAATAATTTATTTTTTGAAGAGAAAAGATTTGGCTCCGCCGGGAGTCGAACCCGGGTCTCCTGCGTTACATGCGAGGATGCTAACCGCTACACCACAGAGCTCGGCTCAAGGCAGAGCAAATCCTTCCTCTTCACTGATACCTACCGGGTTCGACTCCCGGCGGAGCCAAATCTTTTCTCTTCAAAAAATAAATTATTTAAAAATAATTTAAAAATGGTGGTGAGCCACAATTTAAGATTGGATTAATTAATATACTTTTTTATGTTTAAAACGTCGACGTTAAAACAAATTTATTTGTGTACATAACATTGACGTTGAAAACACCTTTGTTATTTTCAAAAATTTGTTTTTGTCCATAACATCGATGTTATTGTTTAAAGTATACTTGTTTTTGTTAAAAACATCGATGTTAAAAAAAAAATTGTTTTAGTCCATATCATCGAAGTTATTAACAGCTTTGTTTTTGTTAAAAACTTCGAAGTTATTAACAGCTTTGTTTCTGTTAAAAACATCGATGTTATTGTCAAAACACATATGTTAAAGTATACTTGTTTTTGTTAAAAACATCGATGTTAATGTCAAAACATCGATCTGATTGTCAAAACACATATGTTAAAGTATACTTGTTTTTGTTAAAAACATCGATGTTAATGTCAAAACATCGATCTGATTGTCAAAACAAAGATGTTAAAGTATACTTGTTTTTGTTAAAAAACATCGATGTTAAAAAAAAATTGTTTTTGTCCATAACATCGATGTTAATATATATTTATCCAAAACATCGATGTTATTGTCAAAACATAGATGTTAAAGTATACTTGTTTTTGTTAAAAACATCGAAGTTATTAACAGCTTTGATTCTGTTAAAATCATCGATGTTATTGTCAAAACATCGATGTTATTGTCAAAACACATATGTTAAAGTATTCTTGTTTTTGTTAAAAACATCGATGTTATTAGCTTTATTTCTCTTAAAAACATCGATGTTA
The DNA here is from genome assembly GCA_911387785.2 of Aelia acuminata. Lineage (NCBI taxonomy): Eukaryota > Metazoa > Arthropoda > Insecta > Hemiptera > Pentatomidae > Aelia > Aelia acuminata. The sequence goes on from OU426982.1 coordinate 89,152,378, forward strand.
ATGTCAAAACATCGATCTGATTGTCAAAACAAAGATGTTAAAGTATACTTGTTTTTGTTAAAAAACATCGATGTTAAAAAAAAATTGTTTTTGTCCATAACATCGATGTTAATATATATTTATCCAAAACATCGATGTTATTGTCAAAACATAGATGTTAAAGTATACTTGTTTTTGTTAAAAACATCGAAGTTATTAACAGATTTGATTCTGTTAAAATCATCGATGTTATTGTCAAAACATCGATGTTATTGTCAAAACATAGATGTTAAAGTATACTTGTTTTTGTAAAAACATCGATGTTATTAACAGCTTTGTTTTTGTTAAAAACATCAATGTTATTAACAGCTTTGTTTCTGTTAAAAACATCGATGTTATTGTCAAAACATAGATGTTACAGTATACTTGTTTTTGTCCAAAACATCGATGTTAAAAACAAGTTTGTTAATGATAAAGTATCGATGTTAAAAGATATTAGTTTTTCTCAAAAACTTCGATGTTATTGTCCAAACATCGATGTTAAAGTATATTAGTTTTTTTCATACTTTTACTTGTCGAAAAAATCTATAATCAAAACATCGTTGTTATAACTAAAACATCGATGTTAAAACATATTTATCCGTATACATAAAAAAAAAAAAAAAAAAAAAAAAAAAAAAAAAAAAAAAAAAAAAAAATCAGCTTGTCGATGTTAACATCGGCCCACAAACATCGATGGTCGGAAAACATCGGCTGCGTAACATCGATGTTAAAAACATCGATGTTTTGCGCAAAACATCGATGTCGCATCCCTAATACCTACACTAAATACCCAATTTCAGGTTCCCACGGTTTATAGTTTTTGAGCTAGTCTGTTCACACACACACACACACACACACAGACCATTTCTCGGGACTTGGTTATTTCCACTCAGGGGAATAACCAAGGGGAAGTCCCAAAACGTGTATTTCCGTTGAAAACCGGAAGTCGACATTTTTCACGATCGCAATACTTCCACTTACTATATATTTCATATATAGGTAAGTGGAAGTAAAAAACCCTAAGACTGAGGAGGCACCTCATACATCGGAACCTCAACATCGACAGCAGGCCGAGGAGATATATCACCGACACATAGTACACCCGCGAGAAGTAATTGGAGAAAACTCTCTACCCGCTCCACAGCTGACAACCAGATCGAGTCCGCAGACCTTCCCGGTGCGGCCTCAGAAACTGGTCAACACTCCGCCCGCGAGGACACTGAATGTAGCTCCTAGTCCGCCACAGACTTCTCAGCCAGATATCGGACCATCACCGCGCAGATCCCAACGTTCAAAGAAGCCTCCTTCCTGGCTCCAGGATTACGTTCCTCGCTGATCACCACTCCAGGGATAGTAGTTTAGCGTGGGACACTGTCATATCCAAAAATCGATTATGTTTAATTCTATTACATATGTGAGAGATCAGGAAGGTTGTACAAATAAAACAGTTATTTAGATACATTATATGTAAAGGTTATAATTAAGATGTGAATAAATGTTCTAGTATTTTGATAAGTGTATGTATAAACATACTGGACTGTAACTTTTTTTTCTATTTTTCATTGATTTGAATCAGTAGTTATGCTGAGTTTTTCAAATGACTGATTCCAATCTAAGAATTTGGAAGAATTATTCTTCTTTGGTTATCTCTTATTTATTGTTATTATTATTATTTTTGAGAAAAATTGCATTACTAAGAAGATTAAAATTAAAAACAGATTTTTGATACTCAACGTAAAGAATTCTGCATACAAGAATGCTTTTTTTACATATTAAGATTCGATGTAATTCACGTGGCACATCTCTGTTTGTCACTGTCATATTTTTGTTAACACATCTAACTTGAAGTTTTCAATCAATTAAAGATAACAGAGGTATTAAAGAAATCCATTTTTTATTGAATGAAAATAAAAGTATAGTTAACTAAAATAAATGAAACTTCACACGACTAAATTTAAGGGAGTTAAAGGCAATAGGCGAGCGCAAGCGACGGTGCTGCTACTTTGAGGACCTAGAAGGAACTAGAGAAACGGGGATAGAAGCCGTGCAATAGACTGGAATTCATAGGTTTTTTGCCGTTTTTAATTTATTTTTCCATTATTAAAACCCGATTGAGCAAAAAATTGTTGGAAAAATGTCTAAAAGGTATTGCTCGGTCCCTCAGTGTTCAATTAGAAAATCAAAAGACGTGTCATTCCCTTTCATTTCCAAAAAATAAAAAGATTCTTAAAGAATGGATTGTAAAATTAAGAATAGATAAGCCTGTTTCGAAACATATGACGATATGTAGTCTTTATTTTAAAGAAAGAGACTATATTTATCCAGGTAAATATTAGTATTTGACATTATATTATTCCAAAATGCTAGTTTTATGCAAATAACATTGAGACCATAGTGTCATAGATTTGTTTTTCTTTTTTAATTTTCCCCATTTTTCTATTACATCCGTTGTTCTTAATTGTTCCATGTTCTCAATGCGAAGCCTGAAAGTTTTGAGAAATAAATAAATAATATGACAAAGAATCTAAGCTGTCATAACAATGATTGTGTGAATAGGTAATTAATGTTATTACTAACCGAAAAACGTCTAGTAAAGTTACAATGATGTGTTTGCATTTACCAGAACTACCAGCTTTACATGTACAATGACAAGAAAATTGCTTATTATTAATAATACATTTGATTTCCACTTTTATTTGATGGGACAGTCTTTTAAGATTGCTAGTTTAAAGGCACGAGGCTTGTAAAATAACTGTTTTTTTATTTTTAGATATTACTCCACATGTAAATATGTGGTTAGGATCAAGAATAGCCTGCCCACTAATTAATGGTCTTTTAAAATTACCTATTATCTCTATCACATCAACTAGGTCTGACACCTTTCTTTCCGACATTATGCAAAACTACTAGCGCACTCTATATTCGATTGCGCCCGCCTATGGACGAGTTAAGGCCAGCTTACAAGCTGAAATCGTGTAGTCCCACTCCCTTTTCTGGAGACATTAGACAGGAACGCAAGTTTCGGTCACGATGAAAATGTACACACTTTCTTTTTTGGTATAAAAATATATTTTCTAAAATTGTAAGACCCAATGATCAATTGCAAGCCCATGAAACTTCCGACATCGATAAAATATACAGCGGATTTTTTATATCGCTTACCGGGCAGTACACTACAGCGTTTCTAGATTAATTATTTTCTTTCAGTGAGACCATTGAAAGTAACTAGTGATATTCTAAATACTTATAAAGGATTAGTAGATAAAGTAAACTCCATTGTATAGATAACCATCTTGTGCTAACGTGTGTAAAAAAATAAAAAAAATATTTATATTTTCTCTTTTTCGAGCATTCAATTCTCCTTTTCTTTTCTCGAAATATCTGGGCCGGTAGCCGCTTGAAATATAGTAATTAATTTACTTATTGACAGTACGGGGCACGTTTTTTTATTTTAAGAAAAAACAAAGTGTTTTCACTTTAATACAAAATAATATGTCAAACCAAAATAATAAGATCAGCTTATGTTTTAATGATTTTTTTTTCGAATCATTAAAAGTTGCTAAATACAGTAACCCATTGACTAAAATTCTTAATAAGATGGTTTTCTCGAGCTTTAAAGTTAGATTTTGTAAATTATTATTTAGGTATTTCATACTTTATCTAGTACATTCATCATATGATTAAAAAGTTTTCGGAAGTAACATTTGAAGGATTTGTTTTAGGAACGTAAACCTATAGTATTCTCGGGAAGACGATATAGATATCCATCGAGAGGTAAAATGGTTTATTGTAATGTCCCCTCTACTTCACACCATTTATTACAACAAAAAAAAATTGTTTTAAAACTACTTTGAGCGTCCATTAGAATTAAAACCACAGCTTATATTGCCTAACTCTTTAAATATTAAAGCATCTAGGTTACGTAGACTGTTCCAATGTCAAATGGTTATTATCTTTAAAGTAATGCTGCTTATTAAGATTGGATATTGCTGAAAGATTAGGAAGGAATCAGTGTCTTTTTCAAATGAAAGCCATTTGATTTCTTAAATCTTCGAGGAGCATTAGTGTCAATTATTCTTTCAGTCATTCGAGCAGTATTCTATTCAATATTCCAGAGTTTGTTCAAAACAAAATAACACTTTAAACTTATGAAAAATACGTACACACGCGTCACTACTCTGAATATACTTTGAAAATTCATAGGAATTTTTTCGGCGAAAGCTGGAATCTATTTAAGCTAATCAAGGCACCTTTTTAACAAAAAATAAGAATAAAAAAATGGGATGGTAGTTCGATAACATCACGGTCACATAACCTCTCAAAACAGGCCACACCCAGAAACCACTCTTCAGAACTAGTACCTTTTTTCGGTTCTAAAAAATTTCAATTAATAATGTAAAAGCTTTATCCGAAAATATCCATTACGAGCGTCACGATTTTACAGAATGGTGCCGGACGAAGTGGTAGGTAGCGGGAAGATGGTGCAGGAATAACCTCCAGAATTTTATCGTTAGAAAGTAGATTTCAAAGTGCACTTTGCTCTCGCTTGAGTTGTAAACGATCGTTACTCGACAGTCTTATGGTTATGTATCACTATCACGCCCGACAAGCATATTATTACTTTCACTTACCTATATATGAAATATATAGTAAGTGGAAGTATTTAATGCTGCAATCAATGCATTAAGAGTACGTTTCTGTTAGTCAAGCAATATATGCATATTTTTTTACATTTAAAATTCACAAACGTCATACCTTGGTGAGTAAAATTTATTTTAGTACATGTTCGAAATAAATAAACCAAGAATTTAATGTTCAATATTCTGGTATATCAACTGCCAGTTGTTTACTATTAGATATTTTCTCATAAAAAATCATTTTTTTCTTCGTAACTTTTGATTTGTAAAGTTGATGAGTTTTAATGCGGAATATTTTGTAAACTTTGTTGTGTGTTTTAACGTCACTTTATGCCGCTAAGACTAATCGGACGAGTTTTGTAAACTTTCATCAAAACAGTTAAAGCTGTTTAGCTCGACATACTATGTCTTTAAGTATTATAATATCGTAACGCAATTAAAATATTTCGCAGGTGCTATGCACAGGTTATCGATGAACACAGGTATCGATGACCAAATAAAACAATAGAAAACATTGGCCCTTCCATTCAAAAAGTGATAGTAGCAGAGAATCATTAATGATTGTAAATTTGTTTTTAGAAATTATAAACTGATCTAAGAATAATTGGCTACGTCTTTTAGCCATAACCATCCATTCTATTCTGTTTCTCATAGTGCATTGATGAAACCTTTTTTTTTTTTTAGTTTTCTTTCATTTTTTAAGGAAACTGTGAAAAATATGACCATCAGTGACGGAGCTCTGCTCACGTATTTTTTTATTTTAACATGAGCTGTGAAAAATAAGAGTTATTCAACGAAAATAATTGTTTTCTGAAAATATAAGATCTCAGAGTATATATGCAACAACTCGTGTATCATTATTAAGGAAGTAAAGAGACCCCCTTTACCTTTTTTTTTATTCTTGTTAAAACAATGGAATCATATTTCTCAGAGCAGTGATTCTCATTTTTAGTTAATATGATCTGGAATATTAATTTATTATAGTTTCATAGATATTAATACAAAATTTAAAGCTCAAATGTATATCCTGAAAATTTGCGAATTTTTATGAGATTTTGTTACAACTGCTATGCAGCATTTAAGAATTGCATCATCGTTGCCCATACCCTTTCGTAAGTATTACAGGTCATGGCAGTACAGCACCGTAAGTTGTTTCTTGTGTTTCTATCATTGGCAGATCCAGGGGGGAGCTGTGGGGGCTGCAGCCCCTCCCTGTTTTATACATACAAATTTATGTATTTAGAGAGAGGAAGGGTGTTTGTAATGTAAATTAAATTTTTTTTCAGAGTACAACAAATTTTTTCTCATGATAAATATAAGAATAGTCTTGGGTGGCGGTAAAAAAATTACAAATAGTATCAAACTATTTTATTGCAACCAACGTTTCGACCCAAAAACGTAAGTCTTCTTCAGGGCTTAATGGACACAGACAAAAAAAAAGAAATCTGGTGCGTGCGCGCAACACACAACTTTCACTTACCAACTTATTTAGATTAGAAATTAATGCGTTTTGTTAATTGCCACTTCTCAAAGTTACACATTTGTCCACATTCATTTCTTATTTTTGTTTTCATTTGCTTTATGAAAAGCACTAAAATTTCTTTTATTATTAAATAAAAGTTTTTACTTGTGATAATTCGGCAATGCAAGCATAATTCTCCAATTCGTCTGATTTTATATTTCTCTATGTACTTGTTGAAAATTTCATTTAGTTACCATGAAACAGATAATTTCCATTAAATGAAAAGAACGGCTTTAATTATGAACAATGGTCTGTCATTAAAGGTGTACTCCGCATACGTGGGCTCAACGTGTTTTATGAGTTGACTGAATATTTTTCTTTATTTCTCCTCTATATGTTTACTTGATTTTTATATCTCATATTTAGTCATTTCTTATTTTTAGGCGTAACGAGAGACAGTTAATTTCTCCATAAAAACAAAAACAAAGGTACTTTATAGGAAACAAAAAAACAAACAAAAAAGGTCTCTACCCCATTTAAGCCCCCTCAGAACATTTTAATAACGATAAAGCTTACCTGATATTAAAGAATACCAAATTTTCATTATACATGACGAATTTGATGAAAAAAGTTATGAAATAAAGTCCCCCTGCCGGTTGATCAATTTTGATGAAACTTTGGCTATCACATCTTTGGCATATACTTACATCAAATACCCAGTTTGATCAAAATCGTTAAAGCCGTTTCTGATTAAATAAAAAAAACACGAGAAAATGATACAAAATTTATTAACTAAAGTCCCCTCCCCCCGGTTGATCAATTTTGATGAAATTTTTACAGTCATATCTCGGGCATATTAATACATCAAATACCCAGTTTGATCAAAACGTAAAAGGTTATAAAATAAAGTACCCCCTCCATTAGACCAATTTTGATGAAATTTTTGCTGTCACATCACGGGCTTATACATACACATAATACCCAATTTCAGATTCATACGATTTATAGTTTTTGAGCTAATCTGTTCACACACACAGACCATTTCGCGGGATTTGGTTATTTGGACTCGGGGGGGCACAAAACGAGAATTTCCGTTGAAAACCGGAAGTCGAAATTTTTCACGATCGCAATACTTCCCCTTACTATATATTTCATACATAGGTAAGTGAAAGTAAAAAATAAATACGTAGGATATAGTCTGGTCTATAAACATATTATACATACCACTTCTTAGGGTCTGGCCACACATGTTCGCACCGGATCCGCACAGCAGCACTAATATAGATTATGTTCAGAATATTTTTAATTTAACTTTTATATTACCTTTAGTTATGCCTAAAGTGACCTGTATCTGACATGTGTGGCCTGACCTTTAGGCATAACTATGTAATATGTAAGTTAAATTAAAAATATTCTGAACATAACCTATATTAGTGCTGCGGTGCGGATCCGGTGCGGACATGTGTGGCCAGACCCTTATTAAGGGTCTGGCCACACATGTCCGCACCGGATCCGCACCGTAGCAATAATACAGGTTATGTTCAGAATATTTTTAATTTAACTTACATATTACCTTTAGTTATGCCTAAAGTGGCCTGTGTCTGACATGTGTGGTTTGAACTTTAGGCATAACTAAAGGTAATATGTAAGTTAAATTAAAAATATTCTGAACATAACCTGTATTATTGCTAGGGTGCGGATCCGGTGCGGACATGTGTGGCCAGACCTTAATATGTATCACATGTTTACGGACCTTTATATGTTTTCTAGATAGTTCATATTCTTTGTCCTGTGTATTTATTATTTTTTTGTCTTTGTCTTGTCCACTAAGTCCTGAAGAAGACCTGCATTATGGGGCCTATACGTTGGAAGCAATAAAATAGTTTACTACTATGTGTAGCTTTTTTTACTGCCACCACGGACTATTCCTATATTTATTCAATACTCAGTCAACCATCATTATCCAATACAAAAATTAGAATTCATCAGCTTCAAATTTTTTTCATCTAAAGATAAAATTTAATTTTACTAGAAGTAAGATAAAGGTCATATAATATGCACAAGTATATAGTTATTCGTAGCAAAGGAGCATAAAGGCAAAAAAACTGATCTATAGATCCAGGGGAAGAGCTATAGGAATGCAGTCCGAAGGAAGGGGTATCCATGGGCGGATCCAGTCAGTTATAAAGGGGGCTGCAGTCCCCCCCCCCCCTTTACAATATACTGAATCCACCCATGTACGAGACGGACCAGGTTTATCACTTCCATATGCGTTAAATAATCGAGGAAGGTGCTGTTTTCTGCGTTTATCCCGTCCAGGCCTAAATCAAGGGAGGGTCGAAGGAGGCAATTTCCCCGGTCAGAGGAATTCAGAGGCAAATTTATGGAAATATTTTATTTTTTAATTAAATAAAGAATACTTGGTAAAGCTATCGCTATGTTACTTATAGATGCGACCTATTTAGGGAAGTTATGTGATTGTAATATAAGCGAACTCTCATTATTAGATCCATCTTTCGACTCTCGCTCACTCATCAGTAGATAATAAACCTATAACAGATCCTTTTCAGTTGATGTCGGAACCACACTAAACGGCGCCAAGTTGAGCACGCCTAGAAGAAACATAGCCATATCTGCACCAAATATTATTAAACTTTTAGGTTGTATTAACCTTCGTTCATTCACATGAATAAATATAATCTAATTAATTGGTATAATGATATTTATTTCAAAATAAATTATCTAAAATATTGCTATGAAATGTTATTTGAGGAGGGGGGTGGCAAAATAATAGGTACTTGTACTGAACAGTGGATCCTGCGCCGTTCACTAAGGTGTCCTTCAAAGTAAGGTCCGATCTCCACTGACCCCCTAAAGACTCTTTTGGTGGTTTATTTATCTCTGAAAAGCGAGCGGGAGTCGAAAGCTGGAATCTATTAAAGCTAATAAAGGCATTTTTTTACTGGAAAAAAAAAACGCGATGGGAGTTCGAAAACATCACGGGCACAAAACAGGCCACGCCCAGGAGCCACTCTTCAGTACCTGTACCAAATGAAATGCCCCTCTTGGGTAAAATAGTAACAGCTAGCTCTGGCTGTTATCTTGATAAGGAAAGCTCATCCGGGCGTCTTTGTGGGAGGCAGAAAATAGTAGAAGCAAAAACTACAGATTACATATTTTATATTAATTCAATAATTTTTCGTGGGTAACCACCTTACTTTAATGCCGGTCATAAACATTTTACCATCCTGCACCCTTTAGACGAAATCCTACCGACTCCTTTCTAACCCCTCATAATGAATCGTAGATTGGGATTCAGATAGGTCTCCTTTATGCAAACTATGTTCATACCTTCTTCATGGATTCTGTTGATCAGGCTTGGTTTTTTGTTTAGCAAGCCTTCTGCATTCCATTGCATAATACTCATTATTTTTCTAATTGGGAAGTTCAGTAGCTAAGATCCCCTGTCCGACCCTGACTCCACGACCGGGGGATTTTCCACCCGTAGCATAGGAGCGGCCCCTCCGACTAGGGCCAGATGCACTACTTGCTCGGCGGGAATTCGCAAGAGTAGCACCTCGTTCCAAAATCCAGTATTAGCCATGATGGGAATTAAGTGCGTGGAGTCCTTATCTGCCTTGAGTAAGTGATGAGACTATTTGTACCTAGCGGTTGAACTTATCTGGCTTCAGCGGTCTCTGAAGATTGAGGCCCCGTTGCAGTTCTCCAGCCTTACCGTCGGGTCTCCTACTCCGCCTGAAGATAGTTCATGGGCCTATCCAACTCTTACTGTTTTCTGCCCCACGGGTGAAGCTGCTGCCCATCACCAGGATGTTATTATGACCTACCGGTCGAGATCCGCCGAGTATGGTAGAAGCAGGGACACCTCAGCAGGATTATACTTTGGTCTCGTATGGACGTTCCTGGGCCTAGGTCCTCGGAGATTTCGCTTCTCCACCTCAACTGTTCCCTTGGGATCTGGGGAGGACCAATCCCTTAGGTCGACCCTAAGTGAAGGTGCTACCTCCCCACAACCCCTTAACCCCTATCATGTATTTAATTCGCAAACGTTAATCAGGCCTTTATCTGATTACTAAACAAGTAGATTCGGACGAAGTCCTAAGACTGATATTATTTTCAGAATCATGTTGCGGTACAACACACTTTTTAGACGGGTCAAGGTGTTGTCATTGCCATCATAACTTCGATTTTACTTGGCTGGAGTGTCCAGAAGAAGATAGCATGACCTTAAAAACTGAATGAATTTTTGAGGGAGAGAATATTCTATGGGTTTTGGAAACCTTCGAACCAGGGAAAAATGGAACAGGCTCACAGCAAGTGTATTGTGCATTAACTATGAAATAGTTTTTGCCATTCTACTTTCAGTTACACCATTTTTCAAGAAGAAAGTAATCATAAAATTTCTTTATGATTTGTGCCTCATGGTACTTGCAGTGTTGATAAGAATCTCAGATCTGAAGTCTTTACCTTTTTACTTTCACTTACCTATATATGAAATATATAGTAAGTGGAAGTATTGCGATCGTGAAAAATTTCGACTTCCGGTTTTCAACGGAAATACACGTTTTGGGGTCCCCTGAGTCCAATTAACCAAGTCCCGCGAAATGGTCTGTGTGTGTGTGTGTGTGTGTGTGTGTGTGTGTGTGTGTGTGTGTGTGTGTGTGTGTGTGTGTGTGTATGTGTGTGAACAGACTAGCTCAAAAACTATAAACCGTGCGAACCTGAGATTGGGTATTTAGTGTATGTATATGCCCGCGATGTGACAGCAAAAATTTCATCAAAATTGCTCAAAGGGAGGGGGTACTTTGTTTAATAACTTTTTAAGTTTTTTTCGATTTTCTCAAAAACGGCTCTAACGATTTTGATTAAACTGAGTATTTGATCTATTTATATGCCCGAGATATGACTGTAAAAATTTCATCAAAATTGATCAACCGGAGGGGGGACTTTACTTAATAAATTTTGTATCATTTTCAAGTGTTTTTTTTTTATTTTCTCAAAAACGGCTCAAATGATTTTGATTAAACTGAGTATTTGATCTATTTATATGCCCGAGATATGACTGTAAAAATTTCATCAAAATCGATCAACCGGAGGGGGGACTTTACTTAATAAATTTTGTATCATTTTCTCGTGTTTTTTTTTATTTACTCAAATACGGTTTTAAAGATTTTGATCAAACTGGGTATTTGATGTATGTATATGCCAAAGATGTGATAGCCAACATTTCATCAAAATTGATCAACCGAAGGGGGGACTTTACTTAATAAATTTTGTATTATTTTCACGTGTCTTTTTTATTTACTCAAAAACGGTTTTCACGATTTTGATCAAACTGGGTATTTGATGTATGTATATGCCAAAGATGTGATAGCCAACATTTCATCAAAATTGATCAACCGGAGGGGGGACTTTACTTAATAAATTTTGTATCATTTTCACGTGTCTTTTTTATTTACTCAAAAACGGTTTTCACGATTTTGATCTAACTGGGTATTTGATGTATGTATATGCCAAAGATGTGATAGCCAACATTTCATCAAAATTTATCTACCGGAGGGGGGACTTTACTTAATAAATTTTGTATCAATTTCACGTGTTTTTTTAATTTATTCAAAAACGGCTTTCACGATTTTGATCAAACTGGGTATTTATGTATGTATATGCCAAAGATGTGATAGCCAACATTTCATCAAGATTGATCAACCGAAGGGGACACTTTATTTCATAACTTTTTTTCTAATTTTTAGATTATCTCAAAAACGGCTTTAAGGATTTTCTTCATATTCGTCATGTTTAATGAAAATTGAGTGTTATTTAATATTAGGTAAGCGTTATCATTATTAAAATGTTCTGAGGGGTTTATAGAGCAAATGAAAACAAAAATAAGAAATGAATGTGGAAAATGTGTAACTTTGAGAAGTGGCATTAACAAAACGCATTAATTTCTTATCTAAGTAAGTTGGTAAGTGAAAGTTGTGTGTTGCGCGCACGCACCAGATTTTTTATCTTTTAGGTTAGCGTGTGAATTAGGGTATTCCAACAAGGACGGATCCAGCCAGTTGTTAAGGGGAGCTGTAGCCCGTAGGTCCTTCCCCAGGATCTGCCTTTTTTACATTCATGTTCCTTTCCCACAACTAACATTCTTCTTGTTATGCATATTATTTGTTCTTTATGTTACTTCCTTACTTTTATTTAAGCAAAATTCTATCTTTAAATGACAAAAACTGACTCAACGGATGGCGCTACAGCACCTCCCCCTGGATCCGGCAACAATCCCAAAAACATGAGCTTTCTAGGGAGGGCTCTCTACCTCTTCTTGTTAGAGCTATCGATACCTACCAAAGAAAGGGCCTAATGGAACTTTCATCAATGTGAACAAAGTTTGGTTGACTTCTGTTTGATAGCGAATGTCTTCTTCTTCTTTTACTTCCTCCATATACCTTTCAGTGTAGAGTAGCCTCGATCCATTTGATCCATTCTTGGCTGTCTTGTGCTAGATGTCTTTTTTGACCTAGATTTTCCCTCTTGTTTCGCCTAAATTACGGATTTATTCATAATATATCTTGATCGTGGAACGTCTAGCTTCCAACATCTTCCAGACTCTCTGTGTAGATTTCCGAACCGATCTTTTAATGCAGGGATCCCTTAGTCACCTCTTATCCTTTCGTTCCTCACACAATTTCTTCTTGTTTTACCTGCTACTCTTCGGAGGCATTTAATATCAACTGCGGTAATACGGTTGATATTTTTATTGCTTGCAATTCAGCTCTCACTTCCATACATAGGATAGGGAAAAATACTGCCTTGAAAATATGAAATTCAACTTTATTCCTTACTTTTCGTTTGCCTGCTATGGTTTTGCAAATCTGATAATGGACCTCGTTTGCTTTCTTTATTCTATTCGAAATTTTCTGGTCTATCCTTCCTGATTTGCTAATACCCGTTCCCAAGTAGGTATAATCATCAGTATTTTCCAATTGCTCTCCATTGCAGTAAAATGTGCGTTTCTTGTCTCTACTCTAGAGGTAATAAGTACTTAGCACTTAGAAGTATTGGTCTTCATGCCTTTACCCTAAAGCTCCATCTGCCACTCTGATATAGCTTGTTGCAGTTTTTCTTAAGTATCGGCAAGTTGGTCAATAACGTCTGCAAATAAATAACATTTGGGAGTATTGTCCTGAGATTCCACTCTCCAATTGATGTCCAAGGAGTCCTCCTTTTGCAAATTTTGTGTATCTCGTCCATCAAAATTATGAACAGTATGAGGCTCAAGTTATCGCTTTGTATTACTCCTCTTTACACATTGAAAGCTTATATACCATACCATTTAGACGTAATATACATTTTGGTTCTTGGTATATTGCGTTATAGCATCTGTTAGGCCCTTAAGGACTCGCTTTTGCTGAAGGGATTCCCCGATATTTCCTTGGAACGGACAAAGGCTTGTAGATCTAGGAATGCAAGGCACATGTCTTTGTCTCTTTCCCAAGTCTTTTCTATTATGTTTCTCAAGATTAAAATTTTATCTTGAGTTTGTCTTCTTCGGCGTAAACCTGCCAGTTTCTGCTCCAAATCACCCTCTACTATTTTCCTAAGCCTGTTTCGGGGATCAATATAAAAAATTTTTAGACAAACGATGAAAGGTATATAGGTCTGTAAACGCTGCATTCATTTTGCTTCCACTTCTGGTAAATAGTAACAATGACATTTATTTCCAAATCCTTTGGTATCTTGTTGTCGTCCCATATCTTCTGAAATAGAATCTACAGAAATTTTGCCGTCTCTTGTCTACCATATTTAATCATTTCAAGCGAGATTTGATCATATCCTGCAGATTTGCCAGTCTTGATGTTTTCAAATTTGGAGGGTCATGAAACCCCCCCCCCCCGGTCATACAGTAACTTTTTTTTATTATTTACCCTCATATTTTCGTAAGGAAGATAATTTTGGCTAAAATAAATATTAAGTACTAAATTTCGGTGTTTTTTTTTTGGGGGGGGGATCATAATGACTTCTAGCAACACTACCTGAACGCAGTAGTATAATAATTTCTCTTTTGTCTGAAGTTGTTTCATTATGATGTGAGCACAAAGAGACATTCTTTCTTATGTAAGAATAAAGTCAGGCGGGAAAAACCTACCGACAGTTTTTAATAAGAATTATTCTCCCTAGTAAATGTAATTCCACGAAGATGCAGTAAGTCCTCCTAGTGGACGATTCCACGGGCGTCACCGCCGAGAGGGACAGGGGGGACGTGTCCCCCAATATTTTGGCAGGAGAGGACCCAATGTAAAGAATTAAATAAAAATGGGATTTTACGAATTTATCCGAGTTTAACCAATAAAATATAACTATAAAATATTAGTTAATATCAGCAAACTCTATTGTTAAAAGCGTAGTCAGGCGTATTGTATATTTGATAAATTAATATATTATTTAATTCAGCTTTGTTATGTTTTATACTACTTTTTTGTATACTATGTTTTATACTATGTATTTTACGTTTTATACTATGTTTTTATACGTTCTAACTGTTTCGTTTTATTGCTCTCCATTTGTTTTTGAAACCAAGCAACTTTCCATCAATTCAATACAGCTTATAGAAGTTGATGGAAAGCAATGAAATTAGTGGGATCAGTCTCAGAAGAAAAACTTGGATAAAATTCAATCTAGAAATTTTGGCCCACATCCTTCAACTTTAAGCCTTAACAACGACCTATTTTTTAATGTATAACTGAGGCGTAAATTGACAAGTTTTAAGATACTATAAATACCTTTAAAATAAAGCGTTGGAGGATGAATTAAATGTCCCAACACTTATTGTAGGTGTTATTATTTAAACTTTTAGCCCCTCGAATTTCTACTTACCCTACCTAGGAAAATATTGAGCCCCCCCAATAATTTGGTGCTAGTGACGCCCATGGATGATTCAATCATTTTCTCTCTTTCTTATGGTTTATTAGCATTTGTTAATTTATTAAAATGTATGACAAATAAATGGTAAGGTTTATAACAGGTAACAAAATACTTTGTCCATTGAAGCAATAATACTGATGAGGTTGGACATTTCCTGTTAATGACAAGTACATCAAGATGAATAATCTTGAATTTAGATGATCCATAATTAAAGAAGTTTACTGATAAGATAGTCTGCAAATTCATGAGGAGAAGAGAAACTTATTCTATTGTTTTTGCCATCTCATTATGTGATTATAAATGTGTATATTTTTTAGCATGGCTGGAGAAATTGTAACTCATACCGGTATGAAAGCAGGAATATCTTCTGTTTTATGGAAACGGCATAACTTAACCAAAGGGGTGGTTAAGTACAAAGATGATGAAATCACGAGGGAAGAAAGTGAAGAATTTTTGAATTGGACAGCTCAGATGTTCACACAAACATTAGAACAAGCCCCTTATGTATGTTTTATAAAAAATTGATATCAGTTTATGGACTGTGAATTTACTACACTAACTCTCAAACCTGTAATTTGTTTTAATGTCTAATTATTGATTTTTGGTCACCGGTCATGTATTGTGGATGGTATTGGTATCGGTTATGTAAGTTCTTACTGAGACTAATTAAGATATTAATTAAATAAACAATAACTTAATCAGTGAATCTTTTTTCACTTAAGCAAATTTTTAACCAATTGAGATACTATACTTGTATTATCTGGAAACTTGTATAAGAAGGTTCACTAAGGCTGGAAGATATCTAAGAAGTCTATTATTAGTCAGTGTGACTGATTTAATAATGTGATTAACAAATTCAAATTTTGCACAATATCCTTATTCGCTTGTCTCTTACCTAATTTCTCAGAAATGATATAAATTGCTCATTAGTTTATGAAACAGTATTTATTCATTAGTTCTTAATACATAAAAATGTGTTATTTTTAGAGATGGGATACATTTTCGGTTGAACAAACTACTGAAATTTGCACTTTTTTCCCTGATCATCTCATTGATTTGATTTGCAATAAGAAACCTTACACTTCCTTTACAGGATATGTAATATTTGCAGATGTTTCAGGTAAGGAATGAGTTGATCCAAAACAACTTCTTGGTTTTTAGATGATTTTTTTCCATAGAACTCTATTAACATCATATCAGTGAATAGTTTATGGTGCATAAAACCCTAACATATGCATACTTATATTTGCTTAAATTACCTGATAGTTTGTTTTATTTTGTTTGTTCAACGTCTTTTTATGCTACTAAGGCTAATCGGTTGATGATACAGTGGGAGTCCTAAATTTTGCCTATCCTGGTATAATTAGGATAGGGATCATTAATGAGTACCTGACATTGTACAGGCTCGGGACCTCCATTTTATATCCTATCCGAGGGACGGCATAGCTAAGGATTTTTTACTTCCATTAAAAAATCCTAGGGCCAATGAGGTGCAAAACCGCGACCTTTAGTATTGTAGGTCGCCATGCTAACCACTACACCACATGTGACTCCATTACCTGATTGTAATTTTGTCAAAAGTCAGCATCTTTCATTATTTCAAACTACTTTTACCAAAATAAAGACCTCAATGTTTGAGGAAAGTTTATGAATGGAAGAAATATTTATTTATATATATTTAAATCTATCCCAATTCATAAACAAATGGACACATTTGGTACATCTCCTTTTACTGAAATTCATGCTTTCATGCTGAAATGCTTAACGAAAATTTAACCATCAAAAAGAGTTAAAAATTATAGTCATTCTGAAAAAAAAAAAAAAAATATATATATATATATATATATATATATATATATATATGTGTGTGTGTGTGTGTGTATTAAATTAATTACTACCTATTTTTATTTATAGAGGAAGTAATGTTCTTCAGATTTATTTAAGCTTGTAAAATTAATTTCTTCTGAAAATATTATAGCAAGTGAAAGTTGTTATTCAACACATCAGACGTTCCTTGTAAAGAACTCAATAAATTTTTTTTTATCGAATAAAACATAGATAGATAATATAATAGATAATATAAAGAATATATTATATAGATATTAAATGATGAAAAAGTTTATTCTAAATAACCTGTTTGAATATCCTTTGTTTAAGAGGGCACATTATGATATAAATGCTCTTGGTAAGGCTAAATTGTAATATTTACTATAAGAAAATTAATGAAGCATTATTAACATATATTTTCAGGTTTTACGGCTCTATGTGAGAAATATGCAACTTTCGGCCATTCAGGAGCTTATCATTTAACTGTTACACTAAACAACTATATTGGAAAGATGGTTAGTTTAATTTATTCCCATGGTGGAGATCTAATAAAATTTGCAGGTGAGTCCAAGATAGAAAAATTACACGGTGGGCCAGATCCCTCTATCATGCACCCCCCCCCCCCCCCCGACCCACATTCCTATAAATTGCATATCGTTGTGTTCTTTGTGATGAAATATTAAGAAAAAGCGAATGTTCCTGGAAGAAAAAGTGGACGCACTAACCCAAAATGGTGTTTAGACATGGCGGAATGATGAATTTGACTTTAGTTCGTTTTTTGATTACTGGCAGTCTCCATTATGCTTAATTTCACCATAACTGTAACAACATAAATCTGTCTTTTATTAAAGCTAGATAGTTCTAGATTCAGAATAAATAAACATACGTACTAAAATAATTAGCCTAGACAACATAAAATACCTTTAAAGTCAATTTTTCGCAAGTCACTCGCATAAAAGTTAAAATTTCAAATTAATTTGTGATTAATAATCACAATTACATAATCTGAAATAAAACATCTGGAGCAATTATTCTTCTTTAAAAATCACTGATCAAATTTCAAAATATATCAAGCGCCAGTTACTCGGGTGCATCTAGTCCTCTGCCACATCGTTCAATTCTCATACATGATGTAATTAACAGCGGGTTTAGGATATTATTTTGAATGTATAATCGTAATAGCCTACGTAACTGCAAGTATTTAATTGGCAAAAACAAAAAACTTTTTTTTTTATTATATAAACCTGATAAATAAAGGATATAAATATGATAAATAATAACTAATTAGTCGCAGATTGCACATTATCTAAACCTCGCTTAGCTTTACATATCTTATGTAAATATAATATATAGTTTTTTAAACAAATGAATCTGGTTGACACCCTTATAAAAAAACAAAACAAAAAACAAATTAATCAACGAAAATATAAGCCTATTAATAACAGAGGTTGTGAATAACTCAATAATAGTATTAAATTTTTGATCTTACAGGCTGAAATTACTCATTTCATAGACCACAATGATGAACGTCTGCCACCTAAGATCAGTTGGCATAAAATATTAGAGGGAAACAAAATTTAATTTTTTGTTTCTATAACTCGAAATTGAGTTACTCAAAGGGAAAATCAGTTAAGTTGTTTCGCCAAAACAAATTAACGATTTTAGAAATTTTTTAAAAATTTAGAGGAAAAATGAATTACTCTCTTGTTCCAATGCCTGCAATTTAAATATAAATATCCTAATGAAAAAGTTTCATATAAAAGTTGTAGAACATCAAATTCTATATAAAATGAATAACTTAATTATAAAATCTATTCACTCCTGCTCAGAGATACTACATAAAATGTGAAAGTATTTGTAAACTGAAATTCGTGAAATATTTTGCCTTCTTTTTGGTTTCTGGAATATGTATACCTCGCCTACTACAGACCGCTTAATATTGCCTTCTCTTTTTTAATAAAATCATACTTGTACAAATAGAATGGCACTTTTAAAGTTAAAAACAGTTTCGTGATTTAGCCCAACATCAAATGTCGGTAATTTTTTACCATTTTGGGGGAAACTCAACCCCTCCAACTCAGCATCTACTGTATACGGAAAATGTTTAAGATAAGAGTTTTAGAACATTAAATGTAGCATAAAACAAGCCCGTTTGTTTTAAACTTAACTTATTCCTGCGTAGAGATACAAATGAAAACGTTAAAGTATTCGTAGCACTTACTTCCTTCTTTTTGTGAAGTCTAAGTGGATATGATAAAATATTCACAGAACATACTATTTAGGGGGGTAAATGGTTTGCAAAATTGATCTTTGATTTTTAAAAACGGAAGAAGTTGGATGATTTGTAGTCGTATGCATTATTTCATCCTTTTTCATTTAACTGCTAGCTGTCTCCTTTTAGAAGGATGCTTCTTATTAGATTGTATCTTTTATTGTCAAAAATTGGGCAGTCGTATCGAAAATGATAAAATGTTTGTGAAGTTTGTCCGTCGCAGTTGCAGATGTCAGAGTTCATCAGGTGAAATGGTTTTAGGTAAGATTTGCTTTGTCCGTGTTCAGTTAAAAATTGTGTCAGTTTGTAGTGTAAACTTATAATTTTTTCATAGTTATTAAGTGTGATTTCTGGAATAAATTTATATAGAGGTCTTCATTTTGTTGCCATTGTATGTGATACAACATCCTCTGGGATTGATCTTTTTCGAATTCCTAAGTCATGACTGACTGTTTGAGTCAATTCCAATTATTATGTTTTAATCGGTATATTTTTGTAATACTGATCTAATTTTTGCGAGGTCATTATTAATGTTAGCAGTGATGTCGAAGTATGCGGAGATAAATATAAATTCAAAGTTGCCAATTATTACTTCTACGCTGCAGAAATTGGGATCGGTGTGTTGGATTAATTGTATAGCGTCCATAGGACGTAAATTTATGGGAGTAACCTCTAAATTTAAATACTTTAAAATATGGTTCTTTTGACTTCTTATGGGTCTACGAATTTGTTTGAGATAAAACTGTTGATATAATCTGAGCATATTTTTGATTTATGTGTGTTCAGTTATAACACATTAATTACTTTAATCATCCTAATTTCGTTATCTGTTTAACAAAAGTATTTGTAGTTTGTATGTAGAGTATTTATTAATCTGTATTTTGTATTAGTCTGTCTAATTCTCTGATGTAAAATGGACAGTGGCTATCTAAAGCTGAGTGATAAGTTTTTACCTTAAAGCGTTCATTCCTCCGATGCTTATCGAACTGAGTACAGTTTGGACAGTTGAGCGCGGCATGTTGAGGGCAGTCCTTGAGGTGATGGTTCTCGGAACACCTAGGGCACGTAGTTACACCTCCGCAGCCTTCCTTAGTGTTGTGAAATTTGCAACAATTGATGCATCTTCTCACCCGATAGTAGTCTTCAGCCCAATGCTTTTTATATCCCAGACTCAACTTATTGTTAATCATTATTCTTCTTGTGTTCGAGTCTGTTTCGATGACTACTGAGTTGGCTGGTCCTTCTATTTTTGAGGATGATGACCGGCCTTGTGGAATCTTTCTGGATGCCTAAGCCCTCGTTTTGGTTAATTAAGCGATCGACAAAATTATCGAGGGTGATATCTTCGTAAATGTCTCTGAGAATAAGTCTAGGCTTTCTTCTTCTCCAAAAAAGGTGTTTTCTTTGTTTAACTTTTCAAGTATTGTATTTTTTTTGGCTTAACTATTTGTTTCCACAAGAATGGATTCTTTCCAACCAACTAACCTGACAATGCCTAGTTTTAATTCCGATGGTTTGATCATGGATTTAAATTCTTTCTTTATTTCTTCTGCGTTCTTTGAAGACTTGCTTTTTACTATAAGTTTGAAAGACTTTGATGTTTGTATTTTGGGGTGTAAAATTAGAAGTATTACTTATATACTCAAGAATGTTGTTAATAGCGATTAACAATGTGATTTTCAGGTCTGTTCTTAATATTCTCCATTCTGAGATTGCCTCTAAGGTTTGGAGAGCTTTTTCTATAAAATATTCACTAAGCGCCATCTTAATGTATATGTTTTATATATATATATATATATATATATATATATATATATATATATATACATACATACATACATACATACATATATGTCGTGTAACTGTTAATTCATTAATTGTTATCTTTTTTATTTCGATTGGCTTTAAATCCGTAAATAATCAATACTTAGCAAAAATGCATTTTATTTTGAATTTCATAAATGATCAGAAGCCAGTGTCTGTATCCCAACTACTACTGTGTGAGCATGATTATTACATTTCAAGATAACCAGTTTATGTCAATAATAGTGAGGTTTAGACAATGTGCAATCTGCGACTAATTAATTATTATTTATTATAGTCATATCGTTTGTTTATCAGATTTATATAATAAAAAAAAAGTTTTTTTTGTCAATGGAATACTTGCTGTTATATAGACTCAATTATATATTCAAAATAATATCCTAAGCCCGCTGTAATTACATCATGAATGAGAATTGCACGATGTGGCAGAGAACTGGATGCGCCCGAGTCACTGACGCCTTTTCCCCGCTAAGGTCTGTTTTCTATGAATCTAGTTGATATACTCTAGTATGTAGTGATATTTTGAAATTTGGCCAGTGATTTTTTAAAGAAGAATGTTTTATTTCAGGGCGTTTTTCGTAAATGATGACTGTTTAATCACAAATTAACAGGTAACAGTGATCAAAAAGAAACTAAAATCAAATTTGTCATTCCGCCATGTTTGAACGCCATTTTGGGTTAGTGCGGCCACTTTTTTTTCTGGGAACATTGGCCTTTTCTTAATCTTTTATCACAAGGAACACAATGATATCCAATTTATAGGGATTTGGGGGGGGGGGGTGCACGATAGGTGTGTCTGGTCCATGTACTAAATGTTTTAAAAACATGTTGGACAAATACTGAATAGATACTGTTACCAGGTGATGCATTTTTGGCCGTTTGGGAATTCAATTATTCTGAGGAAATATTTTTTGGAATGCATAATATTCTTAGGTGTGCCATGGAAATTCAAAATTCTTTGGGTCATTATCAAACTGATGTTGGAGTCCTTCTGAGAGGTTTGCTATTATTTTAGTTTAGTTATATATATCATCACCTTTGTATTTAAGTAACAAATAAGCTGTACACAGTCGTTACTTAAACTTGGTGGCTACAATATGTTGACGAGTTACTGAAATTGTATCCACTAAATCATTTTCAGAAGATATGAAATTGTCTTTGAATATTGGTAATATTGTGACGTTAAATCGTCAAATAAAAACATATGGTTTAAAACCCCAAACCTTTTGTTGGCATGAACTATCGGTCGGAATAAACCGTTGAAGCACGTGGATGAGCCTAGAAATTTTCGAGACCTGGAACCTCCTAGGATGACCTCGAACCTTTTAGAAGGTTCCTTTTACGATTATATATAAGGAGCGTGTGACTAGGCCAGTTAGTCCGAGTCTGTGTCTTGACTGTGAAGCTCAAGCCATAGGATTTGTGTGCTATAAAGTTATAATTTCTGTAACCTGCTCGGATATTTGAGTTGTATTAATTCGTTAGCATTGATAATTGTATATTTTTGTTGAATAAATATTTGTTAACCCACAGAAGTGTTACAATATTTTGATATGAAATAATTAAATATTTTTAGTTATTTAATCACTTCGTACTACTATTGCTAATCGGATGATGGTCCAGTAGAAGATTTTGCCCATCCAAGTATAATAAGGATAGGTTTGTCGCTATCACGTTTTTGCCATTACACCTATCTCGAAGTTTTTAACAATTAAAGATACTATAATTAAAGATACAATTAGAGAAATTGACGTGTTATTGAATTCAAGTATAATTAACTAAAATAATTGAAATGACAACTCAAATTTAAATCTAAGTTCCTCTGTGTTTTTTGGTGATATTCACTGTTTTATTTTGCTATTATTTCTTCATATAATCTGTTATTGCAATTGATAATCTAGCATTTTAATTTATTGAAAAAACAAAAAGGTATTATATAATCATAAAAAATAAATAAAACATTAAGAAATAGTTGGAGAAGGTTATGAGGATTTGAAGAAGTTGAGGCAGTGAGCGGCGGAGAGTGGCCTGCACGTCTTAGCTTGGAGAGTGTAAAAGCTGGCAGACCTGCTTAGCTGCTAGGTTCAACTTTCGTTCGGAGTGCACATCTGTTAAAGGGTTAAGGAACTAAAGTTTCTAAACTAAAATATAATTAATTAAAGATTATCTTATACCATATTTTTTTTTATACCTTAAATGCTTTAAATAATTTGAGCATTACGTATTTACTCTCTAAAGTAGAATAAAAAATTTTATTGTGATATAAAAGTTTTTATTTTCATTAGTGATAATACAGGAATGCAAGCATAACACTCCTCCGCATCTCATTTTATAATTCTCTATTTAGTTGTTTTTTTTTTTTTTTTTTTTTTTTTTTTTTTTTTTTTTTTTTTTTTGGGACTTCAAGGCTTCCTCTGAAGCCCTATACTGCCCATACTAACACCCATGGCACTGGGTGATACTTCTCCTACGAAAGAAAAGCACCACCCAGGGCGGGACTCGAACCCTCAGCTCCAGCATGGGAGTACGGCGCTTTACCGCTCAGCCACACCGGGCCCCTACTATATTTAGTTGTTGAAAACTTCATTTAGTTACCTTGGAAACAAATAAATTCCGTTGGTGTATTAACCAAAACCTGTTTATAATTCTTTCCCATGAACAGAAAGAAACAGAATAAATGTCCGCTTTATGCCACAAGGGCTAATCGGGATCCATGATATGATCTTTACCTTAATGATATCTAATATAAGAGTCAAACCTTGATTTTTATTATTTAAGGATGAATTTATAAGCCTTTTTTTTATCAGATTTCTCCATATTGTTATTCATTAGTCGGTTAACCGTTTTTATGGAAATCTTATAGGGTATAATAAACTACCTTATATCGATTATTAAATTATCAAGGCTGCTGATAATGAAAAAAAAAAATCGATATAAAACCTCAGGGTCGCTCAGGTATCGATTACAACTTATCCGATAATTACAATATTAGGGTGCTGATTATGAAAATGATATCGATTTTTCGATTACACGCTCAGGTATCGATTTATTTTAACTTACTCGATATAAACGATATTGGGGTCCGCTCATAGGTTATTTGAGGTGCTCAATTTGAAAATGATATCGATTTTTCGATTACGTACTCAAGTATCGATTTATTTGAGGTGCTCAATTTGAAAATAATATCGATTTTTGGATTACGTGCTCAGGTATCGATCGATTTTTGGATTACGTGCTCAGGTATCAATTTATTTCAACTTATGCGGTATAAACAATATTGGGGTCCATTCATGGGATTTTTGAGGTGCTGAATTTGAAAATGGTATCGATTTTTGGATTACTTGCTCGGGTATCGATTTATTTGAACCTATACGATATAAGCGATATTGGGGTCCGCTCATGGGATATTTGAGGTGCTGAATTTGAAAATGATATCGATTTTTGGATTATTGGTTCAAATATCGATTTATTTCAACTTAAGTGATGTAAACGTTATTAGGGTCCCCTCAGAAGTTATTTGAGGTGCTGAATTTGAAAATAATATCGATTTTTCGATTACAATTTTCAGGCATGGATTTATTTGAACCTACACGATATTGGGACCGCTAATGGGTTATTTGAGGTGCTCAATTTGAAAATGATATCGATTTTTCGATTACAATTTTCAGGCATGGATTTATTTGAACCTACACGATATTGGGACCGCTAATGGGTTATTTGAGGTGCTCAATTTGAAAATGATATCGATTTTTTGATTACGATCTCAGGCATCGATTTATTTGAACCTACACCATATAAAGGATATTAGGGTCTGCTCATAGGTTATTTGAGGTGCTCAATTTGAAAATGATATCGATTTTTGGATTACGTGCTCAGGCATCGATCTATTTCAACTTACGTGGTTAAAACAACTTTGGGTTCCTCCGCTCATGGGATTTTTGAGGTGGTGAATTCGAAAATGATATCGATTTTTGGATTATTTGTTCAAATATCGATTTATTTAAACTTACTCGATGTAAACAATATTGGGATCCCCTCATAGGTTATTTAAGGTGCTGAATTTGAAAATGATAGCAATTTTTGGATTATTTGTTCAGGCATCGATTTTCTTGAACCTACACGATGTAAACGTTAATGGGGTCTGTTCATAGGTTATTTGAGGTGCTCAATTTGAAAATGATATCGATTTTTGGATTACTTGCTCGGGTATCGATTGATTTGAGCCTACACGATATAAACTATATTGGGGTCCGCTAATGGAATTTTTGAGGTGCTGAATTCAAAAATGGTATCGTTTTTTTGATTACATGCTCAGGTATCGATTTATTTCAACTTACGCGATATAAACGATATTTAGGTCCGTTCATGGGATATTTGAGGTGCTGAATTGGAAAATGATATCGATTTTTGGTTCAAATATCGATTTATTTCAAATTAAGCGATGTAAACAATATTCGGGTCCCCTCATAGGTTATTTAAGGTGTTGAATTCGAAAATGATGTCGATTTTTGGATTATTTTTTTCAAATATCGATTTATTTGAACTTAAGCGATGTTAACGATATTGGGGTCTGCTCATGGGTTATTTAAGGTACTGAATTTGAAAATTATATCGATTTTTCGATTACGATTTCAGGCATGGATTTATTTGAACCTACAAGATATTGGGGTCCGCTCATGGGTTATTTAAGGTGCTGAATTTGAAAATGGTATCAATTTTTGGATTTTTGTTCAGGTATCGATTTATTTGAACCTACACGGTATAAACAATATTGGGGTCCGCTCACGGGATTTTTGAGGTGCTCAATTTGAAAATGATATCGATTTTTGGATTATGTGCTCAGGTATCGATTTATTTCAACTTATGCGGTATAAACAATATGGGGGTCCGTTCATGGGATTTTTGATGGTATCGATTTTTGGATTATTTGTTCAAATATCAATTTATTTCAACTTACGCTATGTAAACAATATTGAGGTCCCCTCATAGGTTTTTTAAGGTGCTGAATTTGAAAATGGTATCAATTTTTGGATTTTTGTTCAGGTATCGATTTATTTGAACCTACACGGTATAAACAATATTGGGGTCCGCTCACGGGATTTTTGAGGTGCTGAATTCGAAAATGGTATCGATTTTGGATTATGTGCTCAGGTATCGATTTATTTCAACTTATGCTGTATAAACAATATGGGGGTCCGTTCATGGGATTTTTGATGGTATCGATTTTTGGATTATTTGTTCAAATATCAATTTATTTCAACTTACGCTATGTAAACAATATTGAGGTCCCCTCATAGGTTTTTTAAGGTGCTGAATTTGAAAATGGTATCAATTTTTGGATTTTTGTTCAGGTATCGATTTATTTGAACCTACACGGTATAAACAATATTGGGGTCCGCTCACGGGATTTTTGAGGTGCTGAATTCGAAAATGGTATCGATTTTTGGATTATTTGTTCAGCTATCGATTTACTTGAACCTACACGATGTAAACGTTATTGGGGTCTGCTCATAGGTTATTTGAGGTGCTCAATTTGAAAATGATATTGATTTTTGGATTACATGCTCAGGTATCGATTTATTTCCACTTAGGCGATGAAAACAATATTGGGGTCCGCTCATGGGATTTTTGAGGTGCTGAATTCGAAAATGATATCGATTTTTGGATTATTTGTTCAGGTATCGATTTATTTCAACTTACGCGATGTAATTGATAATTAGGGCCGCACATACGATTTGCTCATAGCATTCAATTGAAATTTTCATCTTCATTGCTTTTCAGATTTCGTATATTAGTTACTATTGTAAAGTCGGGAATCTGCAGATTATTGACATTGTATTGGTAATAATAAGACGAATATTTAAATTTTGCATAGTGCGCCCCCCCCCCTCCCCCCCCCCAGCACTGGTGGAGTTAAACACTTTTTAAAAATCTAAAAGCTTCCCCATCGCTATTATCCGTTACGAGCTCCAAAAGCTCTTCCTAACTATATTATAACCGAACGTCAGCTTTCGAAAGATCTATCATTATCCGGTCCTCATCCGTATGGAACTCAATTCCCTCTTTTATCCTTCACTCTAACACCCTCCCTACCTTTAAATGCCACCTGTACAATCACCTCCTATCCACCCAGTTTCCCGAACAATTCTAAATAGTCTTCATAAACTCTCTATTTTAACATTAAATTGGAGTAGGCCTTTACTATTTATTAATTTTTTAAATATAAGCTCAATTTATTTTATTGGCAAATAAGTTTATATATTTTCATGTTAAGTCAACTAGGGTATTATTTATTTTTAATTTTTTTTTTCATCACAAGAAGACTAATTTATTATTTATCATTTTTTTCTCTTTTTTCTTTTTCTTTTTTCTGTTTCATTTTAATTTGCTCTATTTTTTTTATCATACTCTAGGGCACTGAAGTATATGTATCTGTATAATTTGTTCCTAAGGGACTAGTTCCCGGGACAATCAATAAAGAGTTTATTATTTACTGCAAATTATCTCGCAGCTGCGGGTTGATTAACTAAGGTGGGGGTCGATTCCAACCACCTTCAGTTATCTATTCTTCATACACGTTTTTAAGTATTCAAAAATTTAAGAACAATCCTAGCCATGTCAAGGAGAGTCAATTTTTGAGCCTCTCTCAGTGCATCAAGAGGCAGCTTTAAGTTTTCTGTGCCCATTACCGTGGACTTAGGAATCAGTTCGTTGGTAGATATGACTATCGGCACCACCGTCACATTTTCCAGATGGTATAGTTGTTTCAGCTCCATCGCCAATTCCTGATATTTTCTGAGTTTCTCACCGATTGTAGAGCTGATATTGTTGTCATTGGGGATCGCAACATCTATAATTCACTCTTTTTTCTCTCCCAGATCTAAAAAGAGTATATCCGGTCGATTATGCCGCACTGTGTGGTCGGTAATGATAGATTCATCCCAGTACAACTTGAAAGGATCTTTTTGGAGAAGCCTGTGGGGGAAATACTTATAATAAGGCACCTTTTCACCTAATAGGTCAAATCTTGCTGCCAGGGTCTGATGAAAAATTTTGGCCACATTATTTTGCCTCTGGAGATACTCCGAACCAGCTAGTGCTCCACATCCACCCGTGATATGCTGGATTGATTCAAGCGTTAATGAGCACAGTCGGCATTTATCAGATGTTGTTACATCTTTTAGAACATGCCTTCGGTATGATCTTGTTGCAATAATTTGGTCTTGAATTGCAACCACAAACCCTTCTGTTTCGGAAAACAACTTCCCTGCCACTAACCATTCGACCGACCTTTCTTAGTCTAAGGACGCCTCATTTAATTGGTTATAGAATCTCCCATGACGAGCTTTGTTTTTCCATTCCGACAGCCTTTCATTATTATTATTATTATTATTATTATATATTTTTTCGCCATCACAACTATTTCACATGCCACAGTATTATTATGCCACAGTAGTTGCAAATAAACTAAAATTAGAAAAAGGGTAAATAGGCAGGTATAGAAAGGTTTGATATCAGGCAAAACGTTATCTTATTCACAGAAAGCTGAAAAGCAATCGTGTATCAAGGCAATATAGTAAGGAAAAGAAAAATCAAATGCCCTCTAGTGTTATGGGGAAATATTATAGATTCCAAAAAACCTCATATACGAGCCATCAGCACCTGGGGACCTGTGCTAGGCCAGCTCATATACGAGCCATCAACAGTTAAAGGGTTAAAGAGAAACAGGGTGTTTACTATTTAAAATTAAAGTTTCCATTGATTAACAATATAATAACTGTAAATCAATAATTAAACTGCTCTGAGTGAAAACATCTGTAGCACCAGGCTCCAATGTGAAATTCATAAAGATCATTCCAGTTCTGAAGTGCTGACCGCAACACAGTGATAAACATCCTTTACCATAGAACATAATTATTCTTCAGATCTAGTTATACTATAATTTAAATGTAACAATTTACCTCTCAGTACATTTCATAAACTTAAAATCCTAATCATTTAAATTAAATTAATAATCATTTAATTTAGTTCCTTTACACTTTATATCTGAATGTTTTATTGTAATTAGTATGTATAATTATCGATTAATAGTTCATCATTTAGAATAATCTAAGCCCTCAGTGATTATATAAAATGTATTCATAGCATTTATGTATGCATATTGTAACACTTCTGTGGGTCAACAAATATTTATTAAACAAAAATATACAATTTTCAATGCCAACAAATTAATTCAACTCAAATGTTTGAGCAGGTTCCAAAAATGATAACTTTATAACATACAAATCATATGATTTGAACTTCACAGTCAAGACACAGACTAAAACTTAACTGGCCCAGTCACACGCCCCTTTTATATATAGTGGCAAAAGGAACCGTCTGAAAGGTTCGATATCCTCCTGGGAGGTTCAAGGTCTCCGTCGAAAAGATCTAGGCCCGTCCACGTGCTCCAACGATTTGTTCCGACAAATAGTTCGTTCCAACAGAAGGTTTGGGATTTTAAACCATATGTTTTTATTTGATTATCGATTTAACTCTACACTGCCCTCTCCTTAGAGACATTCCTCCTGGATGTCTTCTTTTCCATGCATGCTAGCTCCCCAGGTCGAACGAAAGGTCTCTTCCGTAATCCGCTGCACCTGTTCTTCGTTGTTCCCTGCAAATGGTGCCTAGTGATTGTAATGGACGATCATAGGTCTTCCTTTGGGATATTTCTTCCCTCCAAGTTCTTCTGCAACTTTGGGCAGAATCCTCGCTTTCTTCTGGGGTTGTAGAGCCAAACGAGGTCTCCTTTGTATACGCCCTGATCGGCTCTAGTACTGTAGTGTCTCTTCATCCGGTCAATGGCGAGGCGAAGGTTTTTCTAGCTCATGTGTGAACACTGTTCTCTTCTGAAGAATAGAAGTCTGATTCTTAGTCTTGTCCAGATACATCCACACTGAGTTTGCTCAGAACACAGAGAGTTTACTGAGAAAATGAGGTCACAAGGTAACCTGATCTCTCTACTGAAGAGAACTCTCGTAGATGTCTGTCCAGAGGATTCCATAACTGCAGAGTGGTAGGCCATGAGGAAGTATGGGATCTGATGATCCCAATCTCGATGACGGTCGGAGGTTACCTTGGAAAGGTACTTTATAAGGGTCCGGTTCATCCGTTCTACCATTCCGTCAGACGGTGGATGGAGGGCCGTAGTCCTGGTTTTTCGAATCCCAAGTCTCTTGCAGACTTTCTGGAATAATGTGTCTTCGAAGTTCCTCCCCTGATCTGAGTGTAGTTCAATGGTACTCCGAAACAGGTGATGAATTCCTTTACAAGAACGTCAGACTGCTACCCTGTCTCTTGGTTAGGGACAGTGGTAAACGCAATCTTTTCCTAGTCGGCAGGGTCCATCTCTACTTGCCAGTATCCACTTTTTAGGTCCAGAGTTGAAAACAGTCTGGATGCTACTAGAGCGTCAAGGGCGTCATCAATTCTTGGCAATGGGTAGCTGTCCTTCTTCGTGACGTCGTTAAGTTTCCGGTAATCTACGCAGAAGCGGGTCGTCCCATCTTTCTTCTTTATGAACACTACCGGAGAGGCCCATGGTCTACTCGACGGCTCCACCACTCCGTCTCTTACCATCTCTTTAAGAGCATTCTCCGCTTCTTCCTTCTTGACTTGGGGAAGTCGCCGCGCAGCTTGGCCAATTGGGTGCGCATCACCGGTATCGATTCTATGGCGTATTACGCTCGTTCCACCTGGCTTACCGGTAAAACCAAAGACAGGGCGATAGCGATTCACGAGGGCCCTGACTTTCTCCTATTCCTTTCTCGACAGCGACGGGTCAAGGCCTTTTAACATCCGCCTGAGATTTTCTGTAGTTTGCTCCTTCCTAGTGGACGCCTGAAGTATCATGGAGGTTACAGGCTCTAATTTTCCCACCTTAGTGCTGTTCCTGATTGTGACCGGGTAGTAGTTGATGTTGCAAAGAGGTACAGGAACCTTATCAGCAGGTATTACGAATCTTCGTAGCACCAGTGTCTACCAACCTGGCGTATCTCGTACTGTTGACGATGTCATCAACATATAAACTACCTTCCGGACCTGTGCCCTAAAGAGGCTACTACCACAAGGGGAGGGTCTTGTAGACGTCGTCGGGTCGATGTCGCCCTCCAGGAGTCAACCTGTCTTAGTTTC
The DNA here is from genome assembly GCA_911387785.2 of Aelia acuminata. Taxonomy (NCBI): domain Eukaryota; kingdom Metazoa; phylum Arthropoda; class Insecta; order Hemiptera; family Pentatomidae; genus Aelia; species Aelia acuminata. Next base: position 89,183,537 of record OU426982.1, read on the forward strand.
CCTTGGGCTGAAGCGCATCAGAAGCGGTCCGCTTCTTGCAGGCGCTCCTAACGTGCCCGACCTCCCCCCAGCTCTAACACCCTACCGGTCTCCTTTTCTGGGACTCCAAAGCCTTCGCAACTTTCAGAACCGCGTCTTCAAAATTTTTACGGTTTTCTGACTCCTGCTGCCTATCCTCTGTGTTGGTATTGTTCATGGCTCGGACAAGTGGATGGCTATGAGAAGCTTCGGTAGCCGCTTCATATTCTAATGCTGTGGATAGAGCGTTTACTAGATTTAGGGCGAGTGAGACGTACCGCTCTCTGAAGCTCCAAGTCCCTTGAGCCGTTGACGAATGCTTGGACTGCTAAGCACTCCAACAAACTTTCTGGGGCTGTTGGATAAGCCAGTCTTACCATTCTTGCAACGTCCGCTTCAAACTCTTGAATAGTCTCGGCTGCCTTCTGCTTCCTGTTCTTCAGCTGGGAATGATATACCTGTTCGAGGTGGACGTGGCCTAATCGCATCTCCAGCCGGCTTACTAGCATGTTAAAATCGCATGGGTTGTCGGCGTTGAGGGTCTGTAGGACATCCAGAGCGTTGCCTCTGAGAGCCACCGTAAGGGCAAGTGACTTACCTCTAGGGGACCACCCATTAGCACTGGCCACAGCATTAAATTGTTTGACCAAGACGACTTACCATCAAAAGTCGGTGGCTTTATCCTAGCTCGGCTCTCCATAACTGCGGGCTCACATACTTCATCGTCTAGTATTGGCTGTTGCGCGAACTGCTTTCTCACGACCGCCTGGATCTTTTCTTCAAGTGTCCTTTCTAATTGTTCAACCTCCACTTCCAATGTGACAGCCCTCGCTTCTTGTTGAGCTAACCTTTCATTCACGTCATTCATTTCAATTGACAAGTTCCTTAGCTTTTCATTAATTTTGCCAGAGAGGATGGTCAACATTTCATTTACCTCAGCAGACTAGCTGGCCAACTTGTCATTAAGCACATTAACGTCACTAGACAACCTGGTACTATTCATTTAACTCAAACTTATCATTAACCTCAGCCGATTGGCTGGTCAATTTGTCATTGATTTCACCAGCCAGGTTGGTCAGCTTATCATTTAGCTCAGCAGACTGGCTTGTCAAATATTTCATTTATTTCAGCCGACAAATTAGAATTTAGGTTGGTGAATTTGTCATTTAACCCATTTATTTCAGCAGACAAGTTGGAGTTTATTTTCGCTGACTGGTTCGCTAATTTATCATTTATTTCTGCCAACAAATTGTAATTAAGACTATTCATCTTCTCATTAAGCTCGGCAGACAAATCATTTAAAGTGGCCTTTAAAGAGCTATCCAGTAGAGCTCGCATTACAAAGTTGGTCGTGGTAATCAGGGGAGAGGGGAAGGCCCCCAGCCTCTCCCCACCACTACACCACATAATAAAGACTTTTTGAATATTTACCTTTGCGAGAGGTAATTAGCTAGGAAAGAAAAAAAACCATAGTAATTAGTTAATGAAAATTTACGTGTGCGAGAGTTAACTTGAGCGCGAGGGCAACTAGTTGGCGATAGTGGTGGTTCCTGGTGGGGTTGGAGAAAACCCTCCCCCCCTCCCTAATCTATAGTCTTACCTAATAAAGATTTTTTGACTAATTACCTATGCGAGAGGTGATTAGTCGCAAAAAAAAAGCCGTATTAATTACGGTTTGAAAATTTAAGTTTGCGAGAACCAACTAGAGCTCGCATTACAAAGTTGGTCGCGGTAATCAGGGGAGGGGGGAAGGCTCCACCCACCTCACCCCCACCACTACACCACATAATAAAGACTTTTTGAATATTTACCTTTGCGAGAGGTAATTAGCTAGGAAAGAAAAAAAACATAGTAATTAGTTAATGAAAATTTACGTTTGCCTCGTCTCTACTGTATTCTGTGCGTCAAACTCTACTGTATTCGTATCTACGCCTTGACTCAAGTACTGCTCACATAACCGAGCCAGTAAGATTGTCTTCATACCTGTAGTGTCTAAGTCAAGCTCTTCTAATTCTCTCCTCAGCTTCGCTACTTTAAGTTCTCCAATTCGCTCACCTGGCATTTTTTTCCTTTAAACCCCACTCCTGACACCAGTTGTAACACTTCTATGGGTCAACAAATATTTATTGAACAAAAATATACAATTTTCAATGCCAACGAATTAGTACAACTCAAATATTCGAGCAGATTACAAAGTCTCAAGGTCAGGTTACTGGGAGGTTCAAGGTCTCCGTCGAAAAGATCTAGGGCAGTCCACCTGTTCCAACGATTTGTTCCGACAAATAAATTGTTCCATTTTATTTGGTTATCGATTTAACGTTACAATATCTATTTTTTTTTTATTTTATTTTTTTTTTATCAATCTTTTCAATTTTTGACTTATACTTCAACTGTTAATAATTGTTTATCATCTATAAAAACTCTGCTGCTGGATTGTCATTTGCCTGCCTTAAGAAATAGAATAGAAAATAAAAGCTGGGATAGCCAAGCGTGTTAGAGCATTCTCGAGTTTAGAGGTGGCGATTTGAATCCGTCCTGGGCGGATTGACTATTAGTTCGTTCAGTGGATCCACAGAATAAGTCTCAACCTCTTGTACACCCAGGTATAATTAGGATAGGATATGGATCTTCAAGGATTACCTGACATTGCAGTCTCAGGACCTCCAATTTACGTCCCATCTGAAGGATGGCATAGCCAAAGATTTTTTACTCCCTTTGAAAAATCCAAGGGCCACCAGTCAGGCTATGAACCTGTGACCTTGTATTTTTTAGTTGGTTATGCTAACCATTATACCACAGATGAATAAATTAGATTTGCATAAAGTCATCTTTTGCTTGGCTTGGTGGTTTTATGCAATATCCAAGAAGGTAAAAGGTGGTTCAATCAAGGGATAAGGAACGCTGAATGAAAGTTCATTATCAGGATTTGAACTTGGAGAATGATCATCAATTGATTAAGCTAAAGTATTACAATATGAAAGTTTATATATCTTTAATAATCATCAGATGACTTACTTTTCCTCATTTGGAATGCAACTAAATTAATCACTCTGTTTTAGTTTAATTTCTCATAATAAATTATATAATATTAAATTTAATTCTCACATTAGAATTTTATAATTTTAAGCCTTCATTTTAAGTTTAGTATATTTCTCTGTTTTAAAAATAGTTTCCAATTGTTTTTTATTTTATACAGTGAAACTATCAATATCACTGGGATCATTTATCTTTGCAACAATTGGTTCAAAGCAGAATGCCAGCTATATACTGTATGGTTTGCCAATCTTAGAAGTTAAAGCAGGGGAAAAACTTTGCTCCTCTGGTGACACTGTTTTGTCTCCAGCAGCATGGTCTCTTTTGAATCCAATGAACTATGTTTATGAAGTTGTAAAATCAGATTATGTCAAGGTATATCATATATTTCTCCCTTTATGAAACAAATTTCAATTCTACTTTTTCATTTTTTGTTTCTTCTTAAAAACTTAAAACTCTTAAGGCCAAGCCTTTCATGGTTTGTTGTGGTACTGGATTTTTTTTCAAAGCATGAATTAGTTAATTCATAAGTAATGCATTATTTTAAAGTATTTATAACCTTATGTCATCATTGAAAAAAAAAAAAAAGAAAGGAAAGATAATACATTATCATGTTATTTTTTTGGATGACGCTAAAAATGATATCCTTGTACAAACAATGGGTTAGCAGCGAGTGTTAGTCTCTAATTTTCTTCTGGAGAGAACCTTTGTTTTCTATATATTCTATGTCTAATTAGATTTATTTCCAGGTCAGGGAGATATTATATGACCCGATTAAGTTTCGACTTCCTTCAAGACCAATAAAAAGTAAGAATCTTTCTTTTTCTAAAAAACATTTGGTATACAGTGTTATAAAAAATTTTGATGTTCAGTATTTTGCATAACTTGAAAAATAACATATGTAGTCGATTTATTACCACACACTAACATATATGCTAATATATGTCTCTGCAAATCATTAAGTAAACATGAAAATTATTTATTAATAGAATTAAACCTTTACATACATGTGCGTGCGTGCACTAATATTAAAGAAATCCGAAAAGGTCATTTTTTATTTTATTAGAGCACCCCACCCCCTCATCAAACCATGGCCTTTACAGTGTGAACGCTAGACAAGACAATAAAACCATCTACCATGTCTCAAGATGGTCTGTAGACATGGTCTACTAGTATGTACTAGGCTAGGCTTAACACCCATTAAATTAATCCGAGCAGGACAAATTTAACCAAATGGTTTAAGGACATAAACCAATTCACACGAAATTGGCCTTACTGTTGTCTTGGCTTGTGGCCTATTTTGTAAGACCTCTAAAAAATCAGACGCTGGTTCCCTTTCATCTTCGAAATAGTTCCCTTTTGACAAATCTTTCATGTATTGGGAAAGCATGATTAATTTTAAATTAGTTTTGAACGGGATAGCGTTTGGAATCGGTTGTTTGGCTCTCACCAAAGAAAATAAATTTTCCAAACAATCTTGTGAAAAACATCGTAACACCTTTCATTTAGAAGGTGGTTTTGTATTTCCAAAATAGACTTTGTCGAAATTAAAACGCCTTTTTTGCAAGGCTTAAAATGGCCTTTTTTTGGACCAATTTTAATTTTTGCAAAAATATTACTGAATACCTTCAGGAATGAAATAGCCTTATCATAGGCTGAATTATTCCTTTTGCTCAAAGCAAATACTGGGTGACGAGAAGTCATAAGTTTGAACCATTCTTCTGTTTGGTCAAGAAACCAAGCAGTGGTAAAATATTCTTGTTTCTTTAATGTTTCACCCAAAAATTTTAACCCACTGCTGACAGAATGACTTATGACATTTGTTGCTGAGGATACTCTCATTTTAACAAAATGGGATGGAGTTAAATCTTCTTCGTGGAGTTTGGGGCATAGTTTAAAATTGAGTGAGTTTTGGTACTTCACCAAATCCTCCAAATGCTCATAACAAACAAATTTAGATTTTAACTTATGCGCTTCCATTATTTCATCCGGAATCTCAATAATTTTATTAGTGAGAAGGGAGGATCGAATATTTTTAAATAAATGGACAGGATCCGCAATAACATATACTCTCCATTTAGATTAACAGGGTGTGGGAAAAATTTTGATATAATGGCAAACCTTCCAGCAGTGATGCCTTGAAGCTTCCAGAAGGACTGGTTAGCGGAACCCATGTCAGAAGTTATACTTATAACACGCAAACCAATCATTGTAGCTTTCTCTAAAATCAATTTAACTATATTAACTATCACATCTCCTGAATCTGAGTCTCCCGTGAAATGATAAGCTACTGTCTGTTTCCAAGTAGTAGTAATTCCTGCAAGTATAAATACTAATGCTTGTGTAGCCAGATTTTCCTCATCTGAGGTGGTCACATACCCTACATATGTATTGGAAGTATTGTCATAAACGTGTTCTGGTCGAATACTCATTTCGTCTAGAATCACGGTGCAATCATTTTGATTTGGATGTTTAAAATGTTCAACTTTTATTTTTAAAAAATTGAAAACATCATCTAAAACCCCTGGGGAAAATTTGATGGACTGATTTCTTCTTTAAGTCCTCAAAGAAGGAAGGGGATAATGTTGTTTCAATAGCTCACTGTAACCACTACTTCCACACAAAAATTTAATTTTTAGAACTTTTTTTATGGAGTCATTACTCCACTTTGTATTGTGTCCCTTAAGGGTCCAGTTTTTTCTCCTAACCTTCGCAGCCCAAATCTTTCTTCTTTCAGGATCCCTGGGGAAACGTTTCATAAGGAAACCCTTTGAGTACCTATTGGTACAGCCAACTGCACAACAACCAGTCATTCTAAAAGTTCATAGATTGTTTATGACAAAATAAATAAAAGAAATAAAATCCAAAGGCAATGTATTTATTTAAATGTGAGTCAGAAAAATAATGATGTTTTTTATGATAAAATCTATATTTTATCAAAATTAGAGACGAGAAAACAATAAGTTGTAGATTAGTATCTGTTACAGGAAATAATTACAAAAATAGTAAAATAACCTTGTAATTGAAAATCCTGTTGATCCGGAGCTGGTAATAATGAACAAATTATTATTCATTATTGTTTCTTATTTGCAATAATATATATGTCTACATCAAAAGTACATAAATTTAAAGCCCCTATCCCTCACCCCACCTTCGAGGGTTTGGGGATGCAGGAATTATACGGGAATTTTGTAAGCCAGGAATGCTAGAAACCCTGCTCTTGCTAAAACTGACATTTTTTACTAAACTATACTTTTTTATTTTTGCTCCTTTTATACTATATTTTTATTAAATATAGAATGATACTATATTATTATTAAATATTTAATAACGATATATTATATATTAAATTTCTTTTACGGCATCTCTATAACATTTGAACTGATTTATTTTCAGGAAACAGAATTCCTTTACTTTTAAAACCTTGGAAACTGAAAGAAAAATACTTTGAGATTCTCAAAGAAGAAATGGGTCGTCATGGGTCCAGTAAGTGTACTATTCATACTAACATTTTGTAAAATATCTGTTGCATTTTCTTATTTATCTTATTTCTTGATAATCTGACACATATGGGACCAGACAACCGCCGGATTATCAATAATTTCCGGATTATCGGAAGTAAACTAAAAAAATGTATTATAATGTAATAATTTTACTATAATATAATATTTTAATTGGTACATTTGTACGTATAAAACAAAATACTATGTACATTTGAAGAATATAGGACTTGAATTTGATGATCATGCGATCAAGTTCCTCTTCTTTTGGGAGCCCCCCCATGCCGAATCACTGAACGTGCCGGAATAACCAACCGCCGTATTATCAAGATTGTACTGTAATTACTTATTTGTTTGCAAAATAAGCAAATAACAGTGGAATAATACATTCAGTTTTAAGTCTACCAGCTCTGATAACTACCTACCGGCACTCCCCACCATTACTTAGTTTTAGGCATTTCATTAGAATGTTTGTCTGATCCTCATTAGAATGTTTTTATTTATTTTTTCAAATCAAATGAAAATTTTTACTTTGTTCTGGGACATTTAGTCCCCTAAGAATAACATAATTGACAATAATTAAGACAGCATTTGTCTGGCTTTATTACATAAAATTATCCAAAACTAAATACAATCATAGAGGTGTGTAATGGTCAACTGTTTTCTTTACGAAAGGATGATTAATTGTCAGGATTTTCAGTCAAAGCATTTTTTATTTGGCAGCCAACATTTCGATCCAAACATTTGGATCTTCATCAAGGCTAAAATGAAGACAAATATATGAGCAACATGTAAAGTATCTATGCTAGAAGATGATAATTGTTTATCATTTAATTATTCGATTTCTAATCTATTAACCGGTCGATTTCTAATCTATGTAAGTTCATAAGTGAAAGTTGTATGTATGTTGGGTGCATCGCACCAGATTCTTTTATTAAAAGTTTTTGACTAACTTTAGCGACTAATAGTTCGTGATCCGATCCAATGAACTTTCAGCAATGTGAGGTTTGGGCTACCCCCTCCAGGCTGTGCTCCCACAAGCAACACAAATGTCTGTAAGAAGACCACACTATGCATCCAAAGGTCTCATTAGGCCTAATGCACCAACTGGAAGAAAAAAAAAAAATATTGTTTAAAGGATTATTTTTTCCTGATAGATGAATATGGATTCTGAGAGGAGTCGTTTATCATGATTGGTAGCTAATTATGGAAGGGTCAAAGGAATGGTTATGGGTAATGGCATGTTCTGCTAATTTAGATGTTAAAGAATTATGCATGGAAATACTGTATTTATGTTCCGTTTTTAAAAATAATTTTTGATTTCACCAATATAGCAACTGCTGCAATTAAGTGTGGAGAATTAGATGCAATGTACTACATTACATTTTTATAGCAATGGTAGAGGGTATTTTAGTTAGGTATAAAGATTTTTTAATTTTTTGTTATGTTTTAACCCTTAACTGCAGAGATAGTGGGGCATGAGGTGGTCCACCGTTGAGGGTTAGTTGGGACACCGAGCGGTCCCGCTGTGCGGAGTAATTTTACGGCATTCAAGCGCTCGCATCTTATATCATTTGTGAGCTTAATTAATCCTACATAAAGTTCACTTTTAAATCCGGACTGTGGACCGGCACTGGTGGAGTTAAAAACTTTTTAAAATTTAAAAAGCTTCCCCATCACTAGCACCCGTTACGAGCTCCAAAAACTCTTCCTCACTATATATTTTTTTCGCCATCACAACTATTTCACAACACAGGTTTATGTCACAGTTGTTGCAAATAAACTAAAATTAGACAAAGGTTAAATAGGCATATACAGAAAGGTCTGATATCAGGCAAAAGGTTATTTTATTTACAGAAAGCTGAAAAGCAACCGTGTATCAAGGCAATATTGTAAAGAAAATAACAATCAAATGCCATCTAGCGGTATGGGGAAATATTATAGATTCCAAAAAACATCAAAAGAAAGCGCTAGTTACTCGGCCCGTAAATAAGTCTGGAGAAGTGAAGCGAAAAAACTAGGTGGCTCTTATATAAGCCATCAGCACCTGGGGACCAGCGCCCGGCCGGCTCATACGAGCCAAGAGAAGGTATATATGGATATATACCATATATATATATATATATATATATATATATATATATATATATATATATATATATATATATATATATATATATGGTATATATCCATATATACCTTCTCTTGTATATATATATATATATATATTATATATATATATATATATTATATATATATCTATATATATATATTATATATATATATTCTATATATATATATATAATATATATATATATATATATATATATATATATATATATATATATATATATATATATATATATATATATATATATATATATACTATATATATATATATATATATATATATACTATATATATATATATATATATATATATATATATATATATATATATATTATATATACTATATATATATATATATATATAGTATATAAGGATATATGGCTAAGGATTTGTATTGGAAAGTAAAGAGCAGAGGTTGTGATTAGTTGGTAGAACAATTGTTGAAAAACTTAATAATCAAAAGTATAATGTTTAAACATTAAGATATTCATAAATACACCTAGACATCATCGGATTTGCAAACACCAAATCAAATTGATCATGTTTTGGTACGGTTGTTACGGTTAAATTTTTGTTTAGGTATTTAAATTTAATTTCAAATTTCGTCATGGCAACAAAACCAAAATAAAAATTATTTCTTTTTTATTAGTGAGATCAGCTGGGAACTAAATAAAATAATGGTGTAGATTTAATATAAATACTTAATTTCATGTAATATAGATAAATAATTAATGACAGATAATATTTATTATTTATTTGAAATAAAAATAATTGAATTGAAAAATCAACAATCGAAACAAGAGTTATAGTGTGCGACCGAGTGGTGGCCGGCAGAAAAAAGACAAGTGAAGTTAGCCAGTGTCGTGAGCACATGGTGTTTTGGTTTAAACAAATTTCCTACGGTTTTACCGGATAATTTTGAATGGACCAACGCGTCTTATTCACCTTAAACGCGAGTGCAGACAGTTGATTACCGGAAGGAGCTGGGAACGCGAGTCAATCGGGAAATTTGAGGAAAAGAAGGCAACAGCGGCGGAGGAGAGGAGAGGAGAGGCTTGGAAGTCCTGCTGCTAGAATAGTTCACTCAATAGTACACTTTGATTTCTTTGATTTGATTCTTTGGTTTGATTGCACTAAATTATTTTTTTTTTTAAATTTAATTCTATCAATAGTTTCATTTTTTTTTTTCCCTCCTTCTGTGTATATTTAATTGTTTATCTATTTTTATTCAATTTATTTTTGTATATTTCGTGGATTTCACTATTTTCCATAAACAGTGTGGCGCCCGTTTTTTTTTTATTTTGGATTTATTTCCATATTAAAATATTTTTTTTTATTCAGTAGAACCCTGGCGTCGCGGTTGCGCTATTATCTGGGTAAAGGTCTGGCCACACATGTCCGCACCGGATCCGCACCGCAGCAATAATATAGATTATGTTCAGAATATTTTTAATTGAACTTACACATTACCTTTAGTTATGCCTAAAGTGCCCTGCGTCTGACATGTGTGACCTGAACTTTAGGCATAACTAAAGGTAATATGTAAGTAAAATTAAAAATATTCTGAACATAACCTATATTATTGCTGCGGTGCGGACATGTGTGGCCAGACCTTAATAGATTGCCCACCCCGTTTGGAGGAAAAGCGTGGTAGCACAGTTTAGGTGGCAAAGTAGTATTATTATTGTTAGGTTGTATTTTGGGGCAGAATGTGGGTCAGATCATGAACTATTAGTCGCTAAAGTTAAGCAAAAACTTTCTATAAAAAAATACAAGAAACAGGATCTCATACCGAATATTTTAATCTGGAAAACCTTAAAATTCCAACAATTAGAAATGAATTGAAGTCAAGAATAGATTTGATGTTTTAGAACCATCTATCTAGAATGGTGAAGACATCGGTTAATTATGGGTAGGGATTATGAGTAATTTGTGTCTGGGAAAAAAGGGAAAATAATAGGAATAAACCTTGGTTCGATGAAGACTGTTTAAACTCGTAGAAGAAAAGAAAAGCCGCTAAAAGTATTTCATTAAGGAATGAAATGACTTAAATTGCTTCAAAATAAAAAAAGAAACTTAGTGAAGACAATCGTGCACACTTTCACCCTAAACAGGCACATTTCGCTGTTATAGTTGGAAGCAAATTGGTGTTATATATAATTCCCATGGTACCTCAAATGATCGGTTTTGAAATCATTTTGAAAAAAAAAATTTTTGCCGGAAGTTATGATCGATTGCCTCTCTAGAGGCTTACGTGCACACAGAGTATGCAAAATGCAAACCCGCAATGCAGCGCCGCGCCTCGTGTAAAGGGCCGGCGGTTGAGCCTTCTTCCCTCCTCACTTCTCGCCCACTTCCCATAAGAAACCACTGTCCTATTGCTACTCAGCAATTATAAGACGAGAAGTAACAATACACTTATATGCAATAGGTTGTAAAACCAACAAAACCTTTTTCAAACAATGTTCCTCGCGAGTTTTATACTTGAGAAGAATCTTTATACTCCCTTGCCATCTGATCCGTTATCAGTAACCGTAGATTTTTCAGATCCTCTTCGTCATCCAAATCAAATTCATAATCGAATCGATACATTCTATAAATGTCATTAATGAATCTGCTTTACAAAAATAAAAATAAAAATGTTTGAGAATTTTTAGAAAAAAATTTATTCATTCATTTTGCAACAAAATAATAAAAATAGTATAGAGATATTGATATAAAGTATAATTAGTTTCGTTTTCGATAAATAAAAAACAATTGAAAAAAAAATCAAACTTTTTTCGTCTAAAATTTTAAAAATTATTATTCAATAACAAGTATGCGCCAAAAAGATCTAAAGAATCATCAATTTAAATGACATTAGTAATGTATAAGTAAACGATTACACAACTTTATAATGTTGTAGAGAGTGATTGAGAAACACGATGCGAAAACATTGACAAGCACTTCTAGAAAGACAACCGAAAGGACAGGTACCTGGGACGCTCACAGGCCTCTCCAGAGGCACTAGTGCCGCGGTCTTCCCACCCTGTTTGAATATTTCTGAGTTCAGGCCTCCAGAGAGGCCTAAGACCGTTGAAGGGTTAAGGAATGAAATGACTAAATTGCCTAAAAATAAAAAAGAGACTATATCAAAAACAAAATAATAGGAACGAAAATAAAGTTATAGTTATGTATAAAGGCATAAATTCATCACACAAAAGTTTTGGACCAGTTACTACTGGCATTAGGGGTGAAAATAATATCATAATCCAGAGTAAGTTCAAAGAACATTTTGATAGTATTTTGAGTGCAGAAAATATTCATCTATCAACACTTTTGGAGTACCAAAGTTATTAGAAGAACCGAGTATAAGGGAAGTCGAAATAGCTATCGAAAGTTAAAATCTTATAAAGCAGCGGGGTATGATAATATTCCTAGCGAACTAAGCAAAGCATGTGAGGAAGCTGGGGTTACTAAAATAAAACTTCTGATTAAAAAGATCTGGGAGAATGAGAAAATGCCCGAACAGTGGAAAGAGTCTATACTTATTCCAATTCACAAGAAGGGGTCGCGGACAGATACTAATAACTATCGTGGGATCTCACTACATCCGGTCTGTTATAAAATACTTATGTTCTAACATGTTGATTGTCATTTCTGATTCAAGATTGTGTTGCCTTACTCTTGTGGCTAAGTAAATCATCTCTCTTCCTAAAATCTTTCTATAAGCCAAGGGTGCAATCAATTCTGAACTGTTCTTAGTAAGATATCTCGCCAGAGCTTCGCTGCCCTAACAGTGAAGCATAAGTCCCCTATTTGCCACCTAGGGACATGCTATGTTAGGGTTAGGCAGTTCGTTGGATTTCTGTGCATGCATGCTTGGGTGTAACATAGTATTTTAGAATATAAATAAATACTTACTTTGGTTACAGTGAGGCCTAATATTTTGAAGTCAGAGCTTAAAGAACATGCAGATGTAATGAGACGCTTTGTTATAACCCCAGTAGTCCACCAGGTAAATTTAATACTCCAAAATTTATTAAAAATGTATAATATTCTAACACTTATGTAGGTTAAACAATGTTTATTGTACGAAAATAACAATTGCAATGCAACAGAAATTATGAAAACACAAATATTTATACAGTTTAAAAAAATTATCACTTTGTAACACAAAAATAACCATATGATTTGAGCTTCAGAACAAGACTAACTCTCCATTCCATCGCTCCTTATATTTAGTCATATAAAGACCAGCCTCGAAGGTTCTAGGCCAGCGTAGATCATACTGGAATATCTTAATCACAAACATGTACTATGACGGTTTGTTCCAACTGTTAGTTCGTTCCAATAACAAGTCTCGAACTATTCTAAAATTTCTTCGGGGGTTGTAGAGCCAAATGAGGTCTCCTTTGTACCTGCCCTGATCAGCTCTAGTACCGTAGTGTCTCTTCATCCGGTCAATGGCGAGGCAAAGGTTCTTGCGAACTAGCTCATGTGTGTATACTATTCTCTTCTGAAGAATAGAAGTCAGGTACATAGTCTTGTCCAAATACATCCACACTGAGTTTGCTGCCAAAAATGAGGTCACAAGGTAACCTCATCTCTCTACCGAAGAGAACTGTCGTAGATGTCTGTCCAGTGGTAGGCCATGAGGAAGTATGGGATCTGATGATCCCAATCTGGATGAAGGTCGGAAGCTACCTTGGAAAGGTATTTTATGAGGGTTCGGTTCAGCCATTCTATCATTTAGTCAGATTGTGGATGGAGGCAGATTATTTTTATTTTTTTTTTTTTTTCCGTACTCCTACCTGGCCATGTGTGGCCTGCGGGGGCTTACTCTAGAGGTGTAACCAACCTAATCTAACCATGGTAGGAAAGTCGAGATTTATTCCGTGGGGCCTTCACAAAATAAAAAATCAACCCTCCCAGGGCGGATTCGAACCGCCACTGTTCGGCTCGAGCATGCTTAAAGCGGGTCATGCTAAAACACGCTTGGCTATCCCGGCCCAAAAATTAAGGAGACAGATTGTGGTGGAGGGCCTTAGTCCTAGTTTTTCGAATCCCAAGTCTCTTGCAGACTTCCTGGAATAATTTGGTTTTGAAGTTCCTCCCCTGATCTGAATGTAGTTCAAGTGGTACTCTGAAACGGGAAATGAATTCCTTTACCAAAACGTTGGTTGGGGACAGCATATGCTTCTATCCACTTGGAAAAACAGTTCACGAACACAAAAACGTACCTATTTCCAGCGTCACTTTCTGGGAATAGTCCTAATAGGAATAGTCCATGGCTACCCTCTCGAAGGGACTCCCCACAATATACTTCTGAATCCGTGCGCGACGGTGAGCTGGTCCATTGCTTGCAGAGCAGGTGTTACATTTTGCAGCACCAATCCTTAACATCATCAGAGCAGTTCACCCAATAAAACTTCTCGCCTACATTCTGGAGTGTTTTCGTAATGCCAAAGTGTCCTCTTGACACTTAATCATGAAGTTGGTGAAGTACCTCAGGCACACAAACCCAAGGTATCAGAAGCTTCTTCCTGAATAGGCTGACTTCAACGTTCTCAACAACTCTCTTGAGCAAGCCATCTTCCATTCCAAGGGAGTCTAATGTGTCCAGTATGCTTTCAAAATAAGTGAGTATTGCGTTATGTCTTGCCAGGTCGGTCGGCGATTGGCGTTTCCAAACCCGTACCTTTTTCAACTTAGGATTATTTTCTTGTCGGTCCCGGATTGTTTCTAGTGTCCATTCTTCGCTAACTACTCCTTCGTTGCAGAGGTTGGCCTCTTTTATTCGATTCAGCTTCAGTAAGAGCAATTAGATGGACATGGTATTTTAGACTGGGCATTTGCATTGCGATGTCTTAACTCCCGATCAGTGTTCAATTTCAAAGTCGTACCTGAAGCTTTTGTAGCCATCTGACAACTTAGTCTTCAGGGTTCCTGAAATTTAGCAGCCACTCCAAGCTTGCATGGTTAGTCCACAACAAAAGCCTCGTACCCCACAAGTATTTTAGAAATGGTCTATGGACTTATCAACAGCCAGGAGTTCCCGCCTGGTTACGCAATAATTACGCTTCTGTTTTGACAGCGTCTTTCTGAAATAATCGATAACCCGTTCCTGGCCCTCCTACAATTGAGATAAAACCCCGCCAATGCCTTCTTCACTGGCGTCTGTGTCAAGGATGAATTTGCCTTCTGGAATTGGGTTGCCCAATATTGGGGCCAAGGTCAACCGTTCCTTCAAAGCATCGAAGACTTCTTGACACTCGTTATTCCAGCTGAAAGGTCTATCTTCTTCAGTCAATCGACTCAGAGGCTTCCCAATGTCCCCGAACTTTTTATTTTTTTTATTTATTGAACCATTTGAAATACAATATTTACAATCATTGAAATATGTACAAGTAAAAAAAATATATATATGCATCATAATACATTACTTTAGAAATAGTTTAAGTTTAGAAATGGTTTTAGGTGCTCTAGATGGTTTCTTACTTGTATTAAGATCACCCTCACAATATGGAGCAAAACAAAAAAGCCTAAGTCTGTGTTAATTAAGTTTCAAGTCAGATTAAATGTAATAATAATATAATATATATATTTTTAAAAAAAAGGAAGTGCCATACAAAGAATTTTGTCAGATAAAAATAAACTAAATCTTTTTTGTAAGGATATATTGTTTTAGGAAGCAGAACAAAATGATTTTTTTGTGGGTATTTATCTTATTTTATGGAAGGCCATTAAAATTCTTTGGTGCAAAGTAATTATTTGAATATTTAAAAAAAGTAATCCGATTTTAGTGATTGAAGGGTAATAGTGAGGACATTCTTTGAAAACATGTCTAACCGAAAGAAGAGAATCGCAAAATTGAAACAACAGTGACCATCCTGGCATTTTTTTTTATCTCTTTAAACCCAACATCTGACACCAGTTGTAACACTTATGGGGGTAAAACAATTTTTTGAACGAAAATAACAATTTTCAATGCCACAAAAATTATGGATCAATGCCACAAAGATAATCATATCAATTTGTAACACAAAAATTGTAAGACTTTACAAGATAAGTTACAAAAACAATCGTCATTGAGGAAAAATGTATTTTGTTCCCTTTCTGGTTGCACTAAAGTACGTCATCTAAAAAAAAAATCTGGTGCGTGCGCGCAACACACAACTTTCACCTACCAACTTACTTAGACTAGAAATTATTAAGTTTTGTTAATTGCCACTTCTTAAAGGTACACATTTTTCCACATTCATTTCTTATTTTTGTTTTCATTTGCTCTATAAAAAACACTAATTTCTTTTATTATTAAATAAAAGTTTTTACTCGTGATACTTCGGCAATGCAAGCTTAATACTCCAAGTCGTCTGATTTTATAATTCTCTGTGTACTTGTTAAAATTTCATTTAGTTACCATGAAACAAATAATTTCCATTAAATGAACAGAACCGCTTTAATTATGAACAATGGTCTGTCATTAAAGGCGTGCTAGGCATGCGTTGGCTTAACGTGTTTTATGAGTTGACTGAATATTTTTCTTTTTTTCTCCTCTACATGTTTTCTTGATTTTAATCATATCTCATATTTAGCCATTTCTTATTTTTCGGCGTAATGAGAGACAGTTAATTTCTCCATATAAACAAAAACAAATATACTTTACAGGAAATGAAAAAACAAACAAAAAAGTCCCCTACCCCATTTAAGCCCCCTCAGAAAATTTTAATAATGATAAAGCTTACCTTATATTAAAGAACACCTAATTTTCATAAAACATGAGGAATTTGATGAAAATCGTTAAAGCCGTTTTTAAGATAATCGAAAAATAGGTAAAAATTGAAAAAAAAGTTATGAAATAAGTGCCCTCTCCGTTTGACCAATTTTGATGAAATGTTGGCTATCACATTTTTGGGATATACACACATCAAATACCCAGTTTGATCAAAATCGTTAAAGCCGTTTTTGAGTAAATAAAAAAAACACGTGAAAATGATATAAAATTTATTAAGTAAAGTCCCCCACTCCAGTTGATCAATTTTGATGAAATTTTTACAGTCATATCTCGGGCATATACATACATCAAACACCCAGTTTGATCAAAATCGTTAAAGCTGTTTTTGAGTAAATAAAAAGAACACGTGAAAATGATACAAAATTTATTAAGTAAAGTGCCCCCTCCGATTGATTAATTTTGATGAAATTTTTGCAGTCATATCTCAGACATATTAATATATCAAATACTGAGTTTTATCAAAATCATTCAAGCCGTTTTTGAGAAAATCGAAAAAAACGTAAAAAGTTATTAAATAACCGTTTGACCAATTTTGATAAAATTTTTGCTGTCACGTCGCGGGCATATACATACACTAAATACCCAATTCCAGGTTCACACGGTTTATAGTTTTTGAGCTAGTCTGTTCACACACACAAAGACAGACACACACAGACCATTTCGCGGGACTTGGTTATTTGGACTCAGGGGACACCAAAACGTGTATTTCCATTGAAAACCGGAAGTCGAAATTTTTCACGATTGCAATACTTTCCCTTACTATATATTTCATATATAGGTAAGTGAAAGTAAAAAATCAAAAGAAAGGAGAGTTGTTTAGTATTGGCCATCGGCTTCCCCGGTCTGACCAACAACAATTGGTATATGAAATAAAAAAAGAAGAAAATGAATGCATGCTAATATATAAAAGAAAAGAACGGAAGTGGACTGTATAAAAAAAAATATTAATTAAATTGCTGGAAACATGAAAGTTATATTTGTACAAATTAAAATTATTAAATACAGATATTAGAAGCCACTTGAACGATGATATGGTTGATGCGGATAATTTGAAGTTAAAGTTAAAATGATCTTCTTACTTGTGGTAGGTTTGCGAATACTTGCTAATTTTCGGATTGCCGGCCATTCTTTATTACCCCTTGCCGCCTGCCCTGCGGCTGCCTGTCTGTTCTACTCTATCATTTTGTAGAGAAAATTAAGTTCACAAAAAACAAGAAGTCCCTTTTCAGTCTAAGTGATATCACTGAACTGTACAGGTACTCTACAGGTCCTAAGCAGGATTTTCTTGCAAGTGAACTTTCTACCTTTAGGGATTTAGTTCCCCAGTTTCTCCATAGATGGCGCTGGGGGCATCTTGGCAGATGCCAAAAATTCGTTCCGTGAACAAAGCCGCCCACCTAAATTAAGCTTGGCTAATTTACCTGAAAACTCACTCTGATGTCCCTATAGTATAACCAATGAATGATGATATACAAATATGAATACCACAGAGATTCAAAATGCATAACATTATAAATATCATTTATAAATACAAAATAAACAAAAAATATACTACTAGATCACATGAGTGGTGGGACATGTACTTTGTCGCCGAAGGCTCCATTCTCTGCAATGGATAATAAAGGGAAATAACAAAATTGTGAACAAGAGTGGTAAGTGAAAGTTGTGTGACTGCATGCTCTGTACCAGATTTTTGTAGCTTGGAAATTCAAAAGCTTGTCCCTTTCTGATCCATGCAATCCATGCAAGTTTGAAATTCCAATTTTTTACAATTTTTTTATTTATACCCCATAAGAATTTACATATTAAAATTTGAAATTCCCTTTCATTGTATACATCTTACATCAAAATTCATTTCTTCTGCTAGCCAGAAAATGGATTTACCTAGCTGAATTGTGTAGCTGGATAGTGAAATGATTAATTCATAAGTCTATTTTTTGCCTTTCAAATTATTGATTGGAAACTGATCATTTCGGAATTACAGATTCAAAAAGGTTCTTCTGTTGAATATTTGATTGAGATGAGACAAGTGACGATATTGTTCCTTAACATTGTGCCCAAAGATTTAACTGCTACAAAAATAACTCTGCTAGCAAATGAGGTTCATAGAACTGTTACTAAGTAAGTGAACCAGATATATAATAAAACATATATAATAATCCAATAAATAAAATAAAATAAAAAGTAAACAAAATATTGGAAAAGAAAAAAAAAATGTAAGATTATGTAACTGTACGTGTATATGCATGAAAAATTAAAATGTAATTTTGGTTCAATTAATGTACGAAAGTTGAATTGATAAGTATGCTGTGTGTTATAGCAACCCAATGTATTTGGGCAGCATGGTTTTATTTTATTAAAAAAATAAAGCATTTCTCTCTTAAATGATATTATCTAATTTTATGACCTAAATGAATATTTTCTTTACTTCGAATTTGTTTAGTAAACCTATTGAAGAATAGGTCTACATTAAAAACGTTTTCTGCAACCTGGTTTTACATTTTTGTTTTTGAGAAATATCGTCTTCTCTGAGATCAGTTATACCCTGCAGTATTTATTTCTAGATGACAATATTAATACAATGTAAATCATTAAGATCAAATACAGGAATAGTAAGCAACAAATCTCTGAAAATATTCAATTTAAAGCAGCAAATAATAACTATGCTGATAGGGGTTTGTAATATATACAACTATGTTTTTACCCACCTGCTACAAGGAAACACCATGAGGCCTGCCAGTTGTACATCTGTAGAAAACTAACCTTGTGTTTAAATATATATATATATATATATATATATATATATATATATATATATATATATATATATATATATATATATATATACATCATCAATGTCGCTTTCCTAGTATAGACATAGAAACGTATTTATATTGAATATAAAAAAACATTAATAGCAACATGACCTAAGTAATAGGGAGCAGGGTAGCTCACTGGTAAGTCAGTGGATTGCTGTGCTCAAGGTCCAGAGTTCGATACTGGCACCGAGAGACCCTCCTGGGGCAAACCCAGCCTCTATAAAGTGGGTACCCTCAATTGAAAAATTGAGGGGGAAAAACGTGGCGGTTGAGCATGATCTCGGTCAAATCACCTCCTTGCACGACCGCTGACCAAGAAACAGTGCTCTTCCTTACATAGTACTGAACCCAAGACCCTTCATGGGTTGTAGTGGTACAGGTTTTTTGACCTAAATAATGATTATGAAATATCGTTTTCAAATCCTTTATAACTTTTGAGAACTTTAAAGTTAGATGCTGGGTGCTAAGAAGAGGGAGTCGAACTTTGGGGTTCCATCAAACCATCAAATTCCTCCCGCATCCAATCCCTTAAATCCAAAATCCGTCGTAAAATCCTGAATACTCCTTATTTCGTCCCAAATAAAATTATCCATGAAGACCTTAATGTTCCTTATTGGATTTGGCCCGATCCAGATACCAGACCTTTCAATGTAAAATCCCTACACATCCTAACCCTTTTGTCTCCAACTTTGCTTTCTCCTCTATCCCAGAC
The DNA here is from genome assembly GCA_911387785.2 of Aelia acuminata. NCBI lineage: Eukaryota > Metazoa > Arthropoda > Insecta > Hemiptera > Pentatomidae > Aelia > Aelia acuminata. The sequence goes on from OU426982.1 coordinate 89,203,526, forward strand.
AATTCTCAGAGGCGTCTGGAAAGAAGATGGCCCAGAGATCTACTAAATTAAAGCAATCTTCGAGTGCTACCAGTGGGTAGTTTCTCCACTCGCCTTTTCATGTCATTAATTTACTGGCATCATTTTTACTTATTGTATTTATATTATACAGTTGTAAATTTCAAAAAATAAATGTAAAAAAAAATTAACGAAAAATTATTTTATTCAAAAAAAGAATAGTACATTCAACACACATCCCTCTGTGCATGCCTCAACTTCTTTCCAACATGCATCATTTGGAAGATGAAAGTGAAAGGAAAAGCGCTCAATTGTGAATTTATGATTCTATTTCTCTTCTTTTAAAATTACATTAATTCCTTAACTATCATGAGGTTTACTTTCTTAGAAAATTCAGGATTGGTGAATTGTATCTTGTCGTATAAATAGAGGATTAGATTATTATTATTATTACCTATTATTTGTGGTGCAACAACCCAATTAGTGAGTCAGGCCTCCTTCAGAAGATCTCTCCATCACTCCCTATCATGCGCAGCCGCAATCCAATTCTGCGCACCTAGAAAATGTCCGCCTGTCCAGCGAAGTTTCGGTCTTCCGATAAGTCTTGACCCATAGATTTTCTCAGACATCATCCTATTTGGAATGCTCTTTTCTGGCATTCTGGCCATGTGTCCAGCCCATCTAAGCCTCCCAATGCGGACGACTCATTATGTCCAGCTGTCCATAAAATGTTTGAAGCTCCAAGTTGCTTCTTAGTCTCCAATTTCCATCTTCTTTTAGGGGACCGTAGATTCGGTGCAGGAATTTTCTTTACAAAAACAAGGAGCCTCTGCTTGTCAGACCTCGAGATAGTCCAATTTTCAGAACCATACACCAAGAGGGGGCAGATCAGGGTTTTATACAATCTTACTTTTGTTATCTTTGTGAGATGGGGGAGTTCTGGAGGCGACCTAATCCGGAGAAGCTCCTATTCGTTAGCATTATCCTCCTTACCTCAACTGACATATCATTATTCATTTTAACCTACAAGCTGAGATAGACGGATTCCTCAACCTTTTCGAAGTGGTAGGTCCCTATGGTAACCCATTCTTTCTGATAAACCCTCTAGTCTCATGCCATGAACTTGGTCTTTTCCTGATTTATTTTTATGCCCAGTATCATAGCATCCTTGACTGCCTGAAAGGACGGTCCCAGGATAGTTATGTCATCGGTATAGGCTAGGATCTGTACAGTCATATTAAAGATAGTGCCAGTTGTCTTAGTGCAGGATTGTCTTACCACTTTTTCTAAAGCAAGATTAAACTGGAGGCATGCCTTGGCATCACCCTTTCTCACCCCTTTTCTGGAAACAAACACTTTTGAGTCCTTCTTGGATACAAACCATACATTCTGCAAGAGGATCAGATAGTTGTTTTAAATATATAATTTTCTAAAAAATTTCGTTTAAAGAGAAAAGATTGACGATGGCCAGGAATTCAACCTGGGTCTCTGCATTAACATTGCAGCGCGATCCTGAGTGCTCTTAACCTTCCTGGCTGTGGTCAATTTTTTTAAAAATTATAAACAATTAATATTTAACAAATAACCTTTAACTATGATTTTCTGTCAATTGGATCCTACCATTTGGACAATTGCAGAGCCTCCTGTTGCATTGCTGCAATGTAGCGAGACCTGGCACTCAAAAGTGTTTGTTTCCAGAAAAGGGGTGAGAAAGGGTGACGCCTTGGCATGCCTCCAGTTTAATCTTGCTTTAGAAAAAGTGGTAAGACAATCCAGCACTAAGACAGGAATGTTGGAGATAAGGTTGACATGGCTGGGATTGGGATAGGTTCAAAGGTTAGCACAATGGTTACGAGTGCTGCAATGGTGATGCAGAGACCAGGGTTTAATACCTGGCCATGGCCATTCTTTTTTTTTTTTTCATAAGTATTCAGTATTTATTTGAATAAAAATTATAGTTAACAAATGTATTTATAAATTAATATACATAATTTTTATCTCTTAAAAGTATATTATCCTTTAAAAAATAAAATGTTATCTGTGAGGGATTGCTGTATTTGTGAAAGGAAATTATGTTAATCTAAGTTATTTTTATTTTTGAGGCATTTTTTTTTTTTCCATGAATATTATTATAGACTTAAGAGTCATTCTTATTTATCTACCCTCTTTCCAGGATTATTGAAAAAAAACTCGGATTGATAAATAAAATATGTTTGTTTGATAAAGACATTATGCTCTTAATATTATTTGGACTAAAAGGTTACAAAGGAAAGGATGAAGCTTTGAGAACGCTCCAGTGTGGTGCTACCATAATTGATCTTGTATCTAAATTTATAAACGTCAAATCGGTTTCTGTTGGTGTTACAGTTGGTATGCAACAACATCTTTAATATTAATATATAATCTAGTAGGAGTTTAGGAATAAAACAGATTATTTTCTGTTGAAAGAAGTGATGGTGTAATAAGGAGATAGTTGGCATTCATGTTTTTTTGGTTCAGTACATCTCTGTCCAAAAAAGCCTATTCTGAGTCTAGTCTACCTAATAGAGAGGACACACGCTGTAGATTTTTAATCACCTAAACCTGACTGTTGCCAATTAGAACAGCTAATTTGAAAATAAAATAAATGCATACATTTATTTGAGAATTTATAACTTAGATTACAATCCAAGGCAAATTAAAGCTTTTTTTAATTTTTTTTTTTTTTTACTTTACCGTTCAGACAAAAGAACCTGACTTAGACTTGATTTAGTTCGCTCTGGATTTGATTTGATGTTGTGCACTAGGTAGTAAGGTATGCCAGAATTCTAACGAACCAATTTTGTCTGGTCCAATTGTGTAAACAGGTCTACCCTAGTGGATTTGGACCGGTGTATAGGTAGTAAGGTCAGCTACAATTTCCATCAGACTTAAGGATCTCCATTTAATTACTTTTCACTTTGAATATTGTATCCTTCGCATGTATCAGGGGCTGCCTCTAGGGTGGGGGGGTTGTTAGGGATCGCATTCCATCAAAATTTGACTTAATACATTAATGGAAATTAATGCAACTAATTTTTTTATGAATCGGGTGTGCCTGTGTGTGCTTAGCATTTCCAAGTGAAATTGATCCTTTTCTACTTCAAATTCTACTTTTCCCATTTCAAGTTCAACCTTTTCCAAGTAAAATATTGTATATTTAATCTTTTCCTAGTTAAATCCTACCCTTCATGTTTCTCCCATCTAATTTTTTAGACCCAAATATCCAATTACATCATGACCATACATTTATTAAGAACAATATTTATTTGAAAGTTCGAGTAAGAAACCGGAAAACCTTGTATAAAATAATATATATATTTCTCCCTCCACTGAAATTGAAACATTTTGTTTTAAACACTGCTACCACCACATAACCATAAAATCTCATATCTAATAAATCCAAAATTTATTTTATTTGTTAAGGTCGTAAATGACACTTTGTTGAATTTATTGAAATTGATGAATGACGCCAATGATGAATAGACCCTTATTTAAAAGAAATTTTAGGGGCCCGGTGTGGCTGTGCGGTAAAGTGCCGCACTCCCATGCCGGAGCTGCGGGTTCAAGTCCCGCCCTGGGTGATGCTTTTCTTTCGTAGGAGAAGTATCACCCAGTGCCATGGGTGTTAGTATGGGCAGTATAGGGCTTCAATGGAAGCCTTAAAGTCGCAAAAAAAAAAAAAAAAAAAAAAAAAAAAAATTTACTATTTCAACTATTTCAATACTTGAGCACAGTTCCCCCTCTTAAATATAAAATGTATATTTCACTGGAAATATATATTTACACTCCCCAAGAACATAATATTAGACCCTCATGCCAGAGCAATCAGAAAAGGTCAAAGAAATCCATTAAGTTTACATTTTTCAATATGTGGGATCGCTTCCACTAAAGTTCAAAGTAAATATTTTTTCAACAACATTGTCTTCAATAACCTGATTAGAACCTCATGTTAAAGAAATTCGAAGAGGTTAACTTTTTCAATATAAAAGCGCCCCCCCACTAAAATTCAAAATGGATATATTTTCAGAAACAATCCCCAAGAACATAATAATAGACCCTCATATGAAAAAAATCCAGAAAGGTTACCTTTGTCAATATTGTGGAACTTGAACTTTAAAATATTTTTTATATAAAAATCTTATGTCACGATGTTTGTCAGGGGTAAAATCAGAAAATACTCAATCGATCTTTCTAAAATTTGGCTCATTGTGTGTACTTTTGTCTAACTTAAAAGATAGGATAGTTTTTATCTCAATTATTGGCCTCAATATTTCTTTTATTTCAAGTTAAAAACTTATTATACTATAATTGAGTGTGATTATTTATAAGTTCTATAACTTTCCAACAGATGGCGGTATAGTTGATTTATTGAAACATCACTTCATTTTCTTTCAATATTTAGGGTGGGTAAGCATCCAGTAGCCAAATCTATTTTTTTCCGACTTGGACTAGCAAAATCCGTGTTTTTCCCAGACAAGCAAAATCCGTGTTTTTCCCCTGGGTTATTATATGATGCCTTTTCATGTGTGGGGAAAACATTGAATCTATTATTTTTTTCTGCAAAAGACAGGTTAACGAAAATCATTGTGCACCTATTAGAATTACAATAAACAGAAATTGTAAATTTTAATACTAAAAAAAAATGTAATAATAAATAGTACTGTAAGAACATGCAATATGGTTTGAGGTTCCTCCTGCTCTGGGTTTGTTTTTTATAACCTGTGTCAGATAGAACCTACTGATACGATATCTCTCTCATACCATCATGTGTTATTTTCTAAATTTAATTAATATGCATTATGGCAAAAGATTAATTTGGTACATTTTCGCTAACTTTCTATTGTGATTGTATTAAACCCTACTCAAATTATATTCTTCATTAGTTCCTTTTACATGTGTGTTATTTATATTCAATCTCGCCTCTGCTGAAATAATCCATTAAGTGCTAAATGAATGGATCATTAATACTTATATAGTCGAATATTTTCCGAGATCTAAAAAATAAAAGCTTTAACCCTTCTCAATTCTTTACCAAACAATTTTAAATTCGGCGTAAAGTTCTATTTTAAATCCCGTTGGTTTTTAGATTAGCTAAAACGTTTTTATCTTCATCAGTGGATTTTTATTTGACTGCATTAAAAAGAATATGATATAATTAATTCAACACATTATAGCTTCTGAGCCACAGCCATGCATGGTCAGGTACGTAAATAAATATCATTCTCAATAAATATATGGTCATTATATAATATGCATGGGTAGAGGGGTAGACTGGGTGAACATGAAGAAGTGGTAGTATTTGACTTGGAGAAGATTAAGTAGGAAATATTTGAGTTGGAAAAGGCTAAATTTGACTTGGGAATGTTGTATGGGTGATTCTCAAACTATGGGCTACTTCTTGTCACTCCACATTCAAAGCCAAACCCGGCATTGTGGCCTCTTTTTTTAGATGTAAACATTTTCTGTCAGCAGATATCTGACTGATGAAATGAAAATTATAACATATTTCTATGTTTTCTGATCGAATCTGATGATTTTTTATCTTATTCGTCATTGTCGTGGGCTGTCACCAGTAACGATTTTTCTTACATAATATATATTTTGGTATATAGTACTCATTAATTGATTGGTGTAAATGATAAACCAATAAAAAATACTTAAAATTGTCAATGGGATATGACGCCATTAGTTTGGACGGGTGAATTATCGAATCGTACACCAACCAAGAGGGAATTAAGTGACCCAAAGAGAGGATTTCAATAATGTCAATACTCTCGAGTAAGATTTCACCTCTTTTTATTACCTTTTGCACTATTTCGGCCCTTGCCGGGGTGTTCTTTCATCGAAAATGGAAGTTTATGTTTATTACCCTCATTCACGTGACCCGAATTTTTCGCTGTTCTTTATGAATTTACGGCTTAAAAATATTTTCTTCTTTTTCCCCTTAACTCGCTCTATTAAATTATGACATTCGTTCTTTCGTTAATCATATAGTTTTTATAAGAAAAATTTGTAAATGTCATTTTTTCATTCTCGTGGAGCTTTCCCCGCCTCATTCTCGTGGAGCTTTCCCCGCCTCATTCTCGTGGATATTTCCTGTTGTGGCCAATTATTTGCCCATGACAATGAAAGAATATAAAACAGCTTTTAAATAATGAACATTTCTGCATCATACTAGGAGGGAAAGAAAAAAAAGAAAAAAAAAATTTAACTGACAGGATGTAAAATATTTACAAAAATGTGTCTCTTCGACTAAAACAAACTAAGCTATTCTAGTTTTTGCTGATTTGAACCTTTCAATGTAATGGTTATTTAAAAAAGAAGGATACATTTTTGTGTATTAGTCATGAAAATATGAATCAGTTAATGAAATTAGTTTTATCCTATAAATATAACATATATCAATGAAACAACAATTGATGCGATTCTGGGAGATTTAAAAGTAGATAAAAAACATTTTATAAAAAAAAATTAAACCGACTTCGAAAACTAGGAACCAGTAAAAATAAATGCACTAAAAAGTATGAAATAATTACCTTCTTATTTTTATGAATATGCAGCGAAACTGAAAGTGGTATGAAAAGCGGAAAATGCATTAAAACGGATAATTTTATTTTGATTAGTACGATTACATACTAGTTGTTAATAAAAATTATTAAATTAAAATATTAATTACCATGTTCAATACATCACAATCTTTTCGGAGGCGGCGCTAAATTTAAAATTGTTAACAATAAAAGTTAGGAAAATCTTAAAATTCTCTATCGATTTTCTATTTTGCGCTGCCTCCGAAAAGAATGTGATGTATTGAACATGGTAATTAATATTTTAATTTAATAATTTTTATTACAGCTAGTATGTAATCGTACTAATCAAAATAAAATTATCCGTTTTAATGCATTTTCCGCTTTTCATACCATTTTAAATTTTGCTGCGTATTCATAAAAATAAGAAGGTAATTATTTCATACTATTTAGTGCATTTATTTTTACTGGTTCCTAGTTATCAAAGTCGGTTTTTTTTTATAAATTTTTTTTTTTATAAAATGTTTTTTATTTCATATTTTTTAGCGGCGGATGATAATTTATAGAAAGCAATACATTGATTTAAAAAAAAATTTCGAAGTGCTTTTTTTTTACAGATTTTAAGTGCATTTCGTACAAGTTTCTGGTTTTCAAAGTCTTTTTTTTTTTTTTTTATTCGGTATACTACTCTTACTCTACGGACACTACAATTGAATTTGGTTCATTGGTTGGTTGTTATATCTATGGTGAGAAGGACGAGATCTATTACGTGGGTCCCTCGCGAAATAAAAGTCAACCCACCCAGGTAGATACCACTTTCGTCTATCCCGGGCCTTTAAATTACAATTACATCCATTTTAATCAACTTTATATTATAATAGCCACCTTTTCAATTTTATTAATACGCACAGAAAATTGAAAATCGATTGCGGTGCGTGCAGTACCTTTCAACATTCTCCCTACTTTTTTTTTTTTTTCTATATAGGCATTGTGCACCGCGACCACTTTGGGTCTATTGTGCGCCTCTTCTTGCCTGAGTCCTAAATTGTTATTTTTAGAGTATCAGTATATTTGAGCAGACTTGTTGGGTTGACTAGATCGTTTGAACTTGGGTCAGGAAGATTAATCTGTCCAAAGATTCTAAATCTGAAGTCCCTACTTTGGTTTTTGTAAAGACCAATGTTCCATCGAGAAAACGCAAAAAACTTTTTTCCACAATGACAATCTTTTTCCTTTACGGAATATTGTCTTCGGTGCTTGTTATTTACATACATACACCTGTGTTCCGAGTGGAGGTGTTCAGTTTTCCTCCTTTAACATAAATCCGGTCACTACAAGATGCCATAGGAACGCCGCTGAACAGTTGAGATTTCGGCCATTTTTCGACAAGTTTTATTGAAAAATATTATACACAATATCTACGTTTGTTATTTCGGGACCTGAGAATATGACTAAATGGAAACAATGTCAGATGAATGACAACCTTTAAGATTTTCGTCTCTAACTCTCTTATCAACAATAGCAAATCCTGTGAGTGCCACCAGCTAGGAACGCTATCGTAACTTAAAGAAAAAAATGAGACAATTAACCATCATAGGGGGAATTGGAGCTGGAAGAAAATATAAATTGAAATTTTTTAGCAGGACATATTTTTTTCATGACTGGAAATATCCATAATATTTTCCTTAATTTTCGAACCACATTGAAGCTTAGTAAATAATTTTTTGTTTTTTCAAACTGAACAATTTGGCACTTACAACCATTTTCATCTAAACAATTCAATAGTTCCAGAAACATAATTAAAAACCGATAATAGTAATCCGGATAACCTAACAAAAGTTTAACTCCAGAGTGAAGAATCCGCGCAAGATTTTACGATTACGTTGTACTAGGTTGTTACAAAAGTCCTTGTGCATATCAAGTTGTTTACATTGAGGTCTCTAATTTAATCCTTATTTAATCTCTGACGAATACAATTCTTATGTCAATGTTTACATTAACTAATCCTCTAATTATCTATGTACGCCAACTGTCCCTGCCTTTCATTCAGTTTATTAAATTTCTCTAGAAATGTCGGAAGAAAAATTTGTCATCCGCGGCCTTCTTAGGCATTATTGGAAAAAAGGTTTTAGTGCAAAGGCCTCAGCCGAGGAAATTTTTGCAGTGGAAGGGGAAAATGTGGTGCATCGAAACACGGCCGCATTTTGGTTCAGGCGGTTTAATTCTGGGAATACAAGCCTTGAAGATGAACCTAGATCAGGTCGTCCTTCAGTCGTCACACTGCACTTCGAGCTGGTTCCAGAGGGCAGGGCTATCAACGCTGAGCTATACTGTGAACAGCTCGATAGGGTATATGAAGTTTAAAAAGTGAAATACCCCGCTTTGATTAATAGGAATCAAGCGTTATTTCAGCAAGACAACGCCCCTGCTCATCGCTCACGATTAGTTAAAGAAAAATTTTCAGAAATGAACGGGATTAGCGTCTTGCCCCACCCTCCTTACAGCCCAGACGTCGCACCGTCTGACTATGGACTTTTCAGGTCAATAGCGCATTTTTGAAAGGTCGGCGCTTCGAATACTTCGATGATGTCAAATCTGGATGCGAGGAGTTCTTTGCCTCGAAAACTGCAGAGTGGTGCCAACCGATTCATCGACCATTAAAACATTGAGCTTAAAATCGACCAATCAAATTTAGAATAAAAAAAGAGGGGATAGTTTATGAGCAATTTGTTAGTTATCAACGTGTTTTAATAGTTTGTTGGAGCATACCTTATGATATGTATGCCATATGTTTTTCAAATAAGTAAATATTTTGAGCGATAATTGATTAATTATTTTCATGTTTTTTCTAAATAACTTCTTAAATAAATTAAGAAACCAAAAAAGGTTTTAATGGGACCACCATGTTGGGAAAATACTCTACAAGATGCAAAAGGTTTCGTTCCAATTGGTCCATCCATCTCGGAGTAATCGGTGGACATACAAAAAAAAAAAAAAAAAGAAAGGCACATACATATCGAATTGAGTAATCTCCTCTTTCGAAGTCGGTTAAAAAATCCAATCGTCATTGACGTAGTACTGAAATTATTATTAAGGCAATGAAATTTCAGATTGAATAATCTAAATTTCAAGCAATAACCTTAAACTGTTATTATGCTAGATTTGCTGTGGACGGGTTCACCACCCGCCCTCCCCCGCCGCTTCACCACATAATAAGGACTTTTTGAATATTTACCTTTGCGAGAGGTAATTAGCTAGGAAAGAAAAAAACCCATAGTAATTAGTTAATGAAAATTAACGAGTGCGAGAGGTAACCGGAGCGCGGGGAAAACTAGTTGGCGACGGTGGCGGTTCCTGGTGGGGTCGGGGTTAACCCGCCCCCCCTCCCCAATCTATAGTCTTACCTAATAAAGATTTTTGGACTAATTACCTATGCGAGAGGTAACTAGTCGCGAAAAAAAAGCCGTATTAATTACGGTTTTTAAAATTTTAGTTCGCGAGAACTAAAAAGAGATCGCATTGAAAACGTTGGTCGCGGTAGCCAGGGGGGGGGGTAATTGGGTTCACCACAATGAAAAATTTCAAAAATAAAATGCAAAACTTTCGCGTAGAATAAGAATCACCCATTTAATTCAAAACTTCACTAATATTCTGTCACCATTAGATAGAGAATTTATCCTCCTTCCAGCAATATAAATGAATTAGGTGAATCGGGGTCAGATGTTTGCTGTATATAATTCATGTATGTATCTGTATATAATTCAAAATATAGAGGTGTATGAATATACTTACAATGTTGCTGATGAATATCTTTATAAACCGTTCAAGAAAATCATCCACCGAAAATCATAAACAAACATCAGAAAATAAAGTAGTAGATCTTCTTTTAATAAATATATATCTGCTCAAACTCATTTGTAATTTACTAAAACAAACACAACCTCAACTGTAACAGCATGAAACCAACAGTAAAAGATACTGCACTATTCCTTACATAAAAACTACAATACTATCAGAAAGGCTTACTAAGCTACTCACAAATAACAATAATAAAACTGATTACACTGTCACATTCAGAATTCCACCATAGGAAAATTATACAGTAAAACTAAAGATAAAGATAAATTAGAATTACAATCTAATATACTTTATGAATCACCGTACGAAGATAATTGTAAGTCCTCAGGGTGGAGTGATATCCCCGCTACTGTGGTGCTTAGTGGTGGGCACACTGCTGACGAAGCTTAACACCTCAGGCTACTATGCACGGGAATGTGCTGACGATATAGCAGTTATTGTAGGAGGAAAAAATCAAAATGTCCTATCGGACCTCCTAAACAGCGCAACCAGAATCATACTGAACTGGTGCAAGAACAATGGATTGAATATCAATCCACAGAAAATAAGCATTTGCATCTTCAGTATGAGGGGGAAAATAGCCATAAAGCTACCAAAAATTGAGGGGGTCCAGCTGAGCCAAGGCAAAACAGTAAAACACCTAGGCGTCACACTGGACAATAAACTCAATTGGGCCAAACACGAGGAACTCACGACCAACAAAGCCCTGAAATGTCTATGGCCCTGCAAAAGGGCAATAGGCAGAAACTGGGGACTAAAACCCAAAATGGTATACTGGCTTTACACCATGATTATACAGCCAATGGTGTTATACTCCTCCCTGGTCTGGTGACATGAGTCAGGGATAGACAGAAACAAAGCTCGGCTAGAAAAACTGCAAAGACTAGCCTGCCTCATGTTAACATCCGCAATAAAGACCACACCTACTGCTACCATGGAATTGATGCTTAACCTAGCACCACTGCACAGGGAGGCGGAGATGTTTGCTTAAGTTATTTTTCGATGCCTTTTTTATTTCTGGAAAAAAATATGATTTTATGTTTAAGAATTTTTTCCCTTAATAAAAAATTATTATGGCAATTCTTATGGTATCATCCGATTCTGCATTAAATGTAGAATATACTAAACAATTAATGGAATTCAGTCAGTTTTACAATTAGTCATTGACGTACGTAACTGAAATCATTGCCGTGGCAATGAAATTTTAAATTTAATTATCTGAATTTCAAGCAATGATCTTGAACTACTATTATGCTAGATTTGCTGTGGATGGGTCCAAATACATGTACATTTTTTTTTTTTTAACCACACTGAAATATTCCGAAAATAAAATGTAAAACTTTCCCGTAGTTTGAGATTCACCCATATATTCATTTACTTTCATAATGATTTAAAAAACTTGATAAAATTGTTGAAGGATCAAGCCTTCTAATAAACTATGCTCACTTAATAGATTAGTGAGTAGGAAATCAAGTTCACTGCGGACATCCCAAGCTCCCTCAGGTATTTTTGAGATCATTTTCGATCGTTTAAATACTCATTTACACCACACCGGACAAAAATATGTCCGAAGTGGAGAGGCAGGGGACTGTGGATTTTCTAATCTGTCATCTCGTCTAAATGGGCCTTTAAAAGTAATTTTTTTTTTTAATAAAACTAATTTAAAGGTTTTATAATAAAATACAACGGATTCTTTACTTTATTTCTGTTCAATATCTGAATAATAGATATTTATTTGTAGCTTAGGTAAGAGGCTTATATTTTTGTTACAAGCATAATTAGCTATAAAGGGTTTTACGATTTCAGGAACAACTTACTGTGGAGTTGTTGGCCATCCACAAAGAAGAGAATATACTGTTATAGGAGGTGCTGTCAACAGGGCTGCTCGACTGATGGTTGCCTTCAAAAATGTTGTCTCCTGTGATCTATCTGTTGTCTTTAATTCGAGATTACCAATAGGATATTTTGAAAGAACTAAACCAGTTTATTTGAAAGGTATAGGAATCGTTGGTAACATCTTCATTTATCTGGGACCAGGGTAAGAAATTATTAAAATCCCATTGCTATCTATAAAGTATAAAAAAGGAAAGCAAATATTTTTTTAAATAATTTTTCAACTCAAGGGATATTCATGCATTATTTTGTCAGTGGGTTGGTTATTATTGTTTTTTTCATATTTAATTGTTAGTATCATATTTAAAAGTAATATTATTTGTTTTAGTCCATTATTTGAGCTATTGGATACAAACAACAAATATTTACTGATAGTATTAACATCATGATTTGGACTTAGGGATTTGTCGTTTACCTTTGTTGAGCTTCTACAATTAAAGATGAAGTACCTCAAAGCCTCTGTTTTAACTTAACAATGATTCATATATTAACCTTATTTTTATAGTAATATCTAATAAATAATCAAGTGTTTTTTTTTTTCTTTTTATGTTTTCCCCATTCCAGTAACCCTGGGCATGGGGGAGTTTATTGTTACATAAAGTCCTGCACGTTCCATTGGATGATACTGCACGCAGGAAAATAATTTAAATACTATTCTTCATAACACTTTTACCAATTTGAAATTCAAATAGGTTAATTTGAAAATAACCTACAACCTTGGTTTGACTATCATCATGATAGCTGTTATCAAGCCGGGGAAAAAACAATAAAGCCCATGCACAATGAGCTTTAAAATGATTATATTCTCTCCTTTTAATTACCAATGCTTTACATTAAAATCAGACACCATTTCGTTTCCATAGAGGCTAAGAATACAGACCCCCTGTTGTAACAGTGTCTGAAATCATTTTGTTTTTATGTCTCATTCAAACTGCATTTTTCGTAAGTAAGTGGATGCACAGGACTCTTTAAGTGTCAATTTTACCCGTGGATAAGGAGCTTAATTTGGATATTGTAGCCCCTGTGTTCTGAGATCATTATAATCATTTGGGCACAATGTTTCTATTTCTTGTTTCCACAATACAAGATAACCACCAAATGCTTACAAAATATTTATATTTTTTCTTTTAACTTGTAGTATTATTTTGTATGGAACACTATTAAGCAAAGTAAGCTAACTTTTTAATTTTTGCTAGCCATACTTTTTATGCAACACTCATTTGAAATAGAAGGATATGTTATATTGGTTCAAAATAAAATTAATGTTTTTGTTTCAGTTGTTAATAATCCATAATTTTTTTTAAATCATTAAAAAAAATTATTTTCTAGAGGAAATACTGTTAAGGCACCCCTTCTTGGAAGATATAATATTGTATGTAAATTTGTTGATATGATGGCCAAAACAACTCCATATCAATGTTTAATTTTGAGGGGAGATCCTAGAATAGGCAAATCACGTATATTACAAGAATTTTTGGATATTTCTGAACAGTGGGGATGGAATACTTTAATGGTCGCTGTTAACCAAATGAACACTTCTGATATTGGTTTGGTGAATAAACTTCTATCAGCTGTGAGTAAATTATGTTTTTTCAAAAATTATATTTTATTTATTATATAGAAATAGTTCCTAAAAAACTTTCCATAGGACCATTTCATCAGTCTTTTGATCTTAATTCCCTATTCTCGTTTAATGATATCCCATCTAAGATCTCTTCTTTTTATTTTTTTTTTAAATGTTTTTCTAAGGTTATCCAAACTTATGAGGGTGATTTGGATCTCAAATAATTTTTTGTGGATATTATTTTTTATTTATATATCTTCTTATCAATTCTAACACTGTCAAATTCAGTTCTCAGAACTTTACCAGAGGTTAAAAATAAAAATACTTAATCTAGTTGCTAATGCCTTCCTTATAATGTATGTCTCATTTAAACTATAAAATGTCTCAGAAACATTAATTTGACATATGCATAGTTACCATTTCATTGGCCCTGAAAAATTAATGAGGTTAGATAAAACTGAGTTTATTAAAATATTAAGTTTTGGTGTTCTAACATTTATATAGTCAACTAAAAGGGAAGAGGTAGTAATAATTCTCAATTTGTAAATTTTATAGGAAGAACAGATAATAGTTTTTTCATTTAACTTTTTTACTTTATCTCAACAAACAATTTTATTTCCCTTTAAAATTGGTGTTAGTTATTATCCTGAAAAAGATTAAACAAATAAGGTTTTATATATTTTAAATATTTTTATCTGAAGACAAAAGCTGTGGCTTACATACTTTTTCCACTGAATAATTATCTCATGTTTACTAATGTCACTTTATGCCACTAAGGCTAATCGGACGATGCTACAGTGGGAGTCCTAAATTTTGCCTATCCAGGTTTAATTAGGATAGGGATCTTTAAAAAATGCCTGACATCTTACAGGCTCGGGACCTCCATTTTACGTCCTATCCGAGAGACGGCATAGACAAGGATTTTTTACTCCCATTAAAAAATCCTAGGACCACCTCGGGACGCGAACCCGCTACCTTTATTACAGTAAGTTTCTTTGCTAACCACTACACCACAGGTGACCTCTATCTCATGTTTAATAAGCATTGATTGATAATTATTTGATTGAAAATTATCATATCATGACAATTTTTTAAAATGTCTCATTTTCATTTTTAGATCATCACAAGGCTTTCAGTGTTTCACTTATGTGATTCACTGACCCTTAATTAACCATTTTAATCAAAAAGTCTAATTAAATTATTATGAGAGTTGTAGCCTTTTCCTGTTTAGGTGACCATATGATCTAATATTAGTTCAGTGCCTCAAAATCATAGATAGTGTACCAAAAAAGTTTTATACTAAAATTATATGAATTCAAGCCAAATTAAATTATCGGATTATGATGTACAAAAATACCAATTTAATGATTGATAGTAGTTTATAGGTAGGACTATTAAGGAAAGAATGGGAGTATTACTGAATGCAGCTTCAGAAGATGAGCTTGGCCATCTTCACTTACTTAATAAACTTTTTGATGTGAAGTTCTCAGTTCCTCATAATTATGATAAGATATTGCATGATGAAGATGGACAAGAGTTATATAAAAAAATGCTAAGAAGGGTAAGTTAGCATGTCGTTTTTAGTTACTTCAGTTTTTGCATATCTCTTTACCTAATCACTTAAAAATTATATCTTTATCCAACTTTGCTTTGTTTATTTAAAGTCTATATGCAAAATGATCCAAATTTTCATGATTATTTTTTAAGTATGCAACAATGATTACAAAGTTCTCTTTTACAATTATATGATTCAGATTGTATGCGTTATTTATATTAATAATTTAAAAACTTGGTAATAGGATCTGCAATAGAAATTTAATATGTTACCATTAAAAAATATGAATTACAATTTATCACACTTATTTATTTTAGTACAAACATGTCATTAGTTCTTTTCTTAACTATTTTAATTTGTTGTTACAATAATCAGTTTTATTGATGTTGAGTAATACTTAAAAGTTTATCAAGGGTATATAATTTTGTTTTTATTTTAAGATATGTTGTTATTATTGAAATTGGAAAAAGTTCAAACTTGTTTTTCACACAAAAATTCTGCAAGTAAAAAATGTCTTCTACTTATTAAAAATTGCAAATACAAAAAAATAACTAATTAAACTGTTATCTATCACTAATATAAATTAAATTACTATAAAAAATTATATGCTTTCACCATTTATATAATTTTTGGGCATATTTTAACATACTACTTGCTTACAATTTATCATTATTGTTTGCTTGTTGGTAGCTCTTAAAAATTAAATCCATTTATTAATAGAAATGTTGTTGTTTGTTTGTTTGTTTTTTTTACGTCCTTTTATGCTACTATGGGTAATCGGACGATGCTACGGTGGGAGTCCTAAATTTTGCCTATCCAGGTATAATTAGGATAGGGATCTTTAACGAGTACCTGACATCGTACAGGCTCGGGACCTCCATATTATCCAGGGGACAGCATGGCTAAGGATTTTTTATTCCCATTAAAAAATCCCAGGGCCACTGCGGGTTGCGAACCCACGACCTTTAGTATTGTAGGTTGCCATGCTAACCACTACACCACAGGTGACCCCTTAATAGAAATGTTATTTTCCTAAATGGTAATATAATGTTTATTTGCTAATACCACTTTAGTCATGCGTGTATATCTTGAGATTAGTCAATAATAAACTATATTATGGCAACATTTCAATATCTGTATATAATTCAAAATATATATATAAAATATATGTTGCTGATGAATATCTTTATAAACCGTTCAAGAAAATCATCCACCGAAAATCATAAACAAACATCAGAAAATAAAGTAGTAGATCTTCTTTTAATAAATAAATATCTGCTCAAACTCATTTGTTCCTATTCCTTACATACAAACTACAATACTATCAGATTAATTCTATGAATTTTGTGGTTTTATGATTATGCTGTCCATCCGTCGTCTAGACCTTCATTTTGGATTTTTCACTGTTATCGGTGTTTAAGGTGCTTTAATCTTCTTAAATCTATTAAAATAAACGTTTAAGCAACCCAAAAAAATGTTCTTGAGTTGTATTTCTTGGCAAAAATTTCCAAGAACAGGGCCGAAACAACAATAACTTTGCCAGAACCATAAAAAAGTGTTTCATTTTTCAGAAAACGAATGCAATATTATGTTCTACTAATATTATTTATCTTTATTTCAATCTATTGTTGAAATTTATTTAAGGTTATGTTTAAGGTTTGTTCCAATAAGCACTTCAAATACGTTCAAACTAACAGACTGCCCATGTTTTCTCCCACTCCTTTAACTCTGAATTTGATTGGTTGGTTTTCCCAACCGATTCATCGACCATTAAAACATTGAGCTTAAAATCGACCAATCAAATTTAGAATAAAAAAAGAGGGGATAGTTTATGAGCAATTTGTTAGTTATCAACGTGTTTTAATAGTTTGTTGGAGCATACCTTATGATATGTATGCCATATGTTTTTCAAATAAGTAAATATTTTGAGCGATAATTGATAAATTATTTTCATGTTTTTTCTAAATAACTTCTTAAATAAATTAAGAAACCAAAAAAGGTTTTAATGGGACCACCATGTTGGGAAAATACTCTACAAGATGCAAAAGGTTTCGTTCCAATTGGTCCATCCATCTCGGAGTAATCGGCGGACATACAAAAAAAAAAAAAGGTACATACATATCGAATTGAGTAATCTCCTCTTTCGAAGTCGGTTAAAAAATCCAATCGTTATTGACGTAGTACTGAAATTATTATTAAGGCAATGAAATTTCAGATTGAATAATCTAAATTTCAAGCAATAACCTTAAACTGTTATTATGCTAGATTTGCTGTGGACGGGTTCAAAAACAAACATTTTTTTATTTTTCACCACAATGAAAAATTTCAAAAATGAAATGCAAAACTTTCGCGTAGAATAAGAATCACCCATTTAATTCAAAACATCACTAATATTCTTTCACCATTAGATAGAGAATTTATCCTCCTTCCTGCAATATAAATGAATTAGGTGAATCGGGGTCAGATGTTTGCTGTATATAATTCATGTATGTATCTGTATATAATTCAAAATATAGAGGTGTATGAATATACTTACAATGTTGCTGATGAATATCTTTATAAACCGTTCAAGAAAATCATCCACCGAAAATCATAAACAAACATCAGAAAATAAAGTAGTAGATCTTCTTTTAATAAATATATATCTGCTCAAACTCATTTGTAATTTACTAAAACAAACACAACCTCAACTGTAACAGCATGAAACCAACAGTAAAAGATACTGCACTATTCCTTACATAAAAACTACAATACTATCAGAAAGGCTTACTAAGCTACTCACAAATAACAATAATAAAACTGATTACACTGTCACATTCAGAATTCCACCATAGGAAAATTATACAGTAAAACTAAAGATAAAGATAAATTAGAATTACAATCTAATATACTTTATGAATCACCGTACGAAGATAATTGTAAGTCCTCAGGGTGGAGTGATATCCCCGCTACTGTGGTGCTTAGTGGTGGGCACACTGCTGACGAAGCTTAACACCTCAGGCTACTATGCAAGGGAATGTGCTGACGATATAGCAGTTATTGTAGGAGGAAAAAATCAAAATGTCCTATCGGACCTCCTAAACAGCGCAACCAGAATCATACTGAACTGGTGCAAGAACAATGGATTGAATATCAATCCACAGAAAATAAGTATTTGCATCTTCAGTATGAGGAGGAAAATAGCCATAAAGCTACCAAAAATTGAGGGGGTCCAGCTGAGCCAAGGCAAAACAGTAAAACACCTAGGCGTCACACTGGACAATAAACTCGATTGGGCCAATCACGAGGAACTCACGACCAACAAAGCCCTGAAATGTCTATGGGCCTGCAAAAGGGCAATAGGCAGAAACTGGGGACTAAAACCCAAAATGGTATACTGGCTTTACACCATGATTATAAAGCCAATGATGTTATACTCCTCCCTGGTCTGGTGACATGAGTCAGGGATAGGCAGAAACAAAGCTCGGCTAGAAAAACTGCAAAGACTAGCCTGCCTCATGTTAACATCCGCAATAAAGACCACACCTACTGCCACCATGGAATTGATGCTTAACCTAGCACCACTGCACAGGGAGGCGGAGGTGCAAGCCCTAAAGGCCTGTATGAGTATCAACAAGTTAAATTTTTCCTTTAAAGTTCACACAAATTGGGGACACTGGAAGATATTCCAGTAGCTTGAAAAGGATAGACTACTATCCATGCACTCTGACATTCAGATCAGGGGTTCACTGGAAGCAAACTTCAAAGTCAAAATAAACGATAAAGAACTGCACATACCAAACATCGGTATCTGTTGCTACACGGATGGCTCACTCACCATCAAAGGGTCGGGTGCAGGCATCTGGAGAAAAGATAAACCCAATAAAGGGTATATATGCCGCATTGGGCAAATTCACCACAGTCTTTTAATCAGAAGTGCTGACAATCAGCCTTATGCAGCCTTATATTATAAAATGGCGCAGCATTTTATGAAAAAAGTACAAATCAGAATGCTTTGATAATTGCTTTGTAAATTAAATAAACAGCTGTATAATTTGTAAAGAGGAGGTTGGTCCGCTTTAGCAGACAGAGGTTTTGTTCACCATATAGCAGGTGTGTAAATATGAAACCGGAATTTTTCAAATAGCAAATAAGAGTTGATTGTGTAAAAATGATACATACTTTTTTATTCGAAGTACTGTCCTTCGCTATCTATGCATTTTTCCCATCATTCAGGTAATTTGTGGATTCCCCGCCAAAATAATGCTTCCTCTTCTGAGTCAAACCAATCACTTAACCAATTTCGTACATTTTCATAAGAAGTGAAGCGCTGCTCAGCTAGTGCGTGTCCCATCGATGCAAATAGGTGGTAATCGGATGGGGCCAAATCTGGTGAATAAGCCGCATGCGGAAGAATTTACCAACCAAACACTTATGTGGATCGTTTCCTTGGTCCGTTTAGCCGAATGTGATGGGGCATTGTCATGGAGCAAGATCACTTCGTGAGTCCTTTCTTGATATTTGGGACTTTTTGGCGCAAATCTTTATTCAAATTTATCATCTGTTGTAGGTAGCGTTCCGTATTAACAGTTTCCCCAGGTTTCAGCAGCTCATAGTAGGTAACACCCATCTGATCACACCAGACACTGCGCATTTTCTTCCTCCCCAAGCGATGCCGATGGTTCACCAGGAGTTACCCAGGATTTTTTACGCTTAGGATTCTCGAAGTAAATTCACTTTTCATCACCAGTCACAATTTGATGAAGAAATGACTTTTTTTCTATACCTGGCGAGCAGCATTTGCCATGAGGTTTTTCGAGCTTCCTGCTGCCTGTCATTCAGTTGGTGAGGTACCCATTTTCCGACCTTCTGGATCTTTTCCATGCCTTTCAAACAAATGGAGACGGTGTCACATGTAATAATTGTCAAACAAACGCTTCCGAATCAGCGTTTTCAAAGTTTTTTTTTTGTGGTTTTCCACGGTCTTTGTTTCTTTTATCGAAATCCATCTTTAAATTTTTTGAACCAATCGAAACATTGAGATTTGCCTAGGGCATGCTCCCCGTAAGCTTCAACAAGCATCCTATGTGATAATGCTCCAATTTTTTTCAGAAGGAAACGGAAAATAAATGCTGTCCGCAAATCTTGATTTGTTGGCACAAAAGTCGACATGTTCAACGCCACTAAAAACACGGTTATAGAATGAAACTGATGTTGGTATCAATTGGATCTCTTTATTACATGTAGGCAAAAGCAGATAACACCACTGACGGATTAGTTAGAAGATTATATTGACTGCTAACTCCTATCATTGGCGAATTCCGGTTAAAATTCTTATAAAAACCACTGTCTTGAACAATCTGTGTAAGAACACTTCATCAACTGGGGCTACGTTGGTCTAACATTTAGTATCAGTAATCCCAACATTACATAAATTAAGTAAAAAGGTTACATGAATTTTACCAACCATAACAAAGAAACAAAATTTTTTTAAAAACAATATCAGAACAATATATGCCACTTATATATATACTTACTTATATATATGCCACTTATATATATAATTACTTATATATATACCTATATATATGCCACTTACATACATAAAAGGTCTTTCTGAGGCAATAAATGCTATTTTTATTAAATTTAATATTAATGTGATCAAAGTTTCATTTAGAATCACCGATAAAATTGAACAAATTTTAACACCACTAAAGGACAAAATTCTAAAGGTATCATATGGTTCTTTTGATCACATTTAAAATAAAAATCTGGTGCG
Organism: Aelia acuminata; assembly: GCA_911387785.2. Taxonomy (NCBI): domain Eukaryota; kingdom Metazoa; phylum Arthropoda; class Insecta; order Hemiptera; family Pentatomidae; genus Aelia; species Aelia acuminata. The sequence continues at coordinate 89,224,696 of OU426982.1, forward strand.
TGCGCGCAACACACAACTTTCACTTACCAACTTACTTAGATAAGAAATTGACGTGTTTTGTTAAATATCATTTCCCAAAGTCACACATTTTTCTACATTCATATCTTATTTTTATTAATCGTTAAAGCCGTTTTTGAGTAAATAAAAAACCCCATGGAAATGATACAAAATTTATTAAGTAAAGTGCCCCCTGTGGTTGATCAATTTTGATGAAATTTTTACAGACATATCTCGGGCATATAAATAGATCAAATACTAAGTTTAATCAAAATCGTTAGAGCCGTTTTTGAGAAAATCAAAAAAACACGTGAAAATGTTACAAAATTTATTAAGTAAAGTCCCCCCTCCGGTTAATCAATTTTGATGAAATTTTTACAGTCATATCTCGGGCATAAAAATACATCAAATATCCAGTTTGATCAAAATCGTTAAAGCCGATTTAGAGTAAATAAAAAAAACACGTGAAAATGTTACAAAATTTATTAAGTAAAGTCCCCCCTCCGGTTAATCAATTTTGATGAAATTTTTACAGTCATATCTCGGGCATATAAATACATCAAATACCCAGTTTGATCAAAATCGTTAAAGCCGATTTAGAGTAAATAAAAAAAACACGTGAAAATGTTACAAAATTTATTAAGTAAAGTCCCCCCTCCGGTCAATCAATTTGGATGAAATTTTTACAGTCATATCTCGGGCATATAGATAGATGAAATACTCAGTTTAATCAATATCGTTAGAGCCGTTTTTGAGAAAATCGAAAAAAACCTAAAAAGTTATTAAGTAAAGTACCCCCTCCCTTTAAGTAATTTTGATGAAATTTATGCTGTAACATCGCGGGCATATACCTACACTAAATACCCAATTTCAGGATCGCACGGTTTATAGTTTTTGAGCTAGTCTGTTCACACACACACACACAGACCATTTCGCGGGACTTGGTCATTTCGACTCAGGGGACCCCAAAACGTGTATTTCCATTGAAAACCGGAAGTCGAAAATTTTCACGATCGCAATACTTCCACTTACTATATATTTCATATATAAGTCAGTGAAAGTAAAAATATGCTATTTACAATATAATATACATTACACATAATTAAAAATTGTCTTAACCTATAAAGATTATAGAATAAAGAAGATAAAGATTAAACAAATTAAAGAAGAAAAAAAAATAGAATTAATAACAAATATAAGGGCCTGTTTTAAACGGGGAAAAATTACATTAGAGAAAACAATCAGAGTTAAAATTCACTAGGGCTTTAACAAATAGGAACGGTTGTAGATTGTTTTCTTTCATCCATTATAACTTTATTAAACCAATAGACGTGCATTTTACAGAGTGCAATGGCAATAAAAATTTTAAAATTTGTCTGAGTAACACTCAGACGGGAGAAGGTATAAGAGAAAATTAACTCAGAGATAAGGGGCATTTTATACCTGCTGGAAGTAAGGAGATTTTTTAGGAAACTAAACCTTTTTCTTTCTTTGATTAGGAGTCATAAATAATTCAATTATGGGATCAAATGAAAGAATTATTAGAGAGAGATTGGCCTTTAACATGAAATAAATGCTCCTCTTCGAATAAAAAACAAATCAACTTATAGCCATTTTTCAATTTAAATCATTAATTTATAACCATTTTTCAGTTTAAAAATATTTATGACCAATCAACAATAACATTTTTCAATTTAAAAATGTTTATGGCCAACAACTATTGAAAAATAAATTTAATTTTTTCGGTTAGCCTGAATTGTGCTGTTGGTAGATGTAACCTTAAAATACATCTGTGTAAATGTAAGGTCAGTCGTATGCACCCAGGCGAGTTTATGGCAGCTGTTGCCAACATCTATATAGTTAAATAATAAGTATGCATAATAAATTCTTTTTAGTTTTGGGATTAGTTGTTGATAACTTGCAAGGAGAGTGTAAAGCCGATGAGGAACTGATTTCGACCAAATATTTCATTTTGTTTGTCTGTTTGATATCCTTTTATGCTTCTAAGGCTGACTGGACGATGCTACAGTGGGAGTCCTAAATTTTGCCTATCCAGGTATACTTAGGATAGGGATCTTTAACAAGTAACTGACATCGTACAGGCTTGGGATCTCCATTTAATGCCCAACATTTTTTTATTTTTTTATTCTAGGTTGAAAAATATTTGACCTATGTCCAAGGGTTCTGTACTTTCTGCTCTTGGTGCCAACAAAAAAATTATATATAATTTCAACAACTTACTAAAATATTTTTGTCTATCTTTTTTTGCTCTGAGAGGATATCTTGGTTATTAAATATCAGTCATTACCTTTTTTTTTGTAAAAAGAGAAATAAAATAAGAAAATCATTAAACATTATTATTTTTTATTTCTTGTTCTAATTTATTTTTAGCTAAATATTTATTTTTTTAATGATGTGAAGACTTGCATTTGGTGGTTTTATGAGGTGCCAAAAACGTATATCAACTTTATTCTTCTCCAGATAAATGTTATAATCAACTTTACTTCAACGTTCAGTACAAATTGTTTTAACATGCTACTAATAATATTGCTATGTGCCAATTATGAGTTTTTTTCTGTGACTGAAAGGTTACTAACAAAAAGATTTGATAAAGAAAATAAGATAGGGGAGGGTGGGACACAATGAAACGCAAAAGTTTCTTTTATCCGTAGCACCCCACCTGAGACTTTGTTTTCTATTTTTTTATTTTTTCCATGTTACCTTAGGATCTAATCTATGTAAGAAATGCGTTAAACATTATTTTATGCATCATGTGTGACCGCGAACAGCCATTTTCCAAAAAAATCATTTTGTTTCATTGTGCCCCATGCCAGGGGTACAATGAAACAGCAGAAAAACGAACGCCATAATTAACGAAAAAACTTTATTCGGCTTCTGGTCGGTTTTTCGTTCTCCTGCTTTAGGATAACCACGAAATTCTTCAGGAGAGAGGAAAATTTGACTTGGTTGTCAGAGAGGAAAGTTGTCATAAATTAATAGTTTTTTTGGTGTTCTGCTCTTGGTTTCGCACCATTCTGTAAGAAAATGAAAAAAAAAACCAACTGCTCACTGCACAGTGAAAAACACATGGGGCACGATTAAGCACTCGTTTCAAAGAACCCCACACTAGCCATTTTGATGTCTTTCACTTCCTACGATGAACCTGGAAGAAGTAGGAAAGCTAAAGTCAGGCAAAATCTTAAGAGATACATGCATAATGAAACGTGTTGTAAGAGCAGATTGAATAAAATAATTACTCTTACCTAGAGATGAAAATCCGTTCGACGAAAAATTTTAGTTTTGCCACACAAAACCGCACTTCAGCACATGGGGTCTGTCACTGAAAAAGTCGAAAGGGGACAATAAGCTGACTTTGTTTGGAGTCACCCTTACCGCTCGTTATCTGAATTTGGTTGCACTAGACCTTTTGGTTCGCCCATTGCAACAACTGTTGTGCCACATCCTCCCCTATATGTTTCTAGAATAGAATAAATCTAATATTCTTTTTTCTATACAAATATTTCTATCGAGTGAAAAATAAACATTTTTTTGCTGAAAATCTTTGCCTTCCTTGAACTTTCAATTTTTTTTTCTAATATCACAAAAATTGTGATATCTTCCACCATGGGTCAATTAATCCACTCATAACTTATCAGAGAAACAAACCTGACCTCCAATTTATAATAAATTAGAACAAGAGGTAAATAATAGAAGCATATGAAGAGTTTTCTTATTCTATTTATTATAAAGGCATATAATCTTAGAGTTGTTGGTATGGTTTGGAAGAGTAGCAAATCAGCTTTATAACGGATGTAGTAATGTTGAATTTACAGAACATTCTGATTTATAAATGATTTAATAAAGGCTATGACAAGGATGCCGTTGACATCAAGCTTAATATTTTTTTTTATTCTTACCAAATCCTTATTTTGAGATTCTACAAACTAAGCTGATAAGCTTTTTCCTAATTAAAATTGATTTGGCCTACTCCAATTGAAGTCTCTTTAAGTTTTAGGGATTTCATTTCGTGTTTATTTTAATTACTTCAATACAATCAACAATAATTTTTTATTTTATTGTTAATATTATATCTAATTGTTTTTTCTGAGCACCTAGAGTGCATTGGATGGAACCCTAGGACATGGGTAAAACATTTTTTGACTTAAAATCAAATAAAAACTTTTGGTTGTAATCGGTGCTCATCAACTATACGCTCCTGTTGTTAGTTAAAGGCTAAACATTTGTTTCATTTGTTATGGAATAAAATATTATCAAATTTTGTTATAGCTTTTTATTCATTCTGTGATTGTCATTGATGATGCAGAAGATTTAGATCCTGAATCCTGGAGAGCCCTATGTATGTTAATACAAATTCCTGAAATCATTGTGGTGTTTGCTATACCAAGCTCCTATGAACTACAGGATACATACGCCAAACAGCTTATCTCTGATCCTTTATCATTAACAGTAAACATTGAATGCCTTCCTGCAAAGTATATAGGACCACTGATATGTCAGATGTTATCAGCTGATGCAGTACCCTACAAATTAATTAGGTAATTTGAATGGAAATATTGGATCAAAATGTTTATGACCTTCTATGTACCTAGGTTTTTTATTTTGGCATGGCTCCTAAGTAGTAAAAAAAATATTGTATTCTTGCTTTTCATGTATACTTAACATGTAAAGAGCTGTTTCCAACCTATAATTTATTTCTGTAAAAAAATTTTTTTTTTTTTTTTTTTTTTTTTTTGGAGGCAAGTGCACCGCGGCCCATATGGGCCTATTGTGCGCCTAAATTCTTGCCTGGGTTCCAAGCTGCCCTAGAGGCTAATTTTAAGAACCTCAGTAAACTTGAGTAGGCTGCTTGGGTTGATTACCTCATGCGCCTTAGGGTCAGTGATGCGGTCCAGGCCAAACAACCTGAATCTAAGTGCTGCGAGTCTGTCACAGAGGCAGACTATGTGAAAGGCTGTTTCACGCTCTTTCTCGCAGTATCGACAAATTGGTGATGCCGCCAGTTTGAGCCTGTACATATGACTTCTAAGCTTACAGTGTCCGGTGTATATAGCTGTAAGTCTTTTAATAGCATTCCTGTCAAGATTTAGAATTTCGCCACTCCTCTTGGCAGAAGGACTCTCTAGGAACAATTTGGAGTGTCGTAGGTTTTGCGTCATCCAAAATTGTTTTCTTTTTGCTCCATAGATCTCCTCTATCCTCCTTTTGGCAGAGCTTTTGCTGATGCCACACACCGGTTCGGGAGTGATGGGTTTGATGTTGGATCCTTTCCTAGCTAGAGTGTCTGCATTCTCATTTCCTGGTATGCCAGTATGGCCTGGCACCCATTCTACATTCACTCTGTTATTGTTTGCTAGGCTGTTGAGTCTTGTTTTACACTCCCATACAACCTTGGAGTTAATGTCTATATTATTGAGTGCACCCAGTGCAGCTTGGCTATCTGTGTAGATAGTGATTGTCTTCCCAGACAGTTGTTCCCTCAACAGTTCAAAGGCGCAGTGGCTGATTGCCAGCACCTCTGATTGGAAGACGGTGGTGAATTTACCCAATGAGGCATATATACCTTCATTGGGTTTGTCTTTCCTCCAGATGCCCGCACCCGACCCGCTATTGGTGAGTGAGCCATCTGTATAGCAGCATATGCCATTGTTTGGCATATGTGATGTGTTGACCTTTTTACTGGTATTAAAGTTGGTTTCCAATGAGCCCCTGATCTGAATGTCAGAAAACATGGATAGGAGTTTATCCTTTTCAAGCTCTTGGAATATCTTCCAGTGTCCCCAATTAGTTTGTACTTTTGAGGTTAAATTTAGCTTTACGATTCTGTAGCAGGCCTTTAGGGCTTGCGCTTCCACCTCCATGTGCAGTGGAGCTAGATTTAACATCAGTTCCATGGTGGCGGTGGGTGTAGTTTTCATAGCCCCAGTTGTCATGAGGCAGGCTAATCTTTGCAGTTTGTTCAACTGGGTTTTATTTCTGCTTGTCCCTGCCTTGTGCCACCAGACTAGGGAAGAGTATAATACCATGGGTTTAATGGCCATGGTGTAGAGCCAAAATGTCATTTTGGGCTTTAGTCCCCAGTCTTTGCCTATTGCCCTCTTGCAGGCCCATAGACACTTCAGGGCTTTGTTGGTCGTGTGTTCCACGTGTTTAGCCCAATTGAGTTTATTGTCCAGCATAACGCCCAGGTGCTTGACTGTTTTGCTTTGGCTCAGCTGGACTCCCTCAATTGTTGGTAGTTTGATGGCTATTTTTCTCTTCGAGCTGAAGATACAAATGCTTACTTTCTGTGGATTAATATTAAGTCCATTGTTCTTGCACCAGTTCGTTATGATTCTGGTTACGTTGTTTAGGAGGTCAGATAGGACATTTTGATGTCTACCTCCAACTAGGACTGCAATATCATCAGCATATCCCTGAGCATAAAAGCCTGAGGTGTTTAGTTTTGTCAATAGTGAGTCCACTACTAAGCACCACAGTAGCGGGGATATCACTCTTTATTTTCTTGCTTTAATTATAAATTTATTTAACATGGATTGTCGTTCAGTTATTGATCAACCACTTTATACCTTTATACATTAATGTTTATATAACCTTTCTATTTAGTTATAACTGTTTTGCCAGGTTGCTTGAAAAAATATCTCATGGTAATGCTGGTTGGATTCAGACATTTTTGTTGTCATATGTTGATTCAGGAACTATTTTTGTTATGACAGAACCAGCTTCGAAAATAAACCGAAATCTTTACATGATCCCTGATCCATCACTTATAAGGACTGAGGTAAATAATTTAAAAAATATATTTCAATAAAATAAAATTGTCGATTCAGCCGTTAGAATTTGCTTCTGATGGGAATAAATGGAGTCATCTGTTAGGAACTTCATTTCACTAAAAATTTTCCTCATATTATTTCAAAATCTCTTGAAAATTGTTTTTATAGTCTTTATATTTGTAGTGTATTAAAAAAAAAAATACCTGTAAAAATAACCAGATTGCAGTGGTGATTTTGTATTCTATAATACTCCATTGGTTACAATTATAATTATTTCTAGATTATGTAAATCATATTTCTATGCATCATGGTGTATCTTGACTATTACTCTACTATTGATTGTTCAACACTTTTTTTTCAAATCAACTTTATTTAAACTTTCATTTTATTTTTCTACGTACCCCCTGATATTACTCAAAATATTTAATCACATATCCTAATAGCGAAATTATATTATTTATTTATTTAATTACATGTTCAGTGTAGTGAAACAATATTACAATCTTGGAGTATTATTAAATATCTTAAGCAATAAAAGAGTTTCAGACAAAATAAAATATTAGAACATATTGCTGTAAGAATTCATCCCCCAGACCAGTTACAGTCTTTGGAATTTTGTTAAATGCTAACGTAAAAAAAAATTCTCTTTTGAATAAAATAATGAATGAATGAATAAAAAAGCACTTTTATTCTGGTACAAATGCCCTCTCAGAATAACTACCATGTTACATTATGATGTAGGCCCCTTAGTCTGACTGTCAACTTCATAGATAATGAAATTATTAGATAATAATAGTATTATTGTAACATTAAAATATAAGAGCGATGGACTAGACAGTCTTGTTCTGAAGCGCAAGTCATATGATCATCTCTTTGTTACGATAATTTTTATAACCTTCTCAATTGTTTGTTTAAATATTGGTGTTTATGTAATTTGAGTCGCATTGAATATTGTTCTTTTCATTAAATAAAAATTGTTAACCCACATAAGTGTTTGTGGGATTATTGTACCACTTCTGTGGGTTAACAATATTTATTCAACGAAAATGTAACAATAGTCAATGCCACGCAAATTATAAAAACACCAATATTAAAGCAGGTTACAAAAATTATCACTTTGTAACAAAAATCATATGGCTTGATCTTCACTGTCAAGGCAAAGATAAAGACTAACTGGTCCAGTCACTCGCTCCTTATATATAGTCGTAAGAAGACCAACCTCAAAGGTTTCAGGCCTCTGTGGAAGGTTCCCGGCCTACATGGATTGAACTCGAACAATCTAGTCCCAAACATGTGCTCTGACGGTTCGCTCCAACTGCTAGTTGGTTCTAACAGAAGGTCTTGGATTTCAAACCATATTTTTTTTTATTTTTATATTCAGCAATTTAACGTTACACTGCCCTTCTATTACAAGGGAGTTCAATTTTGCCCAGTATACCTTTAAGATAGGTGAGAATGGTGCTATCTCTTGCCAGGTCAGGCGGCGATTGGCTAGTTTCCAGTCCCTTATCTTTTTTAACTCAGGATCATTTTTTTGTTGATCCTGAATTGTATCAAGGGTCCATTCTTTGCTGACTACTACCATGTTGCAGAGGTTTGCCTCCTTTTGTTCGATCTGGCTATAGTGGGAGCAATCAGGCGGACATGGTCTGCTGGACAGGGCATCTGCATTGCGATTTCTGACTCCTGGTTGGTGCTCAATTTTAAAGTCCTACGCCTGGAGCTTTTGCAGCCATCTGGCAAGTTAGCCTCAGGGTTCCTGAAATTTAGCAGCCACTTCAAGTTTGCATGGCCAGTCCGCAACAAAAACTTTGTACCATACAAGTATTTGTAGAAGTGGTCTATTGACTTAACAACAGCCAGGAGTTCTGGTTACGCTACAATTACGCTCAGGTTTTGAAAGCATCTTGCTGAAATAACCAATAACCCTTTCCTGGCCCTCCTGCAATTGTGATAAAACCCCGCCAATGCCTCTTCTGGAACTGGGTAGCTCAGTTTTGGAGCCGTGGTCAACCGTTACTTCAAGGCATCAAAAGCTTCTTGACACTTGTTATCCCAGCTGAAGGGTTTACCTTCTTCAGTTAACCGACTCAGGGGCTTCACAATGTCTCCAAACTTCCTCATATAAGTAGGAACAAAGGACTAGGAAACTTCGAATCTGCTGTTTATTGACAGGTGTAGGCCATTGAAGGGTTCCCAGCCTACATGGAACTCAAACGATCTAGTCCCAAACACGTGCTCTGACGGTTTGTTCCAACCACTAGTTCTTTCCAACAAAAGGTCTAGGATTTTAAACCATATTTTTTTTATTTTTTTTATTTAGCTATTAAACGTTACAGTATTAATAATTTAATAAATTTGAAGTATGATTTTGTGATTTAAATTAAAATCATAATAGTGCTGTGGTTAATTATAGTGTAGGTAAGAATCATCTTTGCTTTAAGGAAAGTAGAAGAAGAAGAAGAAGAAGAAGAAGAAAAATTATTTTTATTCTGGGACGTCATGTCCGCTAAGAATAACAATATATGTGCAAATCCAGAGTCATTTGTCTGGAATGTTTAGAACAAAGTTGTTAATTAAAGAAATAAAATGAAAGCGAGTCTCATTGAACAAAAAAAACGTTAGCATAAGAAATTAGAATATAAGTTGACTAGTTTTCAACCATTTGAACTTAAAAAAATCTGGTGCGTGCGCGCAACACACAACTTTCACTTACCAACTAACTTAGATAAGAAATTGACGTGTTTTGTTAAATATCATTTCCCAAAGTCACACATTTTTCTACATTCATATCTTATTTTTGTTAATCGTTAAAGCCGTTTTTGAGTAAATAAAAAAACCCGTGAAAATGATACAAAATTTATTAAGTAAAGTCCACCCTTCGGTTGATCAATTTTGATGAAATGTTGGCTATCACATATATGGCATATACAAACATCAAATACCCAGTTTGATCAAAATCTTTAAAGCGGTTTTTGAGTAAAAAAAAAAACACGTGAAAATGATACAAAATTTATTAAGTAAAGTCCCCCCTCCGGTTAATCAATTTTAATGAAATTTTAACAGTCATATCTCGGGCATATACATACATCAAATACACAGTTTGATCAAAATCGTTAAAGCCGATTTAGAGTAAATAAAAAAAACACCTGAAAATGTTACAAAATTTACTAAGTAAAGTCCCCCCTCCGGTTAATCAATTTTGATGAAATTTTTACAGTCATATCTTGGGCCTATTAATACCTCAAATACTTAGTTTAATCAAAATTGTTAGAGCCGTTTTTGAGAAAATAAAAAAAAACGTAAAAATTTGTTAAATAAAGTACCCCCACCCTTTGACCAATTTTGATGAAATTTTTGCTGTCACATCGCGGGCATATACATACACTAAATACCCAATTTCAGGTTCGCACGGTTAATAGTTTTTGAGCTAGTCTGTTCACACACACCCACACACAGACACACAGACACACACACACACACACACACACACACACACACAGACCAGTTCGCGGGACTTGGTCATTTCGACTCAGGGGACCCCAAAACGTGTATTTCCGTTGAAAACCGGAAGTCGAATTTTTTCACGATCGCAATACTTCCACTTACTAAATATTTCATATATAGGTAAGTGAAGTATTGCAAATTAAAACAGGTTTCATTATTTTACATAGTTGCGGTATTTTGATGATTAAGGAGGTGGAGGAATAATTGGGTTTTAAAAGATGTAAGGTATGCATTTTTACGGATAGAAACGTGTAAAAAGTTCCAAAAGGAGGCACCACGGATTATTAATGATTTTGTAAAGGAGGCAGTTCGGTAGGAAGGGATGTATAGATACAAGGTTTGGGATTTGGTATTTAGAGAGTGAATGGAGAAACAAGGTGTAAATAAATTCAGGATATACAGAGGCTTCTTAATTCTGAACGTTCGGAAAAGATATACACCAAGGAAATATTGCCGCCGAAAAACTGGGTAGAGCCTTTTCAATTCAGCATAGTAACTTGAGACGTGGGAGCGCCTGGGGACACCAAAGATAAATCTAATGAAGCAATTCATTAGTCTCTTTAACCTTGCCTCATGCATATTAGACATTCCCCCGTATACAAGACAGCCATAATCAAAATAGGGAAATATAAGAGAGGAAACAAGGAGTTGACGGGTTTTGGAGGACATGCAATAACGGGATCTTCGAAACTGTTTGAGGATAGCGATGGATTTTCTAGTGATTTGGGAAATATGGTTACTCCACGACAAATGCTGGTCAAAGATCACTCCAAGATTTCTGACACGGGGATGGAAATGGATAGGTTGGCCTTTGAGGTAAAGTAGGGGTTAGTAAGAAAGAGAATTAATGAGATGCTTGGAGCCGATCAGGATAGCTTTGGTTTTTTCTCCATTTAGACTCAATTCATTTTTTTCTGCCCAGGCGTTTATGCTATCTATGTCTTCCTGTAATTTTTGGATTACTTCTAGCAACTCATTAGGATGGAAAGATTAGTAAATTTGGAGGTCATCGGTGTATAAGTGGTATTTTGAATGGTTGATGAAATCCGGAAGATCATTAATGTAAACAGAGAAGAGTGTTAGTGAAAGTGAGAACCCATGTGGAACGCCGAATGTTAGTAAAAGAGGTGAGGAAAGAGGTATATCAGGGATATGAACTATTTGTGAATGTAAGGACAGGAGGAGAGGAACCACTTTAAGACGCTGTTTGACAAGGAAAGGTTTTGGAGTTTAGAAAGGAGGAGGAAAGGGTGGCGGGATGGCCGAATGGGCAAACACGTTAAAAAATACGCGTTGCCCATGGCAACGTATGATTGAGAACTGAAAGATAGAAAGTTCAAAACCCGGAGCAGGGGAAAATTTAATAATACTCGGCATTAATCCCCCACCCTCTCCCCTGGCCCGGGAAACCCCGTATAGCCTACAAGGCGAGGAAGGGGAGGACCAATAAAAAAAAAAAAAAAGAAAGGAGGATCTCATGACATGACGGTATCGAACGCTTTTGAGAAATCGAAGAGAATTAGGATGGTCATTTTAGTTTCGTCTATGGAGGATTGAAGGTCCTGAGTAATCTTAAGTAGAGCAGATTGTGTGGAGTAATGGGAGTGAAAGCCGGATTGAAGAGGTTGAGGAGAGCTTTTCACTCGAGGAAATCATTGAGCTGGGAGTGGAAGATTCTTTCGAGCGGTTTGGATAGGTTAGAGAGAATGGAAATGGGTCTATAGTCGGAAGCTGGAGAGGGAACAGGCACTTTATTTAACGGACAGACTATAACTTTAATCCAGGCTTCTGGGAAGCGTTATTAATTAATTAATATTTTAATTTAATAATTTTTATTAACAATTAGTGTGTATTTGTACAAATCAAAATAAAATTATTCGTCTTATTGCATTTTTCCACTTTTTATACCATTTTCAATTTTGCTGTGTATTCATAAAACTGAGATGGTAATTATTTCATACTTTTCAGTGAATTTATTTTTACTGGTTCCTAGGTTTCGAAGTCGGTTTAATATTTTTTTATAAAATGTTTTTTATTAAGTAAGCTTAATTTCTTAATTTACGAGGAGTAAATTTAGAAAAAATGAATATTCTCACGCTTTCGTTATCAATAAAACATCTAGGTTGATTGTTTAAACTTAAAAAGAAAGGATTAAAATGTTAGCCATTATAGTATCATTTTAATCCTTTTTGGGGGGAATCTAGCCTCGCATTCTCACATTAGTGGTGTTGCTAGTAGTGTTCAGTGAAGTCAACAAATATGGCTAGATTTACCAACACTGAATACGCGGACATAGTCTACGTCTACGGATTCTGTGATGGCAATGCACATCAGGCAGTTTGGGAATATCGCAGACGGTTTCCTGACCGAGAAACCCCACACAGAGGTGTTTTTACCAGCACTTTCTGTAGGTTTTGAGAGACTGGGCCCTTCTCATGTAATCGTGGTGGAAACCATATGCAGGTTCCGATGGAAGCCAACCTGAGGCGGAGGGAGAGGATACTGCACTTCAATACCAACCCTGGTACTAGCATCCGGAGAGCTGCTGCAGTTCTTGGCATACCAAGGGTAACCATTTGACGTATATTAAGGTCTGATCGCAGGCATGCTTTTAAAGATCCCTATCCTAATTATACCTGGATAGGCAAAATTTAGGACTCCCACTGTAGCATCGTCCGATTAGCCTCAGTAGCATAAAAATGGACGTTAAACAAACAAACAAACAAACAAGCAGGCATGCTTACCATGTGCAAAAGGTACAAAATTTAATACCCACTGATTATCCCCGCCGATTAAATTTTTGTAATTGGTATAAAAAGAACAATTGCAAAACGATGTAAACTTAAGTTCGAAAGTAATCTGTACAGACGAAGCGACTTTTACACGTGTGCGCATATTCAATCAAAGAAACTACCACCTTTGGGCACATGAAAATCCCCGCGCTGTTAGAGAATTTCACTGCCAGCATGAGTTTTCTGTAAACCTTTGCGGGTCGGTCTTTGTAATAATGGCATAATAGGTCCCGTATTTCTACCTGCTCGACTTAATGCTGAAAGTTATTATCTATTCCTCGAGAATGACTTACGGGCACTTTTGGAAGAAGGCTTAAAATTATTTTTATTATTTAAATTTTTAAGTTTTTAAGCTTCAGTTTTATTTATAATGTTATGTACTGTAAATAGGTAATTTTATTTATACCAAGAATATTTGAATAAAAAATTATTTATTATCTTTTTCTGAATAAAAAATATATTTTTTTTTTTTCAGTTACCTTTCTATTAGTATAAGATTGAAATACAATAATTGTATTGGAATAACAATTATTGTTGAAATTCATTCAAGGAATGAAATCCGCTCTTCCATGGCCTTAACTAGTTTTTGCACAACTATTTTTAGTTTTTTGTGATTTACTCGAAAACGAGGCATATGCCAGATGACTTTTTTTCTTAGTTTTTCGATCCTCTATCAATCCCTGAAGTTTGGCCGTTTGGTTTGGGGACACCCTGTATAACAGATTAGGTTGGGATCTTGTATTTAAACTGTGGATAGTGGAATATGTAGTAAGGAGCTCAAAAATTCAATGCTTTTAGGCTATTAGGACGTGGAAAAGGAGGTATTGTTGCTGGGGATTAGGTTAAAGCCACTTGAGAGTTAAGTAGATACGTACGAACGTATACATTAAACCAACATTTAAAAAAATATTCCGTCTACTCATTAAACACGTTGAGCCCACTCATGCGCAGTACACCTTTAATGACAGACGATGTTTATAATTAAAGATGTTCTGTTCATAGAATGGAACTTATTTGTTTCATGGTTTAACTATGTGAAGTTTTCCACTACTACATAGAGAATTATAAAATCAGACGACTTGGTAAGCATTAAAAAGGCTACAATCCATGTTAACAACTCATATTTGAAATTGTTCACCGTCATATGAATTTACCTTACTGCATAGGGAAACAATTAACTTGTTGGGCTATATGAATAAAAAGGAGCAAATGCTTGTGCAGTAGGAACTCCATTATCCGGGCCTGGATTAACCAGGGATCCAATTAACCGGGGTGCCGAAAAGCCAATTTTTTCTTTTTTTTAATTTTTATGCCATTTATTTTGTATGTATAATATTTATGTATAAAAAAAAATTTATACGTAAATATTTAACGATTACACAATGGTTAACTATCTATTATGAAATAAAACAATAAATGGAAAAACACAGAAAGTGAGTATTGTATTATGAGATGTTTCCGGTATCTAATACTCCCATTCATAATCTAGGAACGGTATTGTTTTCAAGTCTTTCCAGGAAACTCTTACTCTAGCCTGTTTGGCTACAAAACGAAATATTGTCAGTTGTGATTTAGTCTCGATTTAAATACATACGAAGTAGCAAAATGTCGGAAAAAAGAATACGTGTCGTTTTAATGCTTGAAGAGAAATTAGCTATTATAAACAGTTTAGAAAAGGGTGAAAGTGTTAAAAAATTGTCCGCTGAACTAGGAATTGGCAAACAAACTGTACGGGATATTTTGAAGAAGAAAAAAGACATTTTCGACTTTGTATCGTTCTTTGGCCCATAATATATAAAAACATACATTTACTTTTTTTGTTATTTTTGTATATTATAATTTAATGTAAATAAAACGTTTGTTTGTTAATAAAAGTGATTTTTTAACCTTTTTTTCTATCACATTAAGTCAATAAAATGTTTTAATTCGATTATCTGGGGTTTTCGATTATCCGTGGACCCCATACCCATCATTACCCCGGATAATGGAGGTTCTACTGTACTCATTGTTTTTGAAGTAAATACTTCAACATCAATGAATAAAAACATTAACCTAGTGCTTATGGGTCATTTCAAAATTTTGGTCACATTTATGTCACAGAACAATAATTGGGCCAAATCACAGTTGAATCCATTTTGATAATTTTTTCCTGAAATCTATCTGTTTGAAAGATTACTTATCATTAAACATTAATTGTCATTTGTAATTTACGGCCCAGGAAAAAAAAATACAAAATATTGATTTCTCACTCCCTAGTGATGTCACAACCCAGAGGTACTCCACAAGTTACCTGAATATTGTGAAACTTCTGGGTGTAAGTCCATAAATCTAGGGTTTTTTAGAAAGGTTATTATGTCTAAGTCCAATATTCAACTGATGAATAAAAATTAATTAATTCAATTCACCTAATTAGTTCATTTCATGAGTGTCACTGGTGTTGATCCTCACTCCCTAGAAATTTTTTATAAGTTCCGCTAAACTGGAGGAACAGGGAAATTTTGTTTTTCCAACCTATGCGATAACACTGCTTCAACATGGAGTACACATGATTTTTCCCGCTAAGAACAATCCCGAGACTAGGAAGGTTAATTTGTGTTCAAGTTTTGAAACTCATAGGGTATTTTTATTCATCCTCACTTCCTAGTGAATAAGTTTTCCAATAAAGGTAAGTGGATTTTAATCATCCTTTTCACATTGATTGTAGTTTGATGGTAATTTGTGGAAAACATTTTTGAATAGCTTACTTACTTACTCTACTAACCGCTTGTGCCATTTAATGGTGGAAACCTCACTCCCTAGTCTCTCACTCCCTAGAAAATCTTAAAATCTAGGGACCTAGGGAGTGAGGTTAACATCTAGTGATTGAGTGTTTTCAAGTTTTTACAATAAATTTATAATACAAAAAGTCTATCACTGTGCATTATTACTTTCCTTGCTCACAAAAGAAGGGCAGCAAGGAGCTATTGCACAGAATGAAAAAGGTAAATGCTCAGGTCCGTCAAGATGTTATAAATTTTCTTGAGGATGACGAACATTCAAAATTGTGTCCAGGACAAAAGGAATGTATCACAAGAAATTAAGAAACAAAAAAGGATTTTATCAGGGTCTCTAAAAAAACTTCATGCTCTCTTCAGCAAGCAGGTAGATTACAATATAAGCTATACCACATTCACAAAATTAAAACCTTTCTGGGTCCTAGCGCTTAAAAGTTTGTGTAATATTTTATATTTTGATATTTTCTAACTGCTTCTTATTTTCTTAAAATAAAAATGTTAAAATAAAAAACTTTTCTCACTTCCTAGACACCTACCTCACTCCCTGGAATTATATTTTTTTCAATATGGCGTATGTATGGTTTGACTGGTAATTATGTATGCTCACATCAGTGACTTGCTCAGACAACCCTAAAGATTTATAAGGAGCAAAAAAACACACATATTATTCTTTTTTTTTTTTGTTTAATTTGATGCCTGAATGTGACCGAAATTTTGAAATTACCCTTATACTCATGAAAGATGTGCAATAGAAGCATTTGCTTTGAGCGAATCCTTTTACTTTCTCTCCATAAGAGTAAATGCTTTTTTTTTAATGAATAAAGTTTAGCAAATGCTCCCATTGGGAAGCAAAGTAAGACTGACTGGATCGATTCTAGAGCAGACCTAGTCTTTAATGATTGGCACCATTCAGCATATAGTATATATAGCACCATTCAGTGATATAAAAATAATTGGGCCAGGATAGCCGAGCGTGTAGGAGAGCGACCCGCTGTTGCATGCTCAAGCCGAACAGCGGCGGTTCGAATCCGCCCTGGGTGGGTTGACTTTTATTTCGTGGAGGCCCCACGGAATAAATCTCGACCGTCCCACCATGGTTAGAATAGGTTGGTTACACCTATAGAGTAGCAACCCCCCCCCCCCCCCCGTATGCCACACATGGCCAGGTAGGGGTTTCCGAACAACAACAAAAATTAAATTAATAGGTGTGTTAAATTAACTGTGCCCTATTGTTGATCCATTGTTTAAGTAACAGAACCAATAATTATCTAGCCTAGTCTTGAGCTCGATAGTGGAAGAACAACTTTATTTTATTTATTTTTCATAACTACCGATCATAACTAAGAAACATTATTTTTCCAGTATGATAATCCCTTCAGAAATAGTCTCTTGCCGAAAGATTTGCAAGTATGTCAATTAATGGATATGTCTGTTGATGTTAATAAAGTTCCTCCAACTTTTGATGGTAAATTATTGTTCTTAATACCATTTAAGTTTAAATATATTAAATATATAGGATGTATTTTTATTGTATATTTTTTATAGATGTTATTATGGCTACTTTTGACAAGCTTACTCCTTTTGAGCAACTACTACTTAAATGTGGAGCTGTTCTTGGCAAAGAATTTAAAAGATATGCCTTAGTTTACATGATGGAATTTCCTTCTGAATCTGCAGTATGCGAAGGTGTTAATGTACAACATTTTACATATATGTTATATATTTTAAAATATTTTATCTTATAATTTTTTTTTTATATTAAAATTTATTGATACAGTTACTGAAGTATATCAATTAATAGAATAAATTTAAAGTATATGAATTAATTATAAATGAATGAACTATTTTGGAAAAAATGCTGACTGATTTAACTTTGTGAGTTATTCAGGAACCTTAAAAATTACTATTGAAAATGAATTGTACATACTTTCAAATGATGAATCCTAATTATTTATTTTTGCACTCAACTACACTGTTGGTAGTGTTTGTCAAGATTCCTGTAAAATACCCTTATATTTTTGTAAAACATTCTATCCATATCAAAGGTAAATTTTTTTTTCTTAAAAAATTTTCATTTCTAAACTAAATATGACTTAATGGAGTGTAATATATTGACATAAAGCTTACTCATCTAGTCTATTGAGAAGATATTCTTTAGCATTAAGATAAAATGAATTTAGTAAAAAAAAAAAAGAAAAATTGTTTAGCGTGAATGCAGAGGTTGTCTTAGGTGATTTAGATAGATAAACAGTGCCAGTAAAATTTAATTTACAAAGTATTAAATTACGCTTGATAATGACATTTTGTAAAATTATTTTTGATTTTTGCAAAAAAAAAAGAAGTTTCATTTCCACTATAATTTATTTGCTTCTAACTCTGCAACCACTGCTTACAACAGGATTCAAGATATAACAGGATCAGGAATTCGGATCTGTAGTAAACTGATTGAATATAATTAATGTAATTGAAAATTGCAGTGTGGATGTCCCTTTTGAGTTTATATCTTATTTATTTCCCTGATTATTTTTAATATACATTCCGCTTCCTAATTATTCTTTGAGAGGTATTAATGTAAAACTATCGATAGTTTTAAACTATCGCGGCTATAGATAGTTTTTTTAACTATCAATAGTACTATCGTAAACTTTGTTTTAAAGGACAAAAGTGATAGCCTCTGCCTCGAAGCAACCATGTTCTTACAAAATTCATTTAAGTGAAACATAAACAAAACATTACAATGTAATTTTATTTATTTTTTAACCGACTTCGAAGGAAAGAGGAGGTTACTCTATTCGATACGTATGTGACTTTTTTTTTTTGTGCCTTTTTTTTTTTTCTATGTATGTTCACCGATTACTCAGAGATGGATGGACCTATTGGAACGAAACCTTTTGCATCTTGTAGAGTATTTTCCCAAGGTGGTCCCATTGAAACCTTTTTTGGGTTCTTAATTTATTTAAGAAGTTATCGGGAAAAAACATTAAATTAATTATTTAATTATCCCTCAAAATGTTTACTTATTGGAAAAACATATGGCATATGTAACATAAGGTATGCTCCAACAAGCTATTAAAACTAATTGATAACTAACAAATCTCAATATTGTTTTACTGCTGGATGCATCAATTGGGAAAACCAACCAATCAAATTCAGAATCAAAAGAGTGGGGGGAGAACATGAGCAGTCTGTTAGTTATCGATGTGTTTTAAGTGCTTGTTGGAACAACCCTATACATAACCTTAACCAATATTTCAAAAATAGATTTACTGTAGCATAGCAGTCGTTTACTGTAGCGATAATAGCATAAGTATTAGATAGATATATATATTCACCGATAACAGTAAACCTTAATTTAGATTTAATCGACGGTTGGACACCATAATCATAAGACCAAAAAATTCGTGGAATTCCAAGAAAGGCTGAGTATTGATAATCGTTTTAAAGCAGAACTTAAGACTTCTTCAAGTTCCTGAAAGATCGTTTAAATTTAAAATCGTAGCTATTATTGATTTAAATTTCTATCTTTTACTGACTATGCTCATTAAAAAGGAATACAATAATTCCTGGAAAAGCTTATTTTCACTTTACTTAACAAAGGATTCAGATATCTCGGTCTTCTTTCGGATACACTCGGTCACTGTTAAATATCTTGTCGGAGATCTTGTGCCGATTCTTCATGGGTGGCACTTCTGTTATGTTATCCGGATTACTATTATCGGTTTTTAATTTTGTTTCTACAACTGTTGAGGCTTTTGCTGATGTCCATCCATCAATAAAAAATACCAAGTTGATAACTCCCCGAAAACAACCTCATTGTATGAAAGTCCCCTCAGCAAAAATTTGGCAGTCATGAAAATGATTGATAAAAATGATGATAAATGTTACGCCATTAGAATTGAAGCGACAGTGTTTAGCAATTTATTTTCTGAATAATGTTTTATTACGAAGGATATAATACTTAGTACAATCTTTTCGGAGGCGGCGCAAAATTTAAAATTTTTAACACTAGACATTATGAAAATCATCTAAATGGATCTTCTCTTCCCATATATTGATTTCAATGCCCACTAATGGAATTATATCAGTAACATGTTATTTCTATTTTGCGCCACCTCCGAAAAGATTTTGTTGTATTGAACATAGTATTTAATATTTTAATTTAATAATTTTTATTAACAATTAGTGTGTATTTGTACAAATCAACATAAAATTATTCGTCTTTTTGCAGTTTTCCACTTTTTATACCATTTTCAAAATTGGTGTGTTATCATAAAAATCAGAAGGTAATTATTTCATACTTTTCAGTGAATTTATTTTTACTGGTTCCTAGGTTTCGAAGTCGGTTTAATATTTTTTATAAAATGTGTTTTATCTAAAACAAAAATACTTATCTACACTCTAAAAAAAAAATATTAACTTCACTTAAGAAAATATAGACTCGAGGTGGTGGGCTGATAAACCTGCTCCCCCTAAACCAACTTATTGGAACCTGCAAAACGTATAGCCTGACTTAACTCAAGGAAGTGACATAACACGCGTCATAAGGATATTAAAATAGCCACTTGAAACATATTAACTCTAAATAGACCGGGAGCCTTGCATAGACTTACTACTGAGTTAGACATGTACAATATTGACTTAGCTGCTATCCAGGAAGTCAGTAAAAGAGGACACTCGATCTACTACAGTTGTGACGACAGGCATCATATCTATGGCTCAGGCTTCATTGTTAATAAGAAAATGTCCCAGCTCATCATTGGCTTCAAACCTATCAGCCCAAGAATATTTTACCTAAGAGTAAAAGAAAGATATTATAACTATAGTATGCTGAAACTATGCTGAACTTACATGCTCCCACGGAACCATGTATACCAACTGAAGAGAAGGACGTACTTTACAGCAACCTGGAGAGATGCATTGATGACTGCCCGCGAGCGGATATAAAGGTTGTAATCGGGAATTGCAATGCTCAAATAGGTAAGGAGCAAATATTTAGACCTACCATAGGGAAGCATAGCATCCATGATGTGACAAACGATAATGGCCAAAGACGCCTAAGCTTCGCTATGTCCAAGGGATTGGTAGTCGGAAGCACACTCTTCCCTCACAGAAGGATTCACCAGGCAACATGGCGCTCTAACGATGGTGTTACCACAAACCAGATCGATCATGTTCTAATGAGTGCCAGACACATATCTAGTCTAATGGATGTAAGAGTGTACAGAGAAGCGAACATGGATTCTGACCATTACCTGTAGCCCGCATAAGAGCCAGAATCTT
The DNA here is from genome assembly GCA_911387785.2 of Aelia acuminata. NCBI lineage: Eukaryota > Metazoa > Arthropoda > Insecta > Hemiptera > Pentatomidae > Aelia > Aelia acuminata. Next base: position 89,245,837 of record OU426982.1, read on the forward strand.
TGTAGTAAGAAGCCATCAGAGAACCCGTGGAAAAAAGTTCAATATCCAAAAACTCAAGGATACTGATGCAAGGGCAGAATTTGAGGCACACATGGATGCAACCATAAGGAAAATGGACCAGACTGGCGAAATTGACTTACGAACTGGCATCTCACTTTTGTGCGTACAAGATACTCTCAAGAGTATTCTCCCAAAGGCGCCTTCCGTTTGCGGAGAGAGAAATTGGCCCATACCAAGCTGGCTTCAGGAAAGGAAAGGCCACCACTGACCAGATCTTTTCTCTGCAGACTATTTTTGAAAAAACGAGGGAATACTCAATCCCAACCCACCACCTTTACATTGACTTTAACCCTTTAACCGGGGAGTTCCCTTTTAAATTACATAGCCTATAACGGGCGCAAGCTCTTTCACTAGGACGTGTATATACGTCACGCCTGGTGCAATGTAACTTCATATTATTATTTTTTTTATATATGCTTAAAATAAATTAAAAGGCTATGAAATATATTCGTTTTCGTTAATTTATATATAAAGCACAAAGAAAAACACAAAATGACAAACAAAAAGAAATGAATACCTACAAAAATATAGAAGTATCGAATTTTACAGTCTTAACCAGTTATAAAGAATACAAAAAATATATATATTAATATAAATTAAATATATTATTATTATAAATATTATGAATCATATATATATATATATATATATATATATATATATATATATATATATATATATATAAATTCACGTTGATACACGTATCGATCACTAATATCTCTGTTGTACGAAAATATAAGTCCCAACTGTTCCAGGGCACAACATATATTTCAAGGACGTATTTACACATCCTGCCCGTTGACGCTATTGTTTAGGTTGGACGCCTATATACGTCCCGCCCGGTTAAAGGGTTAAGGGAGCCTATGACAGCGTGCTCAGAGACGAACTATTTAAGGCCATGATAGAGCTGGGTGTTAGAGCAAAATTAGTTCGCCTCATTGGGGCAACAGTGAGAAGAGTGCAATGCATGGTAAAGATTCAGAGGGATATATCTGAGTGCTTCATGACACGTAGGGGGACTTAAACAGGGTGATTGCCTGGATCCTGTTTAATTTTGCCCTGGAGAGTGCAGTGAGGAGGTCTGGAGTGTAAGTGGGAGGCACCATCATCAATAGGGCTACACAAATCCTAGGCTATGCTGACAATGTAGATATTATAGGCAGGTCATTTGTAGCCATGAGGGATGCTTTCATTGCCCTTAAGGCCTGGTGCATATGAGCTGCAAGGCTCGCTTGACGCTAAGAAGCTTTTCCAGGAAGGCTTAATCCTTCATAAAATAGGATCAGTGCACATGAGGAGATAGGACGGCGCCAGGCGCCTGTCACTTCATAATTACCACTCCGATACCAAGTTTTTTGTTCGTTTTGTCTTTATTTTATTTTATTTGTCTTCATTTTAGCCCTGTCGAAGATCCTCATGTTTGGATTGAAATGTAGGCAGTCCAAATACAGAATATTTGACAAGAAAATCCTGATTACCAATCATCCTACAGAAAAAGTTGACCATTACACACTTCTAAATTAATTAAATAAATAAAATGAGTTATAAAATATTAAAGATTAAATCTCAAATTACATATCTTATTAATTCCTCGTTGATAATGACACAAAATCATCAATCCTAATTAATAATAATTTAAAAGATTAATTTTAATTGGTTATCTAATAGCATTTAAAGTTAAATAAGTAATACAAATGAAATTAATAATTATGTTACTTAAAACTAGCCTGTATTAAAGAGGAAGATAGGAAAGAAAGAAGCAGCTCATGTGCACTGCCCCTATATAAACAAGGTACTTGTGGAACGCAAAAGTGTCGAATAGCCGCCCGATACGAGGAGAAACAAGCGTCAGCTCCTGAGCCTATCAATACGAGGAGAAACAAGCGTCAGCTCCTGAGCCTATCAGACTAATCCGGAACATCCGGTCGTCACTTACCGCCTATGTGCATTGCCCCTATATACCCAACGTATGTCTGCCTATCAGCATGACATTACGCCTAGCGGCCAGCGGGCCTTGCAGCTCATGTACACTGGGCCTAAAGAAACCGCAGCAAAGATTGGTTTGGTTGTAAACCAGGATAAAACAAAATATATGATAGTGGGGTGTAGAGGTGCAGTGGAAAGACGAGCTGAAGTCCAAATTGGAGAATTCACATTTGAACGGGTGGATGAATTTTTCTACCTAGGTACACTGGTGAATGCAAACAATGATATGCCGGAGATAGACAGAAGATTGGCAGCTGCTAACAGGAATTATTTTGGTCTGCAGCGGCTCATGAAGAGCAAATCTCTGTCCAGAAGGACTAAATTGCAGCTCTACAAGACCCTAATAAGGCCTGTCGTTATCTATGGCTCCGAATGTTGGACACTGTTGAAGAATCAAGAGCTCGCTTTACTGAGGTTTGAGCGCGCATCTTACGAAGAATATTTGGTCCAGTGTGTATTAATCAGGAATGGAGGCTAAGGACAAATGCGGAACTACAAAGATTGTACCAAGAAGCCGACCGGGTTAGATTTATAAAAGTGGGGAGATTGCGTTGGGCTGGACATATGGCGAGCATGATGGAAGTGGTACTACTTTCGCTATTTCCCTTCTGGCTTTGACAGCTGATAAGCACACTAGCGAACTACCATCCCCACCACCTCTCTTCTTAGCCGTCAAAGGCTGAATTTATGGCTAGGTTAGAATTATATTACGCGCCTTTTTTTAGTAGTATCAGACTGTGACGTCATCTCAACCCTAACCATCTTCACCTATTCCTGGCAAATAAATAGCGATTAATCGTACTTTCTGTATATATGATTAATTTTTAAAATCCCGCGTCTTACCACCCTTGCATCTATGCTATCAATGTTATCATTTTTCGAATTATTAGTATTTTAGAGCTTGTAAAATATTAATATTGAACCTAGACCATACCAAATACAAGTAATTATGTAACTATTCGTTATGCTTATAAGTTCCTTACCCAACTTAAATATTTCATGATGGTTGAATCATTTCAAATAATTAATATAAAAAGAATATTTTTTCATAAAATTTACTTATACACTGCCTCATTATCCACTTCTTTGTTTTTCTGTAACCTATTATCTTTTCATTATGCCTATAGTTTTTTGAACAACTGACATTTAGGTACATACTTTACAAAAAGTTAAATTTAAAAAAAAAAATGCTATAATTAGCGCCCATTGGTTTCTATGTTTATCAGTCTTAAGTAAACCACCAACCCGAATCCCATAGGGCACTGAGAGTGCCACCCAGGCCAATGGGGGCAAATCTGAACAAAGGGGGTATGTTAAAATAATTGAATGGTCTGCTCATATTAGTCTTCCAACTTGATGGAATAATATATATAAAAACAAAAACCTGATTGTCTGCCAGTTCCTTACTTGAAAATTACTCGGTTAATGTCCTAGAAACTAAATCACAATTTTTGTAACAATCACAATTTTCAACCTCATGAACATACTTTTTTAGGTATGCATGTTTCAAAGTAAGCTGTTTCAATGCAATTGCCACAAAAAACATCCTTTCTATTCAGGGAGATTATTACGCATCATTCAAAACTCTTTTGATACATTCGAGGATCGCGTTTTAATATTGTCACGTCTTGTATCATGCAGATAAACTTGGTCCACAACTGAGAATCGTGGGCCTATTGTTAGTTGGTATCCCCTGTTGCTATCACTTTCCTCTAAATCTGTTACTTCGACTTTTTGATAAAGATTTCATTTTTTGCAGTTACAACCAAGTTTGAAATAGAAAAAAAAATTACCTCTAGGTATAATGGAACATATCCTATATTTACAGAAACTTCTAACCCCCAAATGAAAATGCTCCTACCATTCAAAACGGAAAATTCAACCATTCTCCTACCTGCAACTAACCACCCCTGCCAGTCATAAAAAAAAGTATCGATAGTTTTATTTCCAAATTTTATGTCTGATACTGTCGATAGTTTTACATCACTATTGTGATGCCATTATGTTTATGTCTGGTCCTGTGAGCCTATTTTACTAAAACTTATTCATTACAAATAATAGAATTGGTTTAAAGTATTAAAATAAGACAGGATTTAAAAATTTTTGTTTTACCAGGGAACTTTAAGGGTTTGTCCTAATGTACTGGATTTAGATGATGCGGCAAGGGTGTTGTCAGGCTGGAGGAGCAAAAGGACTCCATCCCCTCTCTTCCTCATCTCAATGACTGTTAGGTATTTGGGCACACATTTGGCATTATATGTTCATATATATATATGTATATAGTAACGTTAAACCGATAAGCAAATAAAAAAAAAACATGTGGCGTAACCTCCCGGACCGCTTGTTGGAACAAAATATGCGATTGGAACGAACTTTTGGGGTCTAGATCTTTCGCACCTAGTCCACAAAGGCGTAGACCTGCCTACATTGTTCTAGAATGATCCAGGCCTGACTATTTACGATTATATATAAGGAGCAGTGACTGAAGGAGTTAGTTGAAGTCTGTGTCTTGAGTGTGTAGCGCAAGTCACATGATTTTGTGTTTTAACGTTATCATTTTTGTAACCTGCTCAATTGTTTAAGTTGTAATAATTCATTGGCATTGTAATAACTGTATAATCTTGTTTAATAAATATTCTTTAACCCACATAAGTGTTACAATATATATATATATATATATATATATATATATATATATATATATATATATATAATATTGTAATATCTCTCCTGAGGGCTCTTAAATATCTCTTTAGATGCTTTACCACAGTGACTCTAACATGTCTTAAGAGTGACGATCTTGACAGAGCAATGCTGTTCTTCACTTCTGTGAAGTGAATTACCAAGGTTAAACCCAAGGGATAAGCATGGACCTTGGTAATTAAGGGTGCTTTCTAAGCAAGAAGACAAAAACGAGTCTTTATTGTAGAGGGTCAACCAATTGTACAGGTGCAAGTTATAGGGAATAGCACCCCGAGGTGTCAGACCACAGAGAAAGAATATCTTTGCCAGAGCTACGCAACCCTCTTACCTTGAGAGTTAAAGCTGGTCAAAGCTAGTTCCACCGGAGAAACTGGGCCTTCACAGCTCTGGAGCGCTAATCTAAGCAAGGAGGAAAGAGTTCTATTAAAAGGGTCATCCAGTATATACAGACCTTGGGAGGCCAACCCCCATGTTTGTTACAGGTATTTGTTACACCTATAACCTCATGTTAGAGGTTATAGGTAACTCTATACCTTCCAGAGGGGATATGTCTAAGTGGGCCTTCTACGAAAAGAAAAAGGGAATAGGATAGGGTAACGATGGAGTGAGGGAGGAGAAAATAAATAAATTGAGTTAACTCTGTCTAAATATCCTAGAGATACCAGGGGGCTATTTAGCCCAGTCAAATGATGCTCAGAAGTGCCTGTTTTAAAAAAAAATTAGGGTAGAAGGTTTTTTGACGGATTCTTATGTTTTTCGATGTGCTAAATCTGAATCTGAAGTTTGCCAACAAAAAAAATGACGGCTTCATAGTGAAAATCGAAAAAAACCCTAAAATTTTTGGACTTTTTTCAAATAATCGCTTATAAGTTGAAAAATATGCATCCTAGTGAATTTCACATTATTTACAAAATTAAAGTAGACAAAATTTTCTTCAAAATGCAATGGTCACTTTTAATTTTTGAGTGCAGGAAACCGCCACTAGAGCGCGTTGAAAAAGAGCAACTTTTTGGCACTTAGGCAAAAACGAGAGATACTCAGCCCTAACTAAGCCCCAGACACTTTCTTATCGTATTTCCTCTATGAATGCGTGTTTTTTTCATGTTTTATGGTGGTAACAAGATTACGGAGCCTTAGAAAAACATTGCCCACGGTGTGTTAGGAATTCCTAAAGGACCAATCAAGCCGTTTTATTATTTACTTCAAAAATTAAATAAAATGAATATAATGAAAAGGAATGTACTCGTAGTAGCAATTAACTGTTAATACATTTTTATTGTGGCTTTTTTATTATTTATTTCAAAAATTAAATAAATTTAAATATAATGAAAAGGAATGTAATAGCAATCAACTATTAATACATTACAATTAATTTCAATTCTTTAATTGAGCTTCCTTCTTTTTTGCCTCGATGGAGCAGCCTCCGGTTGCCGAGCAGAAGGCCCCGGTTGATCACTGTCGGTCGGTAACTCCACTGGAAAATGAATTGTACAGTTAAACACTATGTCTAATTTCTGCTGAAGTCTCCGCTATCGTCGTTGGTGATTCGACCGGGATGGAATAGTCAGGATTCTCGGACACCTCTAAAATATAACTCGTACGAATACATTAGAGGGTGAAGTAAGCAAACCCCATTAGAATAAGATGGCGTACAAACATGATATTTACCTTGTGCTGAAGTCTCCAGGATTGTAGGTGGTGGCTCAACCGGAGGAGGGATCATCAGGGTTACCTTCATTGTTGATGTCGCATGATTTGACAACGTTCCGACAGTTTCCCTCGCAGATGGTACAAAGCCTACTGCAATATAAACCCACACGTAGACAACCGCTGCTTCCTCAACAGTCGCTTTTGCATTTGCAAGAAACCTTGCAGAGAAGCTAGTCTGGAGCTGGGGCCTTAGCTGTACTCGTGGGGATCCGGCTGTTCCTCGACGACTTCCACCCCCAACTGGTTTGGGTTGAGCTGATTGTCGAGCCACTGCTGGATCTGGTGGTAAACTCGCAGAAAGTGCTCACGGGCTGCAGCTTCAGTGGGAGGGATTGAGGCCATGTTTCCGGTGACTTTATATGCTGTACTGAGGTACAGCTTGTATCTCAGTTCGTTTAGACGATAGCTATGATGGTCACCACCATATAAGGACTCTAGAAATTTTTTGCTGCATTTACTAGCTTCTCGACTTGTGTTGTGGGGTCCATGTAATGCTGAAGGTAGTTTACAAGATCTGGGTTTCTCTTGAGGGTCTTCAAGAACTTCGTCTTATCCTGGTTAAACATGGCGGATGTGGAGGCACAACCACTGACAGCGTGGAAGAATAAAATATGGTGGCTCAGAGGCTCCTCTAACGAGCTGCCAGGGCTATTTAGCGTCGTTGGTACGTTTTCTTTAATTTTTGAAATAAATAATAAAAAAAACATAATAAAAATGTATTAATAGTTAATTGCTATTACATTCCTTTTCATTGTATTAATTTAATTTAATTTTAAAAATAAATAATAAAAAAGCCACAATAAAAATGTATTAATAGTTAATTGCTATTACGAGTACATTCCTTTTCTCATTATATTCATTTCATTTCATTTTTGAAGTAAATAATAAAACGGCTTGATCGTTCCTTTAGGAATTTTAACACACCGTGGGCAATGTTTTTCTAAGGCTCCGTAATCTTGTTACCACCATAAAACATGAACAAAACATGTATTCATGGAGGAAATACGATAAGAAAGTGTCTGGGGCTTAGTTAGGGCTGAGTATCTCTCGTTTTTGCCCAAGTGCCAAAAAGTTGCTCTTTTTCAACGCGCTCTAGCGGCGGTTTCCTGCACTCAAAAATTAAAAGTGACCATTGCATTTTGAAGGAAATTTTGTCTACTTTAATTTTGTAAATAATGTTAAATTCACTAGGATGCATATTTTTCAACTTATAAGCGATTATTTGAAAAAAGTCCAAAAATTTTAGGGTTTTTTTTAATTTTCACTATGAAGCGTCATTTTTTTTGTTGGCAAACTTCAGATTCGGATTTAGCACACCGAAAAACATAAGAATCCGTCAAGAAACCTTCTACCCTAATTTTTTTTGTCAAAACTACCATTGGGCAGAGAGAGAGGGAACTAAGGGAGAAGAGAAAGAGTGTGTCTAAGACCTGTCCCAGTTCAGTATCCACTGATATTTATATAGAATTACTCTGTATTTAGTTAAAGTATTTTGTACTGTTATTTCATGAAATATATTTTAATTCAAAAGTTCACAGCTTTTTGTTATATTTTCCCCAAAACCTTTTATCGGGTCGGGGCAAAGCCACGCTCTATTTTTGTTCTCAACAAAAACTTGAATTTCCGGCGACGTATTGGTGCAATCTGGTTTTTATTATCATGGGCATTTAGCTAATTCCGAGATCTAACTAACCTTTCCCCTTTCTTTGAAAAATGAAAAACTGAAAAATGCGGGTCTTTGCCCCTACCTATCTATTATTGCCCTCATTAACGGAAAATGAAATTTCAATCTTGGCAAAACATTTTTCTTTTTCTCCTTCTTATGTTAATAGATTTTTTTTCATATTCCATATTTAGCCATTTCTTATTATTAGGCATAACGAGATACAGTTAATTTCTACATATAAACAATATTAAAGGTACTTTATTGGAAGAAAATTTTCCTTCACCGTTTAAGCCCCATCAGAACATTGATATGATGATGATGATAAAACCTAGTTGATATTAAAGAATACTTGATTCTCATTAAACCTTATGAGTTTAATTAAAATCTTTAGAGCTATTTTTGAGCAAGTAAAAAAAAAAATGTAATAAAATTTATGAAATAAAGTGTCCCCTCTGTTTACCCAATTTTCTAGAAATCTTCGCTGTCACAATACACACGCACACGCGCGCGCACACACACACACACACACACACACACACACACACACTCACACACACACACACACACACACACACACACACAAAAAATAGGTTTTGTTGCCAACATTAAAGAATAATGAAATTAAATATTAAGATTAAAGAATTTTCTGTATTACAATACCAAGAGGAAATAAAAACACCTGAGATATGCATGTTAAAGCAATTAATGCTAAAAATCCAAACAAAAAAATTAGATGAATTTGTCATTAAAAAATTAAATTTAAAATTTTCTTAATTCCTAAACGTTTGTTATTGTGGTTGTTTTTTTTTTTTTGTTTTTTTTTTCCTGTTTCCTGTCAGCGTGCTTAAGTATGCTTATTACTACAGCATACAGCAAATTAAAGAAAAAATGTCAAGAAGTTATTTTATTAGAAATTAATAAAAAGCAAGAAAAGTTTTTAAATCAAGCTATTAATAGGATAATATAAAACAGAAGTTGAATCTAAATCAAAAGTGAATGAAAGAAAAAACAAATATGAAAATGAACTATCAAAAAATTTTTTTCATGATTTTGTGGAAATGAAAGAAATATATATGTGGGTGGAAAGCACAGATATAAAGAAAAGCACAGCAGGTCAATATGCTTTATGTTTTATTTTGAATTATAAATGTAGTGGCCATTTGGTGGACTACCCAAGGAGACAAGTAAAGGGAAAGGGACAATAAAAGAGCACATTTGTGCTTGGAGTTTTGCGTTTAGTGACAGAAAAGGGAAGTTTGACTTGGTGTATGATTTTGGAATAGAAAAGAGCTAGATTTTGAAAACAAGGATATTTTGCTGGTATATATTTTGGAAGTCCTTTTTTTTTCTGCTTCTGAGTAATTAGTTGAGAGGTCTCAGGAAAAAAATCTAAATCGAGCTATAGGTAGATACAATACTTATATAATGTATAATAATATAATAACTTGCTTATCTATTCATTGTTTAATTATAATTAGTTTTTGATTTATGTGTGCCTGGTAGTCTAGCTGACTTATACCCTAAAGAGTGATAATTTTTAAATATAAATTATATGTTTACATTAAAGCAGACAATTTTTTTAAGAATATGAGAATTCATTTTTTTTTTCATTTATATTTATTCAAATCTAAGACCATCTTCCTTAAATTTATTGGGAGTATTGACTTAAGGACTATCCCGTTTCGGGCATATTAGCTAATTTCTTTTTGGATTTTTATTTATTTAAATTAGTTTTCTTTATATTTATTTTTTGCTTAATGTTTTTTATTATTTGAATATTAATTTTCATCATACTATCATTCAAATATTGTTCTTTAAAATACAAGAATTACATACTCGTAATGTACAATACAATGAAATGTACAAACTTATAAATTTATTTTCAGCTGTAGAAGTATTGTTCAAAATGGATATTCTTGGATGTGCCAATGTTAAGTATAAACGAGAAGTTGATGAGGATGTTTTATCAGCATCTCTACCAGTCGCTGAGTGTTATTGTGACACAGCACCTCTTAGTGAGTAATAATTTCATAATTGTAGATTTGAATTCGAACAAGATTTTCAAGTATTCAAGGAATATTGATTTTCTGACAAAAACATTTTCTTGAAAGAATACAAATTTAAAATTTACCGTCCTACCCTCTCCTTTTTAAATGGTCTCAGTAGCAACATTGGGCCCTTCCATCTTTTTGAAACTCCTAGACAACTAGTTTACTCCTTAACTTTGCAACCATACTAGCCATCATGAATAAAGTGGTTCTGAATAATTACATTGCGTCCAGCATATTTCCAGACAATTTTTTAGTTAGAACCATTTAATAACTTATTTCTAAATCTTTTTTATATTTCTCAATACTGGGACAATGGCAACATAAGATGGCTATTAATCACAATTTTGAAGGCATAGAATATTTGTTTTTTCAAGAAATTCTGTTGAGGTTAGAACTGGAGGAATATGAAGTTGTAAACACGTGTTTGTAACTAACAGTAGAACCATTAACCACTTGAAAAAGTACTTAACACTTACACTCAATACTGAAGACTTGACTTCATCACTCATAAAAGTAACTGAGTAACAAATTCAATATAAGATCTTGAAATAAATGTCATTATCAATGCAATCATATCTCCACTTACTCACTGGACAGTACTACATCTCAGGGTGGGCCTTAGCTTACCTTATGGCATTGTAAGGGATTCAGGATTGTGAGGGACAACTTGCATAGACTACCAAAATAATAACTTAATAAATGCTAAGAAAAAATTACTTAAAAGCAGTTGGTATTAATAATTATATATTAATTCATTAATTATTACCAAACTACAACTTGGCAAGATACAGTGCAGCACACACAACAAAACCTCTCTCTTTTCTAACCTATCAGAATATAACACACTAGCTGTATATCCCGGTTTCACCTAGGGAATTTCATTTTTCTTATAAACCTGAACAATTCTATAAACAAAAATCTGGTGCGTGCACAAAACACAAAACTTTCTCTCATATTGACCCATACCAAGTTTAATTTCATTCTATTTATACCTCTTGGTATTTAATGATCACCAAACTTTGACATATCCTTTTTTTTGGCTCCAGTTACTTCTCGCGGGTGTCTGGAAAATAAGGGAGGTGTTTATTTTATCGAAATCGACATTTTGACCCGAGGTGAGTAGTTGTGTAAGCCATTTTTTTGTGTCCAATGCGGGGATCGCATTTGTAAAAACCACTCATTTCTTATTTGTTTTAACTTCAAAGGAGTTGTATTTGTAGACGAACATTTGAATTTTAAATCAAAAGAAATAGTAATTGTTTGAACACTCAATCCGTCTCACGTTAACGACGTGGAAAGGGAAGGTTGACAGAAAAAAAAAACAAATTAAAATTAAAGAAACTGTTAAGTCAGTTCTGCTGGAGTGCGGTGGTTGACCAAAATTAGGTTTATAGAATAAATTGTAAATAAATCAAGAACATACATAACATATATTAATAATCAAAGCAAATACAAAGTAAAAGATAGATAAAAGTTGCCAGATAAATTTTAATATGATAATTAAAAGAAGTATAAATTAAATTAATTCCATAAGCAATTTTACCTTAACAACAAGAAATGAACATGTGACAAAATTTATCATTTCAATATAATAGGCTACTAATTCATTTATGATTAAAATTAACATTAAGCTAACTTCAATGCGTAATAATTTAACCTTTTTGTTGAGTTTTAATTAATGGTCCTTGTATAACTATTTTAGATATGTTACACAAATCATGCCTTTTTTTTTAAATCGTCATTATAACCCAACTTAATTTTATGCGCATAAAATAATAAAGTTTTTAATGATGTTCGTATGAACCATTAACGCAGGTAGCGATGATAGAACATATGAATCTTCCCGTCCTCTGTGTCTTCAAATTCAGGGAGAAGTCCAATTCAATCGAAGTCTTGTACTCGTTAGAGTGAAATAGAGAAAGCGCCGGCCGGCTGTTAGCACTTAACTCAACTGGGATTTTTAAGGAAAAACAACACATGGTTGATTGTTCACTTACGCGCGTTCAAAAAAAGAATAACATTTGTTCTTTTTAATAGAGCAATGATGTTATAATTGTATAAATTGAAAATAAAAAAATCTTTTATATGATAAATTTAAATGAAACATTACATAAAATAATTGTAAACTTAAAAATAAACCCATTTGATCAACTAATTAAAAGAATGCGGTTCGGGCCCGAACATTCCGCCCACCAAAATTTCCATGAGATATAATGGAAATTTGAACCTTCATAGCTGTTCATCATTGTCAGAGTTAAGAAGTTGAATTAACTTGACAACGGGACGCTGGAACTCCCCTTTAATTGTTTTAACCCTCGAGAGCCCGCGCTAGCGGCATTTACACCGCACTTCTGAGAAAAAGCTTTATAACTTGCTTTAGTGCGGCATCATTTTAGGGATTTCTAGAATGGACACTTGGGATCATATTGCCTTTTGTTTGGAGTAAAGCCGCGCATTTGTTCAGTTGCAATCCTGCCTTCTTTATTGTTACTAATGTTATAGAGGTTCTTAACAAGCCTTTCCTATTTTCAATCGCAAATACGTTGTGACTGGCGTGTAGTCTGGGTATTAAGAATAAACATAAGGAAAATTATTTAAACCAAAATAATGACCTTATTTATTATTAAATAAAAAATGACCAAAGGCATGTTAAGATTTAAATAAAAATTAAAATCATGACCTTAAATGTAAGTAAACAAATAAATGATTAAAAATGAAAATAATTAATATAAACTATATATAGACTATAGAACAGATAACAAAATATCAGGCAAAATATAAAATATTATTTTATGCACCAGATAATAAAATTGATAAATAAAATTTGTCTTTAACAGAATGGTGCACTAGAAAGAAAAAAGAAGAAAGATATTTATATTTATACATTAGTTACTAAATTAATTTTGGAACAGCTTAAATAATTTGTATTTTATTTACAAAATGAATAATAAACTAAAATGATTCTCCCCCCAAAAAAATTAATAATATACTCTGAGTGTTTCATGAAAAAAAAAAAAAAAGTTTTACTTTAAACTCAAATAGTTTCAACTATTTGTCAAATAATTCCAACTTTCATATTTTGCACTATGAAGTCGAATATTAGGCACATGTGCAACCACTTAAGAGTGAAATGAAAATGTTCACTTACAGTTTTTGAGAAACATTGAAGTGGACAGATGGTACCTGGTACCTCGTTTATTCGCTGTTCTACGTGATGAATTTTCCCCTGTTAGGCGGCTGGGCCGTAGGACGTTGTTCCTTTTAAAGACTAGTGGCCGTGGGCCCTTGTTCATGGAACATAGTCGAGAGAATGAAGGAAAAGTCCTGGGGAGATGCACTAGTTGCTTATCGTCACATCAGGCTACTACTGAGGCAGGGCCGCTCGTACCCTATACGAGAGTACAAAGTACGGCTCCCTTTGTTTATTGCCGGCGGCCGCGTAAATATTAAAAATAGAATAAAACAATTTTTTTACATACTACTCACTAATTTAAAAAAAGAAATTACATTAAAATAAATAATTAAAACCTTTTAACATTTTTTAAATCAGATGCGTCAACATCTATTGAAAGTCACATTTGCGGTGTTTACACCGCTACCCGGCAGTCAGGTAAGTAATTGTTTTTAGGATATTTTTGGGATTTGATTTCAATTTTTTTAAAAACTATTGTGATATTTAAGATAGGAGTGTTTGTTTATTTTTAGGGATGGAAAAATATACAGAACCCCCGAAGAAATTTTGGGATTATTGAGGGAGTTATCGGAATAGGAGAGTGATGATCAAGATGGTTTTACAATTATCTAATATAATATATATTAGATAATTATGAAATATCAATTACTCCAATAAAAAATATTTATGTAGCAAATAAAAATTTCCATAGCTACAAAAGAAAGCAAAACTGATTTTTTTTTTTTTTTTTTTTTACAACTTCAAGTTTTCTCATATATAAATGAAATTATCCCATTTACAAAATTGTTTGGTTGTTTATTGCAGCAATCAATTACAATAATAATATACAATTTAAAATAATAATATTGATTCGTTATCGTTATAATACAGTAAACCCTCGATATAGCGAACTGGAAGGGGATTTGATATTCGTAGTTCGCTATATCGAGGTTCGTTATATCCGAGGATTTTTTTTTTATACCTTTTTTTTCTTTGAAATTAGTGTGGCCATTAGCTAATGGCCTTACTAATTCGATCATATTTAGAAGGAAATGCATTCATTAGAACTACTTAAATAAAAACGCATGTATGGAATTTATTTTTAGCTAAACTAAATATTAATAAATAATGAGATTCATTAATTTACATTATAAGTTTAATTATAAAAAAAATATAAGAATTAGTCTGTAAACGTAAAGAGTAAGAAATGAACAAAAAAAAGTTATTTATGCTTCTAATAAATATGTAGAAATGGTTATAAAATAGAAAATTTTCAGTAACAATGTAAGAAAAAAATACATACACTAGAAAAAATAACACAAAGAAAAACTGTCGAACTATTATGCACTTTTAAAAAAATTTGTGTTTGGCTCATTGAAGGATGGGTTAACCGATCACAAATACGTATTACCTTATGCATTGCTTCTGTAAAGTCAGGTTCAACCGTAGACGTGTCACCTAGCCTCTGTATAACGGAGAGTGCTTCCATTACTTCTTTCCTGGAAGGCTTCAAGAAATTTACATCTTCATCATCTTCTATGTCATCCTCTGAAGCCTCATCGGGTGCCTCATACGGTTCTGCAACGCATAAGTTTTCGTCGATGTTAACAAAATCGTTAAAACTTAAGTCAACAGGAACTCTAATGTTGCTTTTGGTGAAAACGCCACTCCTCTGGCTCGCCTGTTGTTTCAGAAATTAGAGCTGGTTCTTCAGTTATTGTCCAACCTTTTCTGAAGCAGTTTCGTGTTGTTGCTTCTGAAACTGTATCCCAAGCAGCCGATAATGCTCTCATTGCTTGAAGAACATTCCACTTTAATATCGTTTGGCTGGTTTCTATGTTTACGATGGCTGCATTGACTAGACATCTTCTATATTCTCTTTTGAGGCAGTAAATTATACCTTGGTCTAGAGGCTGGACGCGTGCTGTAGCGTTTGGTTGGAAAAAAACTATTTCGATGTTTGGGAGCTCCAAATTTTCACATTTATGAGGAGAGCAATTGTCAAGCGTCAACATAATTTTCCTATTTTCTGATACCATCCTCCTTTGAAGTTTTATTTAGCCACTCCCGAAATGCAACTCCATCCATCCAGGCTTTCTTGTGGTGTGTATAACCGCACGGTAGATGTAACCGGTTAACGTTTTTGAAATATCTAGGGTTTTTGTATTTTCCTATCACCCAAAGCTTCATTTTTTCTGTTCCATCAGCATTGCAACACACAGCAACTGTTAATCTTGACTTGTTCTTTGATCCTCCATGACACTTGAGTTCTTTGAAGTCAAGAGTTCTTTCTGGCAGTAAATGATAAAATACGCCGGTTTCATCAAAATTAAAAATATCCTTTTCGGCTTATTTCGATTTCTTAGCTTCGAATAATTTTAACCAGTCTTTAACGCTTGTATCGTCTACTTTGTTAGCTTCACCAGAAACAATGTGCGATGTAATGCTATGTCTTTTTTGAAATCGCCAGAGCCAGCCATCACAGCATTCGAAGTTAGGAATGCCAAGTTCACTTGAAAGTTCTTGAGCCTTAGCTTTAATAAGAGGTCCTGAGATTGGTATTTGAGAAGATCTCATTTGTTTAAACCAATCTATCAATTTTTTTTCGAAGTCTTCATGAGCAGCAAAGCGCAGTCGTTTCTTTGATGCTGAAGGTAATCCTTGGGCTGCGGTTAAATCTATTTTGTTTTTGTTTTTTATAATGATAGACAATGTTGACTTTGGGATTCCATATTTTTCTGCGATGGTTTTCTTACTTAGAATTCCTGATTCAACATCTTGGAGAATTTTTAATTTTTCCTCGATTGATAAAGATTTACGTTTTTGACACGCGTTTGCCAACGAACTCATTGTGTTGTCACCAAACGACAACAAAACACCGATACTTATAACACAGAGGTCGAAACAGAACTGAGCTGGTTGTGAGAAAAATTTCAATAGAATCAGAGAGAGGAAAAGGAAATCGGATTAGTGAAGAGTACAAAAACAAACCTCAATTCTAGGAACTGGAGCTTCGCCGTCTTCCCGCGCTCATTCTACGTAGTACAGTAAACAAAAAAATATGTTAATAAAAATTCTAGCAGTTCGTTATAACCGAATATAACAATTCACAGGCATCAAATTTAGTTCGTAGTTCGCTCTAACCGAGGGATTTCGCTATAACGAGGGGTTCAGCAGAAATATAATGGTAATTTTAGGAGGATATATTTTGGTTCGCTATATCGAGGTGTTCGTTATATCCGAGTTCGTAATAAAGAGGGTTTACTGTAATCCTTATAATTGTTGTTGCATTATTTAAATTCATTTATAAGGGCATAAGATTTGTAATTTGAGGGAATTTATTCTTGAACGTCTAAAAATGATCCTGAGAAAGACACTATCTAAAAAAATACCACTGCTAGAACTGATAGTGACGGATATATTAAAGTAAATACGTAGGAATGTGAGTGCGGCACAAACACCGCGTGCGGGTACTGATGTGACTCCTCTTGGCGTGGGCTCCCGAAGGTTAAGGGTGACTACTCTGACAACCTCATCAGCACCTTTGTGTAAGGATGTTATGCGTGCAGTTGGCCAGGAAAGGGGCGAAGCTGTTTTGTCATGAATTAAAACCAAGTCACCAATTTGTGGTGAATATAGAGCCTTTTTGGTCCATTTGATTCTTTGCTGCAATGTGTTCAAATAATCATGGCGCCACTTCGTCCAAAAATGTTGTGTACGTTGCTGTATCAGTTGCCATCTGCTGAGGCGATTCTCAGCCACATTTGTCCAGTCATGAGTGGGACGAAACGTTAAATAGTTTAAACAAACTATTAAAAAATGACTTGGAGTTAGGTATTGGAAATCTTCTGGTTCAGATGATAGGGGATATAGAGGCCGCGAATTCAATATGGCTTCAATCTGGGCGACTATGGTGTAAAACTCCTCGAAGGTGTATGGAGTAGAAGATAAAGTTCTGGTGAGATGGTGTTTTACGGATTTAACCCCTGCCTCCCATATGCCTCCAAAGTGGGGAGCTGCAGGAGGGTTGAAATGCCATGCTATTTCTTTCCCTACTAGGTGATTTGCTATGTTATGTTGTTTTGGAGGGAACCTAATCCATTCTGAAATTTCCTTTATCCCCCGAGCTGCTCCTATGAAATTGGTTCCACAATCAGAATAGATGTTAATAGGTTGGCCTCGCCTGGCTATAAAACGATCCAGTGAAGCTAGGAAGGCATCAGTGGTAAGACTTGAAACTATCTCCAGATGTAAGGCTCTTGTTGCTAAACATATAAATAAGCATATGTATCCTTTAGTGGTTGGGGAATTCCTTCTTGACGAACATTTCAACTGGAAGGGGCCGGTATAATCCACTCCAACATTCAGAAAAGCTCTTCCACTGGTGAACCGAGATCTTCTGTAAACCCCCTTGAAGTGTAATACAGTGGTAATGATCTACCAAAATGTTAGGAAGGTGACAGACATTGGGGTAGCAAAACAGGATGTTTTCCGTCGTAGGGTAGACCAGAATGATGAAGTCTGCCACCCACCCTTAATAGTCCATCACCGTCAACGAAAGGTGAGAGTCGAGCTAATTCCTTCCCATTGCATAGCAGAGCTGGCTCTGCGTAATGTTTGGGAAAATATTGTTGCTGGGTCCATCGAATAATGTTGACCTCGGCGGCGTGAATTTCTGGAGCAGTTAAGGCTCCTATCGTTTTGGAGTTGGATGGTTTTATGTTACGGATAAATCGAAAGAAATAAGTGAGTACTCTTAATAATTTAGTGAATTAAGAAAACCTCTCTAACCATGTATACCAATAATAAGTGCTTGTTTGAACGTTAGATGTCAGAAGAATGTTCTTTTCAAGTTTAATTTCAGGAAGTACATTTGTAGCAATATTGGCTGGTTAAGGCCATTCGGTTGTCGGTTGAAGTAGCCATTTAGGACCCGCCCACCATAGTGGGTATTTCAAAAAATTAGAAGGGGTCATGCCTCTGGAAGCACCATCAGCAGGATTATCAGATGAATCCACATGAAACCAATATTCCCGCTCGGTTTTCTCTAATATTTGTAGAACTCTATTTGCGACATAGATGTTAAGCTTATGGGGTAAAGTATTCAACCACCCTAAGACTATAGTCGAATCCGTGAACATTCAAGTGTCAACATTCAAACGCCTTACAAAATCTTTCATGGAGTCATACAGTAGTGCTAACAGGTGAGCTCCACACAGCTCAAGTCGAGGAATCGTAATGGTTTTAATGGGAGCAAGTTTTGTCTTAGCTTTAAGCAAAGAAACATGAACTTCACCATTAGCATGTTCGACCCGAAGAAAAAGCATAGCGGCGTATCCTCATTCCGAGGCGTCATAGAAGCCTATTAATTGGGTGTTGATAGCTGTTTTTAGTTTAAGACTTCTTGGTATTTGAATGCTTGGTATTGATCTTAATTCTTGAATAAAAGTTGACCACTTGTTGCTTATGTCGGTAGGTATAGGATCATCCCATTTCACCCAATTTTTCCAAAGTTCCTGCATGATCCCTTTGGCATAAAACACCACGGGGGAGAGATAAACTAAGGGGTCATAGATTCTGGCGATTGTGGATAGTATGGAGCGCTTAGTGGTAACTGTTGGTAGGTCATGGATATGATAGGAGAACATGTCATTAGATGGGTCCCAGTGCATCCCTAAAATTTTAATTGAAACCTCGTCTTTGGGCTTCTTATTTTTACGCCCTGTTCACGATAATCTTCTGGAATCACATTCAGAAGTGCTTGAGAGTTACTGGCTCATTTTCTGAGTTGAAATCCACCCCTTACCATTATGTCGATTAACTGTTTCTGAAGAATTAATGCTCCTTCTAATGAATCCGATCCAGTGACGATATCATCAACGTACATATCCTGCGACAATGCTTGAACCACTTCAGGAAAACACCTGCCTTCATCCGTTGTCAACTGTTTAATGACACGTAAGGCCAGGAATGGTGAAGCAGATATACCATAGGTAACAGTCGTGAGCTCAAACTGTTTTAGCTCTTTGTTGGGAGCTGATCTCCAGAAAATATGTTGATAACAGCGATCATCCTTATGTATTTCAATCTGCCGGTACATTTTGCAAATGTCAGCAGTGAAGGCAATTTCGTGGTTGCGAAAATTTAATAAGATTTCTGCTATGTCCAACTGCAGTTTTGGGCCCGTGTAAAGAAAATCATTCAATGAACCAAATCTGCAACGCATTGAAGCATCGAAAACCACTCGAAGCTTAGTGGATGAACTATCTTTTTTGACAACACCATGGTGTGGTATTATGTACTTGGCTTGATCGTTTGTTGGTCTCATGTGTCCCAATTGGCGATATTCTTCCGTAAAGAGAGAATATGAATTTTTTAAATCTTGATTTTTTGAAAATTTAGATTCCAAGGAGAAAAAACGTTTTAAAGCCTGTTGGTTGCCATCGCGCATATCCAGTACCTTTAAAGGGTAATCGAACCCCATATCGTCCAGAAGGTAATCTATAATGAGTTTGTTCAAAATGAGCTTCACAAGTGAGATTTGCAGGATTCGATGGAATTTTCGATGGGGTTGGTTCCTCAAGTTCCCAGAATTTTTCGATTAAATTTTCAATTGTTGGTGTTGTTAAAATATGCAAAGAAGCTATGTAGCTAGGTTCAGCATTGTGAATTCGTCCTAAAACCACCCATCCGAATACTGTGTTCATTAACGTGGCTTCCTTACCTTCGATTCGCCGTACTCCATTCCGAAGAATTTTCCAAAATAAATCAGATCCTAATAAAATGTCGATTTCTCGAGGTTCATAGAAATTAGGATCAGCTAAAGCATATGATGCGATTTTCTGTTGGATACTACGGGGAACAAACTTCACCAGTAGATTCTCCACCATAAAATGAATAAAAAAGTTCATGTTGACCATGGTCCGATTCTTAACCATTTCGGAATAATTTCGCTTTTTATCGATTTTGAAAGATATCACGACCTGGCATCAGAAAACTGTGATATCTTTAAATCTGAAAATTTCTCCGAAAAGCTGATAGCACCGTTGAAATATACATTAATTGTTCAATAATAAAATGGTCATTTCAAACTTCACTTTCGAACTCTGAAAAAAATTGGAATTGTTTACTTACCTTTTCTCAGAATCCCTCACTCTCTGTTCCCTAGACTCCTTCCAGTTTTAAGCCAATCTGACGATCAGTAATATCGCAATCGCCGAGCATATACTAAGTTAAAAAATGCCAAAGGTACCTGCAAAAACTAGGGACCTAGTTGCCAAGTACATTCGCGAGTTTCCCGATGAGACATTTAAAAGTGATTCTGCAATATTATATTGTTCATGTTGTGATACAGCACTATCAACTTCACAACGTTTCCAAGTTACCCAGCATATCGCTACAGCTAAACATAAAAGGAACAAAGAAGGAAGCTCAAAGCTGCAACAGACCTTCATAGCAGCTTCTTCTGCTGGTTCATCACGTGAGTCAACTTTTAATATAGATTTATGTCGCGCATTAATTAGAGCTGACATCCCCTTTCATAAAATTAATAATCCTTATTTCAAGAGTTTCTTAGAACGCTACACCGATAAAAAGATACCGGATGAAAGCACATTAAGGAAAAATTATTTGAAAGATATTTACATGGAAACTCTTGTTAAAATTCGAGATGACATAAAAAATGGTCCTATTTGGGTTTCGGAAACTACTGATGTTGAAGGGAGATATATTGCAAATATAATAATTGGAAGGCTATGCCAGGACTCGCCTGCACCACAGTTTCTCTTAAATTGTGAATATCTGGACAAATGTAATTATGATACTATTGCACGTTTTTTTAATGATTCTATGAGTCTTCTGTGGCCAACTGGTGTTCTACATGAAAAAGTTTTATTATTTTTATCAGATGCAGCTCCATATATGGTGAAAGCGGGAGCTTCTTTGAAGGTATTTTATCCAAATATGATCCATCTCACTTGCCTCGCCCATGCTTTTCATCGAGTAGCAGAGATTGTCAGACTTCATTTTTCGGATGTTGATATTTTGATATCGAATATTAAAAAAATATTTTTAAAATCCCCAAAACGAGTAAACATTTTTAAGGAGGTTTTTCCTGACCTATCTTTGCCTCCTCAGCCAGTAATTACAAGATGGGGCACTTGGTTAGAAGCAGCCGAATATTACTGCAAGAACTTCGATAAAATTAAAGATGTTCTATCCAAACTAGATTCAGATCCGGCTGCTGCAATAGAAAAAGCTATATCCGTAATGGAGAAACCCAACTTGAAAAACAACTTGGCTTACATAGTCTCAAATGCATGTTTTTTAATACACTTAATAAATAAACTCGAAACGCAAAACATGCCAATAACCGAAGGCATTGCTACTGTTAACTTTGCCATTGAGAAGCTAGAAGAAGTGTCAGGAGAAATCGGAACCATAATGAAAAATAAATTGCAAGATGTGTTAAGAAAAAACCCAGGATGGAAAGAAATCACACTATTGGCAAAAATTCACAGTGGTGAGGAAATAAAAGAAGATTTTTAGAAGCATTTTCACCATCAGACTTAGCAAGTTTTAAATATGCTCCATTGACTTCGGTTGATGTAGAGCGTCCTTTCAGCCGCTACAAAGCTATTTTACGACCTCAACGGCGTTATTTTTTGTTTGATAATTTAAAAATGTATGTTGTATCCAATAATTTTAAAATATAAGTTGTATCCAACACTAAAATTTATTATCCTTCCTGTATATATTTTTCTTAAAGAATTTCAAAGAATAAATAAACCATTTTACAATGATATGGATTTTACATATTTTTCATTTTTTCTTACATATTTTACAAAAAATAACTACATATATATGTACATATTTTGAATTTTTTACTACATATAAATCCGGGCCCTAGTCATAACTGAAGATGTTTCAGGTGGATTTTGATTGGCCACAGGTGTTATGACATCATTCGCTTAGCTATTAAATTGGTTGTTTCAGGTCGGAAAATGCAGCAGTGAATTGTGAGATCTTTGACAATATTTACAAGATGTTTTATTTTTACATTCTTGAGTTGAATGAGATGATAGCGACAACCTGGGTAATTTTTTAGTGATTCAAACTGCTCTCTGGCAGTCATTGCCTTAAAGCGAGTGCAGCTAGATAAGTAATGATTTTGTTTGCATAAAAAACAGGTGGGTAGTTGTCTATTCTCTTGAGAATTTGGTTGGGTTGAAACTATAAATGAATATCCTTTGGGCTTGTGATTGGTAATTGCTTGAAGTTCAGATAGGGATGAAGATAATTCCAGAACTTTACATTGCTGAGTTACAAACTTTGTAAGTTGGTCAATAGTAGGGAACTCGACATCAATATGTTTTTGTTCGAAGGCCTTTTTAGTTGATGCATCTGAACAACGCATAGCTAAGCTGGTTAGAATGGTGCAATGGTGGTGAATGGTGTTACTTTATCCGCAATGCAATCCAAGAAATGCCTTAAGGACGATAGCGTAGGTGATCCAGTAGTTTACTTGAAGGCTAATAACCGTTGAACATAAAGAGAGGCTAAAATCCATTTATTATTGTATCGAGTAATAAGCCTTTCCCAGGCTAAGTCATAGTTCTGCTCCTGAATTGGGAGATTTTTGATAAGATTTAGAGCATCATCACTTAGAGTCGAATTCAGATAATGAAATTTTTCAATTTTGTCTAAACCGGCTTCCTTGTGAACTAGAACTTCATAGGTATCGCGGTAGTGAGGCCAGTCAATGGGATTTCCATTGAAAATTGGGAGCTTAATTTTTGGCAAACGCCCTCGTGGATTTTTGGAGTCATTTAATGAGGCTGTTACATTAAGTGTTTGGTCTGCTGATTTAATTCGTAATATTTCGGCATCTTCCTCAGTTAAACGTTTGTATAAAATTGTGATGTGATCCACACATATTTATTTCTAACTAGCTGTATATACCGGTTTCACCCGGAGAATTTCATTTTTTAAATCTATAAAGCGAGGCTTTTATCGACTCAAACGGTCGATTTCGTAAAAACCAATGTAATGTGAGATCAAAACGATTCTTATAACAATAAAGAATATACCCTGAAATTGGCTGAAGTTATGCAATTTTAATATTAACAGGTGTACCCACCAGGTATGAAAGAACCACTGAGCGAAATTTGGAAAATGATCTTAATTAGGACAAACGGTATGGATTTCTATAAAGAACAAACAGAATTTCATCTTTATTTATATAGATAGCTCTATATCCCTGGTTCACCCGGCGAATTTAATTTTTCTAATGAAACGGTCGATTTCGTATAAAAACATTGTAAAGCGAGATCATTCCATTTTTTATAACAACAAAGAATATCAGCTGAAGTTGTGCAATTTTAATATGTACAGGTGTTCGCACCTGGTATCAAAGAACCACTTAGCGAAATTTGGAGAATTTAGGACAAACGGTATAGATTTCTATGAAGAACAAACAAACAGAATTTCATCTTTATTTATATAGATTATGTTAAGAGGACTATGTTTTATATTAATGAGAGTGACTATATATTATTGTAAGTTAGGTGCCCAAATAGATAGTTGAATATTTGAGTTTATATAAAATGCTAAGTAATAACATAGGGCCAAACTTTGTACCCTAACCCCTCCTTATCGCCTCACTCTAAAAAGGGCCCAGAGATGAGTTTTTAAGTTGGAATTTGCTGCCGTATAGATGTGCCCTAGCTCCGGCCCAAAACCTCACTCCTATGTAAATCAAGGCCTGTATATATCAATTTATATATTTCTCTATATGTATATACTAGCTAGGTTGCCCGGCTTCGCTCCGGTAGTTGTTTGCTAGTTTTAATAACAGAAAAACTTTAAAATTAAAGGAAATATAGAACAAAATTAGCACCTTCTTGAAACTTCGGTTTTAACTTGCTATCAATATTAATATTCGAGAACTGCAGAGTCCGCCCAAATAATTATTTATTTATTTATTTATTTATTTACATCGCCCACCAACAGGCAAACGCCCAATTACAGGTGGTCATAAATTCAATTCTTACATCATAATATAACATAATCATAATGTATAACTTTAGTAATAATAAAAGATAAAATACAAATATTACTTATTCTTTAAAATAATATAGCAAATTAAATTATCCCTTATTACAATAATATATAATATACAAATGATTGATTAAAAAATAATAAAGAAGAAAAACCTAAAATAAAAGAACTAAACAGAAAGAGAAAATTAAGTAAAAAATAAAAATAAAAATAAAATAAACGGCGTAGCTCAGATATGATTCATCATAGAGTTTTAATAATTTCTTCAATTATATATTTTAATGTGCCTAAGCTATAACTAAAATCAAGTTGTACTATTTGATTTACAGAATTCCAAAGTTTAGACATTTTATTTATAGGTGAAGCACTTGCTAAACCGGTTCTACATACTGGTACATAGAAATCAGAGTTTACTCTTCTGCATTGCCTCCCATACCTAGAGTTTAGTTTACTTAAGGATTCGCTATCATCAATAATCCCTTTAACTAATTTTATTATGTGTAGAAACATAAACATTTCACATCTCTGTGGCAATGTATGTTGAACATCAAACCTATTTTTTAACTCCTGGTATGAAACATATTGGAATTTCCCCAAGTTTAGTATCACTGTTTTGAAATAAATATATCTTAAAAGTCGTTTTTGCAACGTTTCTATTAATGCCCTTCCTTTTTTTGAATTCGGATACCAAATCAGGCAACAATATTCAATTTGTGGTCTTATTAGTGAGTTGAAAATGGTGATCAGTGTTAATGGGTTTCTGAAATTATTGCAGTGTCTTTTTATGTAACCTAAAGTTTTGGAACATTTTAAGTAAGTCATTTCTATATGATTGTTAAAAGTGAGTCTTTCTTCAAATAATACGCCTAAATCCTTTACTTTATTTGATCGAAGTAAAGACTTTCCCTCTATAACGTAATCAAATTTTATTATATCGTTTTTCCTTGAGTAAGAAATAATAAAGCATTTATCGATATTAAAGTTTAACCTATTATTTTTTGACCAATGTGCTACAGAATCTAAATCATTCTGTAAAGCATAAAAGTCATTTAAATTTGAAACAGATCTGTATAATTTAAAATTTATATGCATATAAAATAAATTCCGAATTTTTGATATGGTTTGAAATATCATTTATAAAACACAAAAACATTAGGGGTCCTAAATTGCTTCCTTGTGGAACACCAGAAGTGGGAGTAAAGTTCTCTGAAGAATAACCAAAATATTGAACGTATTGAATCCTGTTTTTTAGGAAAGAAGCAAATAATCTAATATAATCAGAAGAAAGACCTAATCTAAAAAGTTTTTTTAATAATATACCATGATCAACCATGTCAAATGCCTTTCTGAAATCGGTATATATAACATCCACTTGTTTATATTTAGTCAAACAACTGTTAACAAACTCAGTAAAATTAGTTAAATTGGTTACTGTTGATCTTCGTGGCATGAACCCATGTTGTTTGTCAATAATATATTTTTTTACATGGTCAAATATTCTAGTATGGAGTATTTTTTCATAAACCTTTGAAAAGCAGGATATAATTGAAATGGGTCGGTAATTTGAAATATCGTTTCTATTCCCACTCTTAAAAATTGGAGTAATTTTTGCCTTTTTCCATTCATCTGGGTATATTCCTGTTTTCTGAGATAAATTATAAATGTATAATAGCGGATCTATAATATATTTTAACAATTGTATTAGAATATATGAAGGTATCCCATCTGGACCTGAAGACTTTTTAATTTTTAAGTTTTTAAAAGCAACATTGATTTCGTCCGCTGTTATAGGCAACAAAGGTAAATAATCAATATTAGGATTGCATTCAGTATCTGTTATTTTATTGAAATCGTAATCCGTTGTATTGGGCGCATATACTGATCTAAAAAAGGTACAGAATCCTGAAGCTATACTGTTTCCCCCGATAAAGTCCACATTTTTAAATTTCATAACAAGTGGTTTAGTTTCCCCTTTTTTCTTGCAATTCACGAAGTTCCAAAAATATTTAGGGTCACTAATAATATTTTTTTCAACATCCTTTATATATTCGCCATATTCTTTTTTAATGTCATTTTTGATAATACTCCTAAGCTCACAATATTTTTTTTCAAAGTTTTCATGAATAACTCTTCTTTTTCGATAAAATTCTTTAAATTTTATATTTGAAATAATATTTTTTGTGAACCATGTAGGAAAATTTGATTTCTGGATGTTTGAATGCAACTTGGCTTTGCTATAGACTTTATCTAATTTAACATATAAAGCGTTCACCGCCTCATTCACATTTTTTTCCTTATAAATATCATCCCATTTACATTTTGCTACTTCTTTGTGTAAACAAGCGAAATTTATTTTCCAATTATTTTTCGGATCTACGTGATAGGGTAATTTTTTTTCTGGATTTTTAAATATAATTTTAACTATTATTGATGGATGATAATCGTCTTCGGGGATTAAAATATCTATATTGGGTACTCTAGATACTTCAATGAATTCTAAATTACTCAATACTAAATCGAGTGTACGATTCATAAAATATTTTACTGAATTGTGGGATTTTAAATCGTGCGTAGCAATGAAGTGTTTTAGTTGAGTAGTAGCTAAATTTGAACGTATATTATGCTCAACGAAATTAAAATAAGGAAGATTAAAATCTCTGAGTAATAACATTTTGTGCTGATTGCTGACATTTATGTAATCAAGGGTCTCGTATAATTCCTTGTATACAGCCGCTG
Source organism: Aelia acuminata (assembly GCA_911387785.2). Lineage (NCBI taxonomy): Eukaryota > Metazoa > Arthropoda > Insecta > Hemiptera > Pentatomidae > Aelia > Aelia acuminata. Next base: position 89,272,979 of record OU426982.1, read on the forward strand.
GTGCACTTGGACGAATATAAACAATAGTTAATAGTATTGTTTCCCGATCGGTAATCATTTTCAAAACTAATGCTTCCATTTCACTATTTGTTAATTTAGTTATTTCGCACGAATAATATTTATTTTTTATAGCAATTAATACTCCACCACCTAGTAGCCTCGATGAACAATCGACATTTCGATCAGTCCTATACACTGTGTATCCTATACAGTCCTATACACCGTCAAATAGTTCTGCATCGTGTATACCACTATGTAAACCAGTCTCTGTCAAGGCTATCAGATCGAAATTAGAATTAATAATATTTCTATACAACTCTCTAGTTTTAGTTCTTAATCCTCGAACATTTTGATAATATAATTGAAGTTTTAATCTATCTACCACTTTGATTTATATCAACATGATACATATATTTTGGCAAAAAAAAAAAAAAAGAAAATCTTTTAATATCTCTACTAATAAACATATTAAAGTATAAAACATATTAGCTTTAAAAGTAAGTAAACATATAAACATGCTAAATAAGACGAAAGGATTATCAACAACGAATATAAGCATTAATAATAATATTTTGATCTAATATTATTATATAATGTTAATATTTTACCTTTACATTGACTTTAAATTTAAAAGATCCTCTTCCGAAGTGATACAAATTGTTTTTGAATTTTCTTCCCGTTTTATTAAAACCTTACCGTTCTTTATCCATAAAAATTTGTATTTTAACTGTTTGTTGAATTCCCTGGCTGCCTTGTAGAGCCGCCGCCGTGATGGTGAGAGGCTCTCTTTGATCCAAACAGGTTGATCGTCTGTTCGCCCTGGAATATGTCTCGTACTAAAGTCCCTCTTCACTTTTCGTGCTTTCAGAATTTTTTCTTTGTCAAACCTTCTAACAAATCGCACCATAATACTTCGAGGTCCTGTTCTTCCGGGGATAGGTCTTAATCGGTGACAGACATCGATCATCGAGTCCTGAATGTCCACTCCTAGTCCTTTTCCTATATCCTTAACAGTATTAAGGACATCTTCATTAGACGACTCCGGGAAGCCGTCAATTTCTATATCATTAATTCTTGAATACTGTTCCAAGTCCAGTAGTCTGTTTTCTAATGCTTTTATGTCCATTTTCATCTTATTGTTCGTTGTGACAATTGTTTCCAGCTGGCTACTAATTTCATCTACCTTTTTAGCTTGTGTTTCCATAGCTTTCTTTACTTCTCCGACTTCTTTATATAAGTTATCCAATGAATTGTTAATGTCAACAGAAAATTGTTCTTGTTTTTTTATAAAGGCATCTAACGTTTCTTTAATATCACGTAATGTCAATTTTCCTTCAGTTTCTTTTATATCTGAAGCTAAACTTTTTCTTTTCACTTCACTACATGGTTTACATCTCCAAATTTCTTTTTCTTTTTGTATGTAGTCAACATCTTCCCTAGATAACTTCATACAACTCGCGTGATAAATTTGTTTACAGTCACTGCAACGAATGGTCGTACTCCCCAAGGAACCCTATATACGTTATGAGGGGTTAAAAATGGTAAATGAACAATTAATTTGAATGCATCGTGTTTTATGGTTTCTGTAATTCTGAATCGTATAAGCCCATTCCAAGCAGTCAGCAGATAATAACTTATTAGATTATGGTTGAAAAATCTAATATCTCAGTTAAAGATATTATATTTCGAGTATAACTTAAGCGCCGAATACTGTGATGATCCAGAAGGATAGAAACTACCGAAGATTCTTAGAAACTTTTTTTTAAGACCTTTCTTATTATTAATAAGATTAATAATTAATTAATAATATTAATTAATTAATAATTATCTATTAATATTATCTTATTAATATTAATAGATAATATTAATAGATAATAATATTATATATGATAATATTAATAATATTAATATTATTATCTTAATTATCTTATTAATAATTAATAATTAATTAATAATATTATTAATTAATAATAATATTATTATTTCAAACGGTATGGATTTCTATAAAGAACAAACAAACAAACATAATTTCATCTTTATTTATATAGATGATGATATGAGATATCGTTTCAGAAGGTCCTACCTGAAACAGGTCATGAAAAGCGAGCAACCTCAAACCATGTGCTACTTATCAAAAGATAAAAATTAAATTTTATGAATGAGATAGATAACATTAATTCATAACTTTTTACTTTCACTTACCTATATATGAAATATATAGTAAGTGGAAGTATTGCGATCGTGAAAATTTTCGACTTCCGGTTTTCAACGGAAATACACGTTTTGGGGTCCCCTGAGTCGAAATAACCAAGTCCCGCGAAATGGTCTGTGTGTGTGTGTGTGTCTGTGTGTCTGTGTGTGAACAGACTAGCTCAAAAACTATAAACCGTGGGAACCTGAAATTGGGTATTTAGTGTAGGTATATGCCCGCGATGTGACAGCATAAATTTCATCAAAATTACTTAAAGGGAGGGGGTACTTTACTTAATAACTTTTTAGGTTTTTTTCGATTTTCTCAAAAACGGCTCTAACGATTTTGATTAAACTGAGTATTTCATCTATTTATATGCCCGAGATATGACTGTAAAAATTTCATCAAAATTGATTAACCGGAGGGGGGACTTTACTTAATAAATTTTGTAACATTTTCACGTGTTTTTTTTATTTACTCTAAATCGGCTTTAACGATTTTGATCAAACTGGGTATTTGATGTATGTATATGCCAAATATGTGATAGCCAACATTTCATCAAAATTGATCAACCGAAGGGGGGACTTTACTTAATAAATTTTGTATCATTTTCACGGGGTTTTTTATTTACTCAAAAACGGCTTTAACGATTAATAAAAATAAGATATGAATGTAGAAAAATGTGTGCCTTTGGGAAATGATATTAGGGGGTAATTCAACAAAACACGTCAATTTCTTATCTAAGTAAGTTGGTAAGTGAAAGTTGTGTGTTGCGCGCACGCACCAGATTTTTATAATAATAATGAACATTTTTTATTATTAGAATTCACAATTTCTATTTATTGTAGTGCTAACAGGTGCACAATGATTTTGGTTAACCTATCTTTTGCTAAAACAAACAGATTCGATCTTTTCCCCAAACGTGAAAAGGCACTAGATCATTGCCCCTGAAAAAACACGGATTGTCATGGTCCAAGCCAGAAAAAATAGATTTGGCTACTGGATTTTTACCCTCCCTAAATATCAAAACAAAATGAAGTTTTGTGTCAATTAATCAACTTACACCGCTATCTGTTGGAAATTTATAGAACTTACAAATAATCACACTCAAATGTAGTATAGTAAGCATTTAATTTGCAATAAAAGAAATATTAAGACCAATAATTGAGATATAAACTATCCTATCTTTTAAGTTGGACAAAACTACAAACAGTGAGCCGAATTTTATCAAGATCGGTTTTAGTAGTTCCCCGAAAAACATCGGGGCATCATATTTTTATATATAAAAAAGGATTAAGGCAGCCTATTATGCTAACATTGTACTTTTCCATTCTTTCTTACTGTTACGGAAAACAAAAAATAATTTTTTACAAAATGTTGGTGAGACCGGTTGTGACGTACACTTGGAAACATGAACCCTATGCAGTGTTACTATTAAAAGGTTGAAAATATTTGAAATGGAAGTGCTCAGGAAAATTTATGGGCAGGTTCTTGATGGAAGAGAATGTTGAATAAGAAAAAACATTGAGCTGTATGATATGTACAGCGAATGTGAAAATCTCCCCCAGTCTTCAGCAACTCAGCTGAAGAATTCTGTCCACATAGAAAATAGGTCTGGAGTGGTGGAACACCAGACAATTCTTCACATCAACGTCAATTCAATTCAAATAAAAAAAAGAAAGACAGAAAAGAGTGGGAAAAAGAATAATGTGAGAAAGGAAAAAGAAGAATGTGGAGGCAAAGCCCACTCAAACAGAAAGTCTATTGATCTTTCAATGAATCAATGAGGGAAAGGCAGCTTTCAAGGCCAGAATAATGGCCTGCAAAGATTCATAAATATCCTAGCCACAAAAATGGGCTTCCTAGTGAAGAAATGGGTCTAACACTGCAGGGACATATTAAATAGAGGAACGGTGTCCAGAGAACTAGACATAATGGATGATGCCACATTGAACTCTATGCAACCCCCGAACAAAGATTAAATTGAAACAGGGGAAACTGCCAGATGTTGGTGGAATCCAGAGTTGCTAAAGAATGGGGGAGATTGTCATATTGGCATTGTTAATTTCATAAAGGCGAGGCGAATAGACATAAAGAACATAAGAAGATATGATTGCCTTGATAACAGCATTTATAACGTAAACAGCATTTCATCTAATGATAATAAACCATTTTTTGCTGTGACCAGCCCTTAGGAAATGTGGCTTCAAGGACTGGGCCATCTTAACAGTTTTAAAGAATATCCTTTTGAAGAGCTATTTCTTTATACTCAATCCACAAATAAATCAAAGCTTGGGGAAAGTTGACCTTACTGTTAAACAAATTCAACTCCACATTGTTGAGAATAAATTTATTTTACAAAAATTTAAGAGTGCTTTCAGTGTTTCAGTCTTATAAAAGGGAATGCGAATGGTTTCAAATCAAAACGTAAACATCGAAGCTTTGATTTCTTTTTGGTGGATTTGGCTAAAACCTGGTACAATGCCAATATTTAAAAAATCTGGTGCGAACTTATATAATAACTTTCACTTACGATACACTTAGATTAGAAATCGATAATATATAAACCCCATTCCTCTACTTCACACACGTTTCCACATTTAAATTCTTGTATTTGTATATCTCGTTAAATTATAAAGTATTTGTATTGCAAAACATGGAATTTCTCAGTATATTTCGACAACAATCGATTTTTTTTTACTGGTTTTTTGTTTTTTACTGCGAATTGCTTTTTGTAAATATATCGTGAGGTGAATCGATAGGAGGTGTGCTCACATCTCGTAAAGTTTGTCTCTTATGTCTTTCTGGAAATCGAGAAAGATTACTGTTCCTCTAAAATCACTTAATACTGCCTTCAGTAATTTATTATGGAACTAAAGTTTCTAAACTAAAATATAATTAATGACAAATTTTGATGAAGTTTTGGCTATCACATCGCGGGTATATACATACATAAAATATCCAGTTTGAATAAACTTTTGTCTTTCCATACTCAATAATTATAAAAAAAAACTTTATTTGTTTAAAAATTTACAATTAACACAAAATATAAAACTTAAACTTTAGAAAATATCAGCAAACAGACTATAAACAAAATATCCCGAGACAATGGCTAAAATGGCATGATCTGATGACTGTAACTTTGGTTCGACTAGACTCTCCGACTGGGATGTCTGGGAGGGATATATGCCGGGAATATGGTGTGATCTGCGCAGGTGGTTAACTTAATATACTTTGCATTCTGATCGAGATGATATTTCGACTCAAGATGAGTCAGAAAATAATTTTGATATTGAAGTTAATTTCAATGAAAACTTAAATATTGATGCTTTTGAATATCTTATGGTTTTAGATATTAACTCCGCATTTAGGTGTATCACTTTAAAAGCTGATTTAGAAAAAACCTCTTTCTTATGGTAAGTTCTAGTTTAAAGTTCTCCTTTTTCGCCTGAAAAATGCTCTAACTATTTTTCAGAGAATATTATATAAAGGAACAATTTGGACGAATTTTGCTTAATTAAATTGACAATATTCTAATTTTCTCCAATACTTAAAAAGATCGTGTTCAGCATATCGAGAAATTTTCAGAAATGATTCAAGAAGAAGGTTTCAAGTTGAAACTCTTTAGGTGTTGGTTTGGTGCTAAGTCTGTTGAATATGTGGGACAACACTTTCGAAAAACCTTGTTTCACCACTTGTTCATAATTTGGCTTCAATTTGAAAACTCAAAAGCCCTAGTGTTATATCTAGTGTCACGAGCATTTTAGGTTCTATCAATATCTTTCTAAAATATAATGAAAACTGTGATTTAATACTTGAACCTTTTCATATTTTGTTTATAAAAGGAGAGCCCTTTGAACAAATGAATGATTGCGAAGACGCTTGAATTGATTGAAGATTATTTATGTTTGGTTCCAATTTTTGCAATCTATAATGTCAACAAACCAATATTCATAGAAACCGATGCGAGTTATAAAGGTATCAGCGCTCATTATCCAAGATAATGGGATTATATATCCAGTAGTATGTTAGTCTCAAAAGCTTTCAGAAAAAGAAAAACTTTTAGTTGTCATTCATTTAGAATGCAAAGCCATTAAAGACACCATAAAATACTGGCAGCATTATTCGATTGGTCGTTAGTTTACAGTTTGCAGCGATCATGAACCGCTAGGTGATGTCTCCAGTTATAAACTTCACATCATCTTTCTATTATAGTCCTATCAAGGATTTCATAAAATTTGTCTTTGTCAGTATCTAGGGACCTTTATGTAGGCACTCGAACACTAAGGATTGATTAATTAATGAACTTTCTCTTTAGACACATATAGCTTTAGACACATATGGGGACACTGCCATAAAATAAATTGTACGTTATCAGAACTATCTAGGGAAGACAAACTGGTAGTGATGATCATGGGAGCTGTAATATATTGTATGCTGTCTTTTTTCCATGATGCCATGTCCTATCCAGCAGATTTATTGTAGATTTCAGAGTTATTGATTTGTATTCATCACTAATCTATCTAATTGCATTGCATTGTTTATATGATATTTTTAATCTGTTCAATAACCAAAGTATGTTATACGTGAATAATATATTATGCAGAAGAAACTAGATGTTCCGGAATAAATGAATATATCATCATTAATTTGTTTTTATATTGTAAGTTATAATTTATATTGTAAGTAAGCATTTTATTTTATCAATAGCTTACAAATATTTATTTTTGTAACATATTTAATAATGATATTTTTCTTTATTTCAGCTAGGCTTTCATTCCCCAAATATGCATTCTGTGAATATATAAGTTTTAAATTCTCAATTCTTGCTTCCACCATTTATCAAACGATTCCAGTAAATCAGCGAATTCAGTTTCATACCAGAGCCCTGTACTCCCTCAAAGAACAAGTCATGAAATGCAGTGAATGTGTTCATCATGAAATACTTATAAGCATTGGAAATAGGATGGTCAATGCAACTCATGATCTACCTACAGCTGAATCTAACAATACCAATATTGCAGATATTAAAGTTACTTTAGAGCAATTGCGCAGAACTGATCCTTATAAAGAATTTAAAAGGAAAAAGAACTTATCATTAAGAAGAACAGCGATAGTTTCATTTGACGAAAAAAAATCTAAAAATAAAGTGAATCTAGGTAGACGGCATGGAGTTCCTGATACACAGTTTAAATTGGATCTGGATGCTCTGAAAGAAATGGCAGAAAAGAGACAGGAATCTTTAAATGTCAAAGTTCGAAGGGTAATTCATAAAGGTAGTAGTCGCAGTTTTTTGAAGGATCTGTTTGTGAGTATTTAATCCTTGTTTTTTCCTAGATGTTTTATAATTGCACAACTTTTCACTTTTAGATAGCTACATAGATACAAGATATAATTTACTTTACTTACAGAGATAAATCATATATTGGTAATCATTAGGACATTGATTTTTACTGAATTTAAAGTAATATTTTAAAACCACATATTTCAACATCTATTTTCAAAGAAATTTATTGGATGATGCTACTGATGGAGTAGTAAATTTTGCTTATCCAGGTATAATTAGGGTAAGGATCTTTATCAAGTAACTCACATCGTGCAAGTTTGTGACCTGCATTTACATCTCATTCCAAGGACAGCATAGACAAAGAATTTTTACTCCATTTAAAAAATCATAGGTCCACCTGATGGGCTACAAACCCACAACTTCCTATTTATTAGCTATGCTAACAACTACAACACGGGTGACCCCATTGTCTATGTTTAAGAATTATAAATATTTATAAATAATGAAATTACATTGAATAGAGCCCAATATCCTTGTCTGCTAATGCTCGTGCCTCGAGATGTTTATGACTCCATTAACCACATGTCTTTTAAGAGTGCTGGATTATGTAAATACTCATAACATGGGCCTAAACCGTGGTGGTCTGTCCAAGCAGCAATTTAAATTCAGCAACAAAACTGTACATTGACTAAATGCATGTTATGGTGTTGACTTCTTCATTAAATGGTGAACCTAAGTATTGGTTTCTGCCTTAAATTTAATGTGTGTTTAGTAATATGATGTGTAAACAGTTATGGGTTTTACTTAATTTCTCATCATCTCATTTTGATTCTATTATTATCAATAAGTATAAATATTTGCTCGACATCCTTATTCACCAAAAAATATCTATGATAATCCTGAAAACTTCCTACTCATTATATCTGGACATTATCATTGGTTAAGCCAGGTTCCTTGTACTCAATTATTCCAATTAATCACTTCATAGTTGATTAAAGCATAGTATATATTAAATTTTATATACAGATAGTTTCACTTGATACATGTGAGTGCAATAAAGTTGGTTTTTTTTAATAGAATCCCACTGTTGAGGAAGAAAATGAAGATACCTTCCAAATGTACATAGGTGTGTATTTGACTTTACTGCATGTTATAAAAGTTTTTCTAGGAATTTTAAGTACCTAAATATATGTACTAGCGATTATTTGTTATACCTTTAAATACGAATTAAGCAGATTGCACTTAATGCTATCTTGTTTTTCGATATCCTTTCTGACTCATACTCAGAATATCTTTTGCATCCTATACCCGAAATGAACAATCTTTGAACGGTCTTTCATGAGTACTCTGTAAGTATTATTTCTGTGCAAGGAGGTGATTCTCTGTTGAGATAGCGCTAAACTGTCAGGTTTTTTACCTCAAGAAAGGATATCAACTGAGAAGTGCTGGTTATTAGTGGTCTAATATCCCTCAAACTGGGCTTGATCCATGGTTGATATATTTGAGTTACAGCCTAAAATCGGGAGAATAGAAGCATGTTGTCTTACTGACTGAGGTACCCCGTTCGTATAAATCATTTGTGTCCAAGGTCAAAGGATAGGGCGAGTTAGACACCAGTAAATGGGACTGTTAATTGAAATTGAGCTTTAGTAAGCCCTTTTCGCACTCTATCTAGAATAATGATTGCTTTTCAGACAATTCAAAGCTGCCGAGTGTTTTCCACAACTGTCTGCAAATTATTCTAGAGAGACTGGATAACAAATGGTTGTATCAGGAACTGTTGCTCTCTGACAGCCTGAATTGACTGCTTGTCAAATGGCCAGTCTTTTTAACTGCCCACCTTATGGTAGTTTCCTGTATGCTTAATGTTGTGATGATAAAGCTGCCTACTCCCATCCTCTTCTAATACGATGGTCCTTGCAACTATTTCAGTGGTTAAAACCATTCTGAATATCAAATACAATTTTTACCATAACTGCACTCACAAACGAATGAAGATAGAATATCTTATGTCTAATTTCATTCTATACTTTATTTATGTAAATAGTTGACCATAGAAATTGGTGTAATAAAAATGGTTAGGGAGTGTCTTCAGAAAAACCACACTTGTATGTTGAAATTACATATCGTCGGGTTTATGGTAAACTAACGAATCTTAAAAATTCGGTTTTTGTGGATACTTGGTGCATAGATATAGGTTGCATTTTATGTTTTTTCAACCTGTTAAATTTTCACGTTTTAATCTTTTATTCCTTCCTAGTTAAATAAAAAATTTCATTTTTGAATAAGTATACATTTTTTATAATTGCGATCTTGGTAATCTTCCAGGCAATTCAAGACCCTGATATTATTACAACTATTAACCAATGGATTTGTCTCCAAAATATCATTTAAAATAATATCCAAAAATCACGAAGGCAGGTGCTGAATTGCACTTAAGGTAAGAATTTTTTTTTTCTTTTGTTTTTTTTGGCTCTCCTGAAGAGTTGAGATTTTGCAGATTCGCTAGTTTACCGTGAACCTGACGATATATTGTGTCAATGTTTTGACCTGAATTTCAGATCTTTCCCAGGACTAAATAAGAAATAATATATTACATATATGAATAGCATCATAAAAGAAAAATTACATGAATAATAATATAATTTGTATGAGTAATCTCCCTTTTCTATTAAAACTAGTGACCGACCGAAGTCTCAGTTTTGGCCGAAAAACCCTATTTCGGCTGCAGTTTTGGATTTTGCCAAAAATCGGCCGAATCTTCGTCCAAGCCGTAACTTACTGAAATGTCTGATGTATGCAAGGGGGTATCTGATATACGAGTCTGAGTGTCTCTGACAAATGGGGCATTGCCTTTAATTTAGCATTAACCCTTTCATGGCTCCAGACGAGATATCTCGCGAAACAAAGTCGGTCCCCACAAGCTAATGACGAGATATCTCCCAATAGGTTTTTCACTTATTTACCGTCCTCAGCTTTATAAGAGATAAGTTGTCGTGACTGAGCACATCTTAGCGGATCCACGGAGACTTAATAAATAGATCTAGCGGCCGCTAGGCTGCAGGGGTATCTCTATTGCGGAAATATTTGCATCGGCCCGGTAGCTGCCTGTCATCTGGGTCTTTTTATCTGCTAATTTTTTTTTTTTTGTCCCTTATCCCTCCCTCGGCTACCGTCAAGGGTCTGAAGGACATATTTTGCCATTATTCATTCGAGTTCTAGACGCTCTGAGCGATAGTCCTCTGTGTTTTTTTGTAGATATTCACTGCTTTATTTCGCTATTATTTCTCCAGTTTTCACAGTCTCCAATTAATTATTAAAAATTAATTAAATTAAAATATATATATATATATATATATATATATATATATATAAAGTATTAACATTATTATATTATTGTTCATTATTACCTTCTTATATCACGTAATCTCTTATTGCAATCGGTAATCTAGCATTTTAATTTATTGAAATAATGACAAAGGTATTATAGAATCATTAAAAAATAAATAAAACATTAATAAATAGTCGGTAAAGATTATGAGGAGTTGAAGAAATTGAAGCAGTCAGCGATGGAGAGTGGCCTGCAGGCCTTAGCGTGGGGAGTAAAATGCCTGCAGACCCGCTCAGCGTCTCATTGCAACTCTCGTTCCGAGTGCTTAGCGGTTAAAGGGTTAAAGCATATAGTGGTTTGTCTTTTGTCAACCTTGAGCCTACTTCATAGTATACATTCAATATAAATTTTTCATTATATAGATTATTATAATTATAATGATTTATAATTATATGATTAATTATATTATTCTAATATTATTAATAATTATAAAATATAATAATTAATATAATTATATGATTATAATTATTAATACTTCATAATACAGGTATCTTATAAATGGAAATAACTTACTGTGAGCGTCAGATTTTCTTACCTTGAAAACCCATGTTGTGGATACCTGAACAAAACCTGTTCGTTCATGCATGTATAGGTGCATTCCATTTTAGGAATGAATGGACCAATTATTCTTATTTTTAAAAAATCTTATATATTTAGATAGAGGTTGGATTAATAGAGCCTGTTCAGAACTATGATTCCTGGAGTGACTCAAGTCAGTGTCTGTCTACATATTCGATGCAAAGCCCATCCATGTTGAGTCATTGATTCATTATAAACCAACAAACGAAAGACAAATCAGGAAAGAACTATTTTTTGTGATCAAAATATTACTAAAGCTCAAATAATATTGAAGGTATATTAAGAGGCACGAAGCTTCATGTTTTATATTAGACTTATACTTTTTTAATGTCTTTACATATGCGTAGTTTATTAACATTGGCATGTTTGTATGAGAACTCCCCTATGATTGCTCCCTTTAATTTAGTAGAGTATAGTGTCAATTATTTTAGTAACTACCCTTGAATTGGCATTAGATATAACATGGATTTCTCTAATTGTATCTGGGCCATTCCACATCAAATCATCCAGCCGAAGTTCAAAATTTTACCTTCCCCCCTCAGATACTAATAAAAATTTGTAGGTATTAAGAACATACAGAAATATGAAAAAATACCAAATTTTACCCAATTTCAACTAGTAGTTTCAGAATTATGGTCATTTGAAATTTGAGATATTTGAAGTTCCAATGACGACTTGAGCTCAAAACCAACTTGTACTTGTTAAGACTTTCCTCTGTAGAATGGGCATTAATTAAACTGAAACTTTCAAAATTTATTCATTAATTCTGCATTTCATACAAAATCGGATGATACCATAAATATTAGATAAATTATTTTTCATCATGGAAAAAAAAAATTCTTGAACATAAAAATTAATATTTTTTCCAAGTTGTAAAACAGTCATCGAAAAATGCCATGAGCAAAAATCTCTCTTCAACCAGCCTAATAAACTATATATCAATAGAAAGAGGATAAAATTCTCTATCTAATGATGAAATAATATGAGTGGGTTATTGACTTATAAGAATTTTTTGTTGATTTGAACCTAATATAGTAAAATAACTTTAAAAGTGGCGCTACAAATTAATACAGCTTAAATCTATTTCCAAATATCTTCATGGAAACATAAATTGCTGAAAAGAAAATTTACTTCCCTTCCATATAATTTAATAATGTGTGCGGGCTTTTAAGTTTAAAGAGTTTTTTATAAATTAAATTTAATAATATCAAATCAACTCACAACTTATTTAAGTTTCAATGTAATTGTCCTGAGATTGTGCCTCTTTGTAACGCGAAATAGATGTCTCTTGAATGATAAAACCTTTTGGTTACTTCATAATATTTTATAAAGTAGAAGAAATGGTGGGAACAGATTGTATCTTTGTTGCTCTAACTATTGTTTGTACGCCACCTCAAAAGTTCTACGTCTTCTAGAGATAATTCATTAAGAATCTTATAAATTACCCTTTTCTTTGAAAATGATAAATTTTTACTAGAAGATTTACAAAAAGAGGGGGCCTATTGTAAAAATAAAATTCATTCTATACTCACCGTTACATGCCATAATTTCAATGTTTATAAGACTAAACTGTTTAAGCTATCTACCGTCTCATCAGATTATGCAATGTTAACAAATTTAAGCTAAATTTAAACGAAGTTATAAATTTAACATTTAACAAACATGTAAACTTATAATCTTAAGAAACTCATAACTTCTTCTTCTTTTATGGCGTTACATTCCTCGAGGGAACAGAGCCGCCTGCAGCTTCGACAACCAGTCGTCTCTATTTTGTGCAGCTGTTCTCCAATTGCGAGCACCCAGCGCAGCCTGGGTCTGCCAATCCGTCTTCGTCCATACAGCTGCTCTTCTAATATCTTTAGCGGGATTTGTTCCTCGGTCATTCTCGCAAGATGTCCCGCCCAGCGGAGTCGACCAATCTTGAAAAAGGTTATAATATCTGCGTTTCCATAGAGCGCGGTCAGTTCGGCATTGGAACGCTGCCTCCACACACCATTTTCACAAATAGCACCAAATATTCTGCGAAGAATTCGGCGCTCGAAGGACAATAAAATCATCTCCTGGGCTCTTGGGAGAGTCCAACATTCTGAGCCATAGGTGAGCACGGGTCTTATGAGAGTTTTGTAGATGCGCACCTTGGTGGTTCTCGAAACATCTCTGCTCTTGAGGTGCCTCTGCAGTCCGTAATAGCATCTATTTGCGGCTATAATTCGGCGTTGAATTTCCGGTTTAATGTCGTTGCTGGGATTCACTTGGGTTCCGAGGTAGATGAATTCTTCCACTCTCTCGAAATTGTGCTGCCCAATCGAGACCCTACCATTAGGCTGCCTATTACCAACTGGATTCGCATGCATGTATTTGGTCTTCGATTCGTTTATTACTAGGCCCATTTTTGCAGCTTCTTTTTCAAGGTCGAGAAATGCATCCCTCATTGATCCATAGGTCCCTCCAATCAGGTCAATGTCGTCCGCAAAACCCAGGAGCATAGTCGTTCTATTGAATATAGTTCCCCCGACTTGAATTTTCGCTCTCCGTACTGCGCATTTTAACCCTAGGTTGAATAGGAGGCACGCCAGGCAGTCCCCTTGCCTTAGTCCTTTTTGAGTAAAAAATCCTTGAGATGAATTGCCTTGGACTCTTACCCTGCATTTGACTGCCTTCATCGTCAATCGAACGAGCCTAATAAGCTTGGATGGGATCCCCAGTTCGATCATTCCTTTATATAGCTCCTCTCGCGATATACTATCATAGGCTGCCTTGAAATCAAGAAAAAGATGGTGGGTGCTTATCCTGAACTCTCTTGCCTTCTCCAATAGGATTCTGAGAGAAAATATCTGATCGATGGTGGACTTTGCTTTCATGAAGCCCGCTTGCTAACAGCCAATTTCCCTTCGCGCATGAGGTAGAAGTCTCTCAAAAAGGACTCTTTTTTTTTTTTTTTTTTTTTTTTTTTTCCACTGGCACTATGCACCACGACCTCTTGGGTCTATTGTGCGCCTGAATTTACCTGATTTCTAAAAGTCTATTTTTAGTGCATCAGTAAATTTTAGCAAACTTGTTGGGTTGACCAGTTCGTTAGTACTTGGGTCAGGTAGGTTTACCTCGCCAAAGATGCTGAATCTTAGCCTAACAAGTCGTTCATACCAGCTTATAATATGATAAGCTTTCTCATCCTTCTTGCCACAGAATCTGCAGATAGGTGAGTCTGCGAGTTTAAGTCTGTGCATATGTTTGTTGAGTTTACAGTGTCCTGTATAGATCGCTGTAACTTTTGAGTGCTTTCCTGTCCAAATTCAGTAGAATGTCACTTCTTTTGGCAGAGTAGCCTTTTAAAAAGAATTTGGAGTGAAACTGTGTTTTATCATTCCAATTTTTTTTTTTAATTGCACCATATATCTCCCCTATCCTTCTTTTGGCATAGCTTAGACTTATGCCAATTACTGGTTCAGGGGTCATTGGTCTTTTTGCTGAGCCTTCTCTTGCAAGGCCATCTGCTTTTTCATTTCCTTGGATGCCGGAATGTCCGGGCACCCATTCCACTCTGACTCTATTGCTTTCCGCTAGTTTGTTGAGCGAGATTTTGCAGTCTTTGACAATCTGTGATTTAATGACATTGTTGTTTAGTGCCCCTATAGCTGCTTGGCTATCTGTAAAGATGGTAATGTATTTATTTTTTGTATTTTCCGCCAGCAGCTCCGAGGCGCATTGGTAAATTGCTAACACTTCTGATTGAAAGACTGTAGCATATTTACCAAGTGAGATTGATATGCTCTTTGTGGGTTTATCCTCCCTCCAGATTCCCGCTCCAGATCCACTCTTGGTGAGCGAGCCATCCGTATAGCAGTTGATTCCTTTGTGTTTTTCGTGTGGTTTCAACTTATTTATTATTGTTTGATAGTTGGTATCCAGGATTTCACGAATTTGTAGGTCAGAATGCATGGACAGCACTTGATCTTTCTCGATTTTCCCGTATATTTCCCAATGGCCAACTCTAGAATTTATTCTAGGTGAGTTGTTTTGTTTTACAATCCTATATGAGGATTTCATAGCTTGAATCTCCACTTCTATCTGCAGTGGTGCTAGATTTAGCATCACTTCCATAGCAGCTGTTGGAGTACTTTTCATTGCTCCTGTTATCATGAGGCATGCAAGCCTCTGTAGTTTGCTTAGCAGGATTTTGTGTTTTCCCCTATTCGCTTTGTGCCACCAAAGCAGGGCTGAGTATAGAACCATTGGTCTTATTGCTGTTAAATATAGCCAATAGACCATTTTGGGTTTTAATCCCCATTTCCTGCCTATAGCTCTTTTACAAGCCCATAGGCATTTTAGGGCTTTGTTTGTCGTTATTTCAACATGTTTTGTCCAGCTTAGTTTATGGTCCAGTGTTACACCCAAGTGTTTTACTTCTTTAGAGGGTGTAAGCTGGTATCCATTTATTTCTGGCAGTTTAATGTTTATTTTTTTCCTTTGTGTAAAGATACAAGTATGTATTTTTTCTGGGTTTATATTCAACCCATTCTCTTTACACCAATTTTGTAGTATTTTTGTTGCGTTTATGAGCAAGTCAGATAGTACGCTTTGATGTTTACCTTCAATTAGAATTGCCAGGTCATCTGCGTACCCTTGTGTGTAAAAGCCTGCGTTGTTCAATCTCTCTAGCAAGGAGTCCACAACCAGGCACCACAGTAATGGCGAGATCACACCTCCCTGTGGACAACCTCCTCTTGGTTTTATCCACAGTTTGGCATGTCCCAATTCTGTAACCAAAATCCTTTCCTCTAGCATTCTTTCTATCCATCTGGAGGAGATTTTGTCTATATTTCTGTTTCTTATAGCGTCCTTGATGACTTTGTATGGTGTTTTATCAAATGCACCTTCAATGTCAACAAAGGTGCCAATTGTTATTTCTTTTTGGTTCAAAGATTTTTCAATCCTTAGCACCAAATTATGTAGTGCTACCTCACAGGATTTTCCTGCTTGGTAAGCAAATTGTCTTTCATGTATCGGGTCTGTTTCCGATATCTGTTTTCTCACATGTCTGTCTACTATCTTTTCTAGTGTCTTCATTAGGAATGATGACAGACATATGGGTCTAAAGGCTTTAGGATCATCATATGATTCTTTGCCTGGCTTTGGTATGTACCTTACCTTGGATATTTTCCATTCGGTGGGTATATATCCTAGTGCTAGGCTACCTCTTAGTAATTTTAAGAGGTGTGGTCTTATAGTCTTCATTCCTTTCTATATTAGAGCAGGGAATATGCCATCCGCGCCAGCAGATTTGTATGGCTTCATTGTGTTAACAGCCCATTCTAAGGCACTGCTGGTGACTATTTGTTTTGCTTCCCTCCACATCCTTTCGTCACTGGTTGACGTGGTATGTGTGGGGTTGTTAATGATGGTGTTTTTAATTTCACAGTTAGGAAATTGGGTCCTTGCCATGGCCTCCAGGGTTTCCATTTCGTTTACCGTGGATCCCCCTTCCACCTTTAGCGTGCCCAAGGTTTCCTGTTCTGTTTTGTTTAATATTTTTTTAACTCTGCTTACCTCAGGAATGTCGCTCACATCTGAGCAGAATTTCCTCCAGGCATCTCTTTTTGCTCTCCTGACAGATTTATGATATTTAGTGAGTGCTTCCTTATAGATATCCCATCTGCCAGATTTTTTTGCAGCGTTGAACAATTTTCTGGTTTTTGTTCTAAGCTTGTTTAGTCCATTGTTCCACCAAGGACATTCCAACATTCCTATTGGATTTTTTTGTTTTGAGTTTATTGCTTTGATGGTAAGATTCCATCATTGCCTTTGTCATAGTAGAGTTGAGACAATCCAGTTGCCATTTATTTTGTGCATCTACTGGACATTGTCTCATTAATTCAGTTAATACAGAGGAGTAGATTTCCCAGTCTGTATTCTTAGGGTTCCTGTACTCCTCGTTATAGTTTACTTTGTCCGGTAAGTCAAATCGTATGTATTTATGGTCCGAGCATGTTTCCTCGTTGGAGACATGCCAGTTTACGATTTGCCTACTGAGTGTTTGTGTTGCCAATGTTATGTCTATTACTTCCGATCTTAGTCTGTTCAGAAATGTGGGTTTGTTGCCACTATTCAATATTTCAAGATCGTATTTTATAATAAATTCAAGCAATTGCTCACCTCTTAGATTAGTATTGCTGCTTCCCCAGATTTCATAATGGGAGTTGCTATCTAGTGCAGCAATAATGTTGTTACCATTTATTTTTTCCATCATTGAGGAGGGGTCCTTGTCCTCAAACGGGAGGTATCCCGCCAGCAAAATGATGGGACTACCCTCTTTTGGGGTGTACTTCACTGCTGCTGAGTCTCTGGAACAGAGTTGCCAAAGAGGCAGCAGTTTTAGTTCATTTTTATATAATATGCAGGCTCTGGGACTGTCCTTCGCAGATACTATGTTGTATCCCGGAAGTTTCAGCCCCATGAGCTCGCCTTTTAATAGGTAAGGTTCTTGTATCAAGATAATATCTATGTTCTTACCTATTATATATTGATGCAAAACACCATTGGCTGCTATGCAATGGTGGAGATTTATTTGTAGCAGTTTCATTTTTTTTTTTTTTTTTTTTACTACTCTTTTCCTCCTGATGACTCACTAGGTGGCAGTGGTGGCAGAGTTCTACCTTCCATGCTGGCTTTCGCCAGAACTTTGGGTATGGCTCCTCCTCCCATCGCCTCCCTAGAGGTTACCTCTATGTCACTTTTACTTACATCCGGTGATGCAGCAGGTTCAGGTTTTTCCTTAGAATCGGCCTTGGCTTCCTCTTTGGATCCACCCTCCCCTGCAGGCATCACTGTGTTCGTTTCTGAGTGGCGTTTCAACACTTCAGCTGCCTCCTCAGATGTCTCCATTTTATCCTCCTCTCCAGCGTTTGGGTCGCTTGGGAGTTGTCCTCTGTTTGGCCCTTTTATATGCCTAAAAGTGATCATCTTCATTCCGCAGCCCACCTTCATGTCTCTATTTTTGAGGCCCAGTTCGATCATTCCTTTATATAGCTCCTCTCGCGATATACTATCATAGGCTGCCTTGAAATCAAGAAAAAGATGGTGGGTGCTTATCCTGAACTCTCTTGCCTTCTCCAATAGGATTCTGAGAGAAAATATCTGATCGATGGTGGACTTTGCTTTCATGAAGCCCGCTTGGTAACAGCCAATTTCCCTTCGCGCATGAGGTAGAAGTCTCTCAAAAAGGACTCTAGAGAATATCTTGTAGGCACTGGGAAGTAATGATATCCCCCGATAATTCGAGCACTCCAGAATGTCCCCCTTTTTGTGAATAGGGCAGATAGTTGTCTCATACCAATCTTCAGGGAACTCTTCCCTGCTCCAGATATCGATGAGTAGGTTATGCATGTATTTCACCAGTTCTTCGCCGCTGTACTTAAATAGTTCGTTAGGCAGGTCATCCGGTCCTGGTGCCTTGTTTCTGTTCAAGCTCTCTATAGCATGTCGGACTTCATCTTCATCTGGTGGCTCAAGCTCGTCTCCAACTATCTGCATCCCATCGCTCTCTGGCCTTTCGCTACCCGCAAGCAGTGCACTGAAATGGGTCTTCCATCTGTTCAGTATACTTTCGTTATCCATTAGTAGGGTTCCATTCAGATCTCTACATGCATTGGTCTTGGGCTTAAACGGTTTCCGCTGGCTGTTCGCAATTTGGTAAAATTTTCTTATATCGTTGTCTCGCCTGCTCTGTACCATTTGGGAAAGCTGGTCTTGGTGCCATCGCCTTTTTTTTTTTTTTTTTTTTCAGCCTGTGATGTTTCTTCTCGGTCCTCCTTTTCTCTCTGTACTCCAGGACTGAATTGCGGGTGTGTCTTCTTTGAAGCATCTGTTTTATGCGTCATTTTTCCTGCCTGTGGCCGCCTGACACTCATTGTCGAACCAATGTGCGCTTCTATTTATTTTCACTTCCCCTAAGACCTCTTTTGTTACGCTCAGGATTGCTTCCTTGCATACATTCCAGGAATGGTTTATGTCATTTGTTTGGCTGAGAGTCCTTAGTTCATTTTCCAGCCTCATCGCATACTGTTCGGCCTTCTCTGGGTCTTTGAGCTTTTGGGTTGCGAGTTTTTTCTTGTGCTCTGCACGTCTGTTTCGCGGAGCAGATATTCTTGCCCGAACCCTAGCAATTACGAGGTAGTGGTCTGAGTCCACATTTGCACCTCTGTAGACCCGCACATCCATCAGATTCGAAACATGTCTTGCACTGACGAGGACATGATCTATTTGGTTGGCGGTAACGCCATCATTCGAACGCCACGAAGCAAGATGGATTCTCCTATGGGGGAAAAGTGTACTGCCAATTACCAGGGCTCTCGAGGTTGCAAAGTTAATCATTCTGATCCCATTGCCATTCGTTTCCTCGTGTATGCTATGCTTGCCAATAGTGCGGCTGAAGGCAAGCTCTTTTCCGACTTTTGCGTTGAAGTCGCCCAGTACAATCTTCACATCTGCACGTGGGCATTCATCGAAACAGTTCTCGAGCTCAGTGTAGAACACGTCTTTGTCTGTTTCGTCAGATACCTTGGTGGGGGAATGGACGCTTATAAAGCTGTAATTGAAGAATTTGCCTCTTACACGTAGGCAACACACCCTAGGATTAATTGGTCTAAATCCAATTACGAGTTGCGCTGTTCTCTTATGGACTACAAATCCAGTGCCGTATGAATGGTCGCGGTCGTTACAGCTGTAGAATATTGTGTGGTTTTCCTTATGAAACATGCCTTGACCGGTCCACCTCATCTCCTGGATAGCAGCAATGTCTATCTTGTACAGGTCCAGTTGGGTAAGGAGCTGTTATAGAGCTCCTTTTCTGTAGAGGGATAAAACGTTCCACGTGGCAATTTCGAGTTCCTTTAAACGAGCGTTATGTCGTTGGCCAAAGTTCCATCCGGCTAATCTATCTGCAGGTTTCGTGATTTGGAGTTTTAAGGGGAGCAGGGTATCGGCCTACTACCCCCGAGTCAGGTGGAGGGGCTGCCTCCTCAGAGCCTCCTGACAGGCTCATGCCGGGTTTACATGCTCTAGCCTATCTCATCAGTCCCGAGCCGACCGAAAAGGCGTTTCCCGCCTGCGGCACGCGGAGCCACCTGTCTAACCCTTGTTGTTGCCTTCGTTTCCTCTCCCTAGGGGGCTGGCCATGCCAGAATGAGCCAAGAAACTCATAATGAGAATAAAAAAAATGATATGGTACTGAAGGCCAGTGACAGCTGTCAATCTTATTTTTGATTAAGACTAAAAAGATGTTTAGAAATAAAAAGGGGTGTTGTTATTTTTTGTTTATTCCCTATTTTTTATGAAGTCATTATAGCCAATTCTTAAAATATTCACAATTATGCTAAACTTTAATAAGTTGTGAGCTGATTTGATATCATCAAATTTAATTTATTTAACCAACTTCGAAAGAGGAGGTTACTCAATTCGATACATATGTGCTTTTTTTTTTTTCTTGTATTGTAACAATTATGTGGGTCAACAAATAAATATTTCATTGAACGAAAATATCAACATCAACATTCTTCATTTAGTAAGCACTTTATGAGTATTGAATATTATACAGGATGTTGAATATTATACAAGTATTGAATATTACTTGAGATGTGCAGTGCCTGGGCCTGCACCAGTTCTCTAAGCAATTTATCTTATGGTCCCTGGGATTTACGTGTTAATTAGTTACTTATCCCTGTATTAAAATATATTATGATATTTTTAAAAAATCAGAAAGATTACATTTAATTAATAGTAAAAATCTACATCATGCTGTCAGAGCTTTTACTTAAAACATTAATATATATTTAGATATTGTAACACTTAAGTGGGTCAACAAAAATATACAATTATCAATGCCAAACGAATTAATACAACTCAAATATTCGAGCAGGTTACAAAAATGATAACTTTATAACACACAAATCATATGACTTGAGCTTCGCAGTCAAGACACAGACTAAGACCAACCGGCCCAGGCACTCGCTCCGTATATATAGTCGTAAAATGAACCTTCTGGAAGGTTCAAGGTCTTCGTGGAAGCTGTTGGAAGGCCGTAGATGGAGCTCGAACAATCAAGAACTAAACAGTTCGTTAAAACCGCTTAGTTTGTTCCAACAAACGGTCTGGGATATTAAACCATATGTTTTTATATTTGACGATTTAACGTTACACTGCCCCCTCCTTAGAGTCATTCCTCCTGGATGTCTTCTTTTCCATACCGGCCTGCTCCCTAGGTCGAACGAAAGGTCTCTTCCGTTATCTGCTGCACCTGTTGTTCTTTGTGGTTCCCTGCTTTTGGCGCCAAGCGATCATTATGGACGATTAGGGGCTTTCTTTTGGGATACTTGTAAACCCTGTAGACCACATCGTTGATGTGCTTCTTAATCACGTAGGGTCCCCGCTTTCCTCGTGGGTTGCAGAGCCAAACAAGTTCTCAGCTGGGAAATAGGGGCCAGGATTCGATCCTATAACCTATACCAAAATTCTTCTATACCAATCCCACGTATTGTATGAAATATTGAGTTAAATTACTGCCATTTTATTAGCTTGCATTGATATTAATGCTAAACTAGACATTTTACACACTTGAATATACTTTATATACGCGCCTAAATAAGTTTCGGGTTTGGCCCGAAAGCAGGTCTGTGGCTGAAATTCGGTTTTGGTTTTGGCTAAAAATTTGGTTTCAGTCCGACACTAATAGAAACGTTTTAAGTGATCATGCAATATTTTATTTTGCGAGCTCTCGCAGAAAAACATCACAACCTTTATAATATAGTGAACATGTTATATTTTATTTTACATATTTGAGTAGTACAATATGATGCTTGCTAGACGAAGGCAGTTTTCTAAAAAAAATTGCGAATTTGGTCTATATTAAAAATTTTGTATCTAAAAAATTTTCCGACCCCACCCCGGACTACCACTTCCCCAACTCTGTCCCAGCTAGGGCTAGATAGCTCTCGCACACCAACAATTCAATTCAAACTGTACTTATTATGTTGGCTTTTTTTTCCCCTAGTTACCTCTTGTATAGGCAAATATTAAAAAAAAAATCTTTATTAGGTAGGTGTATAGTTTGGGGTGGAGGGATGGGGATTTCTGACCCTACCCTGGACTACCACTTCCCCGACTCTGTCACGGCTAGGGCTAGATAGCTCTCGCACACGTAAATTGTCACACTGTACTTATTATGTTGGTTTTTTTCCTAGCTAGTTACCTCTCGCATAGGTAAATATTCAAAAAATCTTCATTAGGTCGGTGTAGGTGAAATAAAATCTTTTCCCACCAGGAGACCTATTTTGATGAGCTGTACACAGCAATGTCATCGGCTTATCTCAGGTAATATTTACTGCAAAGATCTTTTAATTTCATTTTAACACTCCGTCCTACCTTACCTTTTAATTTATTTTTGCAAAAACCCATCAAATATAAACAACAAGGTTATGAACTAGCGACTCAATAGATATATATTGAAGTGTCCATAATGCTTAAGTAAATATAAGTCAAATAACAAAATTGGTTCTCTTCAAAAGTTAAGAAAAATGAGATACGCCCCTGTTTGCAAGCGCCTAATTAAATGAACAGTTGTATAATTTGTTAAAAAGGGGGTTCATTTGCCATTAGGCGGACAAGGGATATCCCCCTAGTATGTAATAAGAAAATATTTATAATTATAAACATTAAAATATTACGATAATAATAATGAAGTTGTAAAAATTTAAAGAGATGTAAAGTTCAAAATCAAAAGAATATAATATGAAGAAATGTGTTGTGTTAGTCAGAGTTGGGCATATTTATATTTATAAATACGAATATGAATTTATTTTTATCTTAATTTTAATGTGAATATGAATATAAATTTATTTATATCACAATATTTGTGAATATGAATATAAATAAATTCGTATTTACAAGTGTGAATATAAATAAATTCATATTCACAGGTGTGAATACGAATTTATTCATATATATAAATTTTTCTGTAAATAAAAAAAAATTCACAGGAAAAATTGTGAATATTTACAAAAAAATGTGAATATTTATATCTCAGCTGTGAATTCGGCCGTATTTACAAATAGAGATGTGAATATGGAAAAATTCACAAATTGAGATGTGAATTTCTACTAAATTCATAATTTCCCAATAAATATATAAAATTATTTTCAGATTTCTCCATATTGGTACACATTATTGAGTTAACCCTTTTTATGGAAATCACATCAGATATTACCTGATATCGATTACTAGGTTTTTTGGGGTGCTGATTATGAAAAAAATATCGATTTTGAGATTCCGCCGTCAGGTATCGATTTATTACAACCTACGCGATATAATCGATCTTGGTGTCGGCTATAGGGTTATCTGAGGTGCCGATTATGAAAAAAATATCGATTTTGAGATTCCGCCGTCAGGTATCGATTTATTACAACCTACGCGATATAATTGATCTTGGTGTCGGCTATAGGGTTATCTGAGGTGCTGATTATGAAAATGATATCGATTTTGAGATTCGGCCGTCAGGTATCGATTTATTACAACTTACACGATACAATCGACCTTGGTGTCGGCTATAGGGTTACCGGAGATGGTGAATATGAAAATGATATCGATTTTGAGATTCCACCGTCAGGTATCGATTTATTACAACTTGCGCGATATAATCGATCTTGGTGTCGGCTATAGGGTTACCCGAGGTGCTGATTACGGAAATGATATCGATTTTAAGATTCCGCCGTCAGGTATCGATTTATTATCATAATATAGGAGAATTGGTGAAAAGATTTGTATTTTTAATTAAAATAAGTTATAACTTATAAATAAATTTGTTTTATCGACATAAAAATCAGAGTATGATTAAATTCATATTCGTATTTAAAATTAAAAATATACCTACCTTACAACATAACCTGATATTACGTTACTTGTAATAAATCGAAAACCTAACAGCGAATCCCAGTATACTTTATATGGTTTTAATGAATGAATGAAGGTTGTAAGAAATTGTTACGATTTTCATAATCGCACCTAAAATAACCTAGAAGCCGATCGAATATGGATTATATCGCTTATGTTGACTTGACATCGGAATCAAAAAATCGATACCTTGCGGTGAAATCTCAAAATCGATATCATTTTCATAATCAGCACTTCGGGTAACCCTATAGCCGACACCAAGACCGATTATATCGCGCAAGTTGTAATAAATCGATACCTGACGGCGGAATCTCAAAATCGATATCATTTTCATAATCAACACCTCGGGAAACCCTATAGCCGACACCAAGACCGATTATATCGCGCAAGTTGTAATAAATCGATACCTGACGGCGGAATCTCAAAATCGATATCATTTTCATAATCAGCACTTCGGGTAACCCTATAGCCGACACCAAGACCGATTATATCGCGCAAGTTGTAATAAATCGATACCTGACGGCGGAATCTCAAAATCGATATCATTTTCATAATCAACACCTCGGGAAACCCTATAGCCGACACCAAGATCGATTATATCGCTCAAGTTGTAATAAATCGATACCTGATGGCGGAATCTCAAAATCGATATCATTTTCATAATCAGCACCTCAGATAACCCTTTATCCGACACCAAGATCGATTATATCGCACAAGTTGTAATAAATCGATACCCGACGGCGGAATCTTAAAATCGATATCATTTCCGTAATCAGCACCTCGGGTAACCCTATAGCCGACACCAAGGTCGATTATATCGCGTAGGTTGTAATAAATCGAAACCTGACGGCGGAATCTCAAAATCGATATTTTTTTCATAATCGGCACCTTAGATAACCCTATAGCCGACACCAAGATCGATTATATCGAGTAGGTTGTAATAAATCGATACCTGACGGCGGAATCTTAAAATCGATATCATTTCCGTAATCAGCACCTCGGGTAACCCTATAGCCGACACCAAGATCGATTATATCGCGCAAGTTGTAATAAATCGATACCTGACGGCGGAATCTCAAAATCGATATCATTTTCATATTCACCATCTCCGGTAACCCTATAGCCGACACCAAGGTCGATTATATCGTGTAAGTTGTAATAAATCGATACCTGACGGCCGAATCTCAAAATCGATATCATTTTCATAATCAGCACCTCAGATAACCCTATAGCCGACACCAAGATCAATTATATCGCGTAGGTTGTAATAAATCGATACCTGACGGCCGAATCTCAAAATCGATATCATTTTCATAATCAGCACCTCAGATAACCCTATAGCCGACACCAAGATCAATTATATCGCGTAGGTTGTAATAAATCGATACCTGACGGCGGAATCTCAAAATCGATATTTTTTTCATAATCGGCACCTCAGATAACCCTATAGCCGACACCAAGATCGATTATATCGCGTAGGTTGTAATAAATCGATACCTGACGGCGGAATCTCAAAATCGATATTTTTTTCATAATCAGCACCCCAAAAAACCTAGTAATCGATATCAGGTAATATCTGATTTGATTTCCATAAAAAGGGTTAACTCAATAATGTGTACCAATATGGAGAAATCTGAAAATAATTTTATATATTTATTGGGAAATTATGAATTTAGTAGAAATTCACATCTCAATTTGTGAATTTTTCCATATTCACATCTCTATTTGTAAATACGGCCGAATTCACAGCTGAGATATAAATATTCACATTTTTTTGTAAATATTCACAATTTTTCCTGTGAATTTTTTTTTATTTACAGAAAAATTTATATATATGAATAAATTCGTATTCACACCTGTGAATATGAATTTATTTATATTCACACTTGTAAATACGAATTTATTTATATTCATATTCACAAATATTGTGATATAAATAAATTTATATTCATATTCACATTAAAATTAAGATAAAAATAAATTCATATTCGTATTTATAAATATAAATATGCCCAACTCTGGTGTTAGTCCTGTTTAAACTAATTTAGATATACGAAATTTTGTGAAGGATACCAGTGTTATGGAATTGAAATTAAGTACTAAAGAGTAGTATATGTAATGATAGATAAGTTACATGTAAGTGGTGTCTGTCGGAGTGTGGCGAGTTGTGATGATGGGGGTGGTTGTGTTTGTGGCATTTTCTGTAATTGTTACTGATTGAAGGACAAAGTTTTAAGATCAAACAAGAAGACTAAAATCGACAGTTTTTAAAAATCTACGACAAGCTTGGTGGTTAGATAGAATATTACTTGAGGAAAATCCTGGACAAATGATATCAAAACGTAAATTAATCAATGAACTAAAGGTTATGTGAAAAATGAGTTTATATGGAAAAAAAAATGTAACTACCACATATAAGTTTTTCTGATCACGCTCCCTAACCATTTTTATTAAATTTTCCTCCAATTATTAGTTATATTTTGAATTTATCGTCTACTTTTTCTTGAAGGCTTTGAATCTTAAAGATTTGATTTCATCTTGAATCTTACAGTTAGAGCCTGAAACCTATAACTGGTATGGTATCTGCCCCAAGTATGTTACCATTTACTCAGGTATGTTACTTAAGTTGCAGTAACATATTTGACCTAAGCATTTTTGATCATTCAATTTTAAGAATAAATTTAATATGTTTATTCTTCTTCGCCAGTTCTTTTTATGGAATGCTACTGTCATCCAATTGCGCACTCTGCTAGTTTGAGTTTGCACAGCATATGTTTGTTAAGTTTACAGTGTCCTGTGGAGATCGCTGTAATTTTTTTGAGTGCTTTCCTGTCATAGTTTAATAGCAACTTGCTTCTTTTAGCAGAATAGCCTTCTAAAAAGAGTTTGGAGTGATAGTGGTTTTTATCATTCCAATATTGTTTCTTAAGAGCTCCATAAATTTCCCCAATCCTTCTTTTGGCATAGCTAATGCTAATTCCAATTACTGGTTCTGGGGTTATAGGTTTTTTTGCTGAACCTTCCCTTGCTAGTTCGTTTGCTTTTTCATTTCCATGGATTCCAGAGTGTCCTGGAACCCATTCTACTCTAAGTGTGTTAGTTTCTGCTAATTTGTTTAGTGTTGTGATGCAGGCTTTTACTACCTTTGATTTCGTTGTTTGATTTCTTATTGCCCCAATCGCTGCTTGGCTGTCTGAGAATATAGTTATCTTTTTATTGATTATTTTCTCAGTCAGCAGCTCTGAGGCGCACTGGCAAATAGCAAGTATTTCTGATTGGAATACTGAAGCATATTTTCCCAGTGATATTGAAATTCCATCTTTGGGTTTGTCTTTTTTCCAGATACCCGCTCCTGAGCCTGTTTTAGTGAGCGAGCCATCCGTGTAACAATTTATTCCTGTATAGGATTTGTGTGGTTCTTTTTTATCGATTTTTGTTTGATAATTAATTTCTAGGAATTCACGAGTTTGAAGATCTGAGTGCATTGATAGTACTCGGTCATTCTCGATTTTCCTGAATATTTCCCAATGCCCTCCGCCAGTTTTAACTTTGGAGTGATTATTTTGTTTTACTATCCTGTAAGAGGATTTCATTGCTTGTGCCTCCACCTCTATCTGCAGTGGTGCTAGATTTAGCATCACCTCCATTGCAGCTGTTGGTGTTGTTCTCATTGCGCCAGTCATCATAAGACATACTGTTCTCTGTAGTTTATTTAACATGTTTTTGTTATTACCAACTCCTGCTTTATGCCAGAGCTTTATTGATTATGTTTTTAATGTGTGGGTGCCAGTTTAATTTATGGTCAAGTGTGACTCCTAAGTGCTTGACTTCTGTTGTAGGTGTACTGGAAACCATTTATCACTAGAAGTCTGGTGTCAATTTTTTTCCTCTTTGTAAAGAAACAAATGTGAATTTTTTGTGGATTGATGTTTAATCCATTGTTTTGCACCAATCATTTAATATTTTGATAGCGTTTGTTAATAGGTCAGAGAGTAGGCTTTGATATTTGCCTTCCACCATTATTGCTATATCATCAGCTTATCCCTTATCAGGCTTATCCCTGTGCGTAAAAGCCTTGTTGCATTGTTTAGCTCTGCTAGTAGTGAATCCACCACTAGGCACCAGAGTAACGGGGAGATCACGCCACCTTGGGGACACCCTCCCCTAGATTTGATCCATAGTTTGGCGTGTCCCAGTTCGGATATTAGAATTCTTTCCTCCAGTATCCTTTCTATCCATCTAGAGGAAATTTTTTCTATATTTCTTTCCCTTATAGCTCCTTTAATAATGTTATAAGATGTTTTGTCAAAGGCACCCTCGATGTCAACAAAGGTGCCTACTGTTACTTCTTTTTGATCTATGGATTTTTCTATCCTAGAGATCAAATTGTGGAATGATTTAGGATCTTGATAAGATTCTTTTCCTGGTTTCGGTAAGTACCGTATTTTGGATACTCTCCATTCTGCTGGGATATATCCCATTGCTAAGCTGCCTCTAAAAAGGACAAGTCCTCATCGGATAATGGTTGCTCATTGAAAAAGAAAAGATTGTGATTTTGGTTCATTGTATTAGTCCCATTCCACGTATGGCTATCCGCCGGGGTATACCCCAATCCCAACGCTGTTAACGTTTGGAGTACCGGAGTTCCGTCCGGGAGCCGGAATATATGCTTTCTTCACGGGGAAGTTCTCAACCCGCTTTTTATAGCATTCTCGGATCCTACTACTTTCCCCTCAGATCTCCCATGCTCCGATACATGGGCACCAATACGTGTGCTTGCCAGGCAGGGTGCTCCACGACACATGTAGGATGGAAGCCATAGCCTTGCCATCCCCATCCATGTCGCTTCTCAGGCTCTATTTGTCATGTTAGTTTGCTCTGTGCAGTTGCTGTGGTGCACAGTGTGAGTTTTAGTCCAGACTGGCCAGTTTGTATGAAGCGGTTTACGCTTCATATTATAATTTGACTTTTATGGAAGGTATCTCAAGGGATCCTAGGATCTCCTCGAAAATACACCGCCTCTGTCGTTCGCGAGTTTTAAGGTAAATACTCTCCAGGGGGCACCACGTGGAGGTGACAGTAGGTGTTGATGGGGATCGGGATAGCTGAGATCTCCAAACAGTGAGTAGGGCACTATGGTTTGGTTTTTGTCTCATTAAGTGAGAAAGGCTCCCGCCCTCGTCTATCGCTTCTGCTCTCCCGTTACACCACCTATTTACCCCCTTTGAGGTAGTTTGCCCAGGACGATTTACCATCAAAAGTCGGTTTTTCATCCTGACTCTGCTATCCATAACTGCGAGTTCACGTACTTCCTCGTCCCGTAATGGCTGTGGCTGGCAGAGGTGCCTGGGTCCCAAAGAAGGTCCTCGTCGCTTGAAAAACTTTTTTTTTTTTCAGCTTCATTTTTACACGTGGTAACAGCGCAAAGTCACAGGGAGCAAGGTCTGGATTGTAAGGAGAGTGCTCAAGAAGTTTCAGCCGAGTAGTGGCCAAATACTAGGTGCAGGCTCTGGCACGGTAAGCTGGTCCGTTGTCATGGTGGAAGTACCAGGTGTCCATTCTTGACTTTGGTCTCAGGTTTTTCATAGAGCAATGCCTGTCTTTTGTGTCTCCAAAACAACACGCTCTACAATTCCGCTTGATCTGAAAAATACAGTGATCATTTTTTTTTTTTTACAGATCGAGATTTTCTGAGAGTTACAGGTGTATCCTCATCGTCAAATACCCAAACTTTGTTTTGAGCCTTGGTCGGCACATCATAATAGTATAGCCAAGTTTCGTCACCAGTCACGTTGCTGTTCACATATGTAGAATGTCCCTTATCAAATAGTTTCAGCATCTTTCGGCACCAAGTCACACGATGAGTCATTTGCTCTTCCGTTAGACTAGGGGCACCCAAAGGTAACAAAGTTTTTTTACCTTTAAATGGTCTCTCAGAATTGAATGAATTGCTGGTACATGAAGGCATAATGTCTCCTCTATCTTTTGATATGTCACTCGACGGTCCTTATCAAGCATTTTCCTCACAGCAGAAATGTTTTCCTCTGCTACAGACTTTCCTCCAGAGTGAAATTTCCCCTTTTGAATTCTCTGTACCATCTAAATATAGTTGTACGATGTGGACAATCATTATTCAATGCAATCTTTATTTATTCTAAGCATTGATCAATGCTTAAACCACGCACGAAATTATATTGCAAAACTGCCCTTACTTCACTACATGACCACGATGCCATAATATGCCCTTTAATCTGTCACTGCTAATGAACAACTGAGCCCAAAGATGTGATACTGGCGGCTAGTATGCAGGCATAGATAGGTCTGAACACACAGTGACTTGCAGCCTCCTGGGTCTTTCTGTTAAGTTACATTGCAAAAATTTTGTAGTACCCTTTGTAAAATACTTTTATCAAATAGTATTTTAAATGATTTGAGGTTAAAATGCATTTTATTTAAAAAAAAAACAAAATACTTCCCATTTAAAATAATGTACTGTAAAATAAAAATAAAAATACTTTTTGTCCAGGTGTGCCACCAAACCTTACCTGAGCCTTAGTTTCTTTCCAGGTCATTTCAACTAATCTCGCTGACTTTGGTGAGACTCCTAGGGACCTAATATCTCTAGCCACCTTATTCCTTTCTACTGAATCATATGCCTGCTTGAAATCAATGAAAAGGTGGTGCAGGCTAACATTAGGTTCATAGCACTTTTCCAATAGCTGCCTAAGTGAGAAAATTAAGTCTGGATCTGCCTTTTCTGAACCCGCATTGGTAATCCCCAGTGATCTTCTCAGCCCATCTCACCAACCTCCGGTTAATTCCAATTGAGAGAACCTTATACAAAGTCGATAGGACTGCTATTCCTCAATAATTCTTGCATGACATTATTTCGCCTTTCTTATATATGGGGCAAGGGATTGCTTTGCTTCCAGTCTTGGGGCATCCTTTCCTGAGTCCAGATATCCCATATCAAATTATATGAGCGTAGTCACTGCCTGTCCTCCATACTTTGGAAATTCACTGGTATTTCGTCAGGGCCTGATGCCTTATGATTTTTCAGAGACTCAACTATTTCCATTATCTCCCCTTGGTCAGGTGGCACTTCCTCTCTATCATCTTCCTCATCCCACTCTTCCTGCAGCTGTCCTGCAGAACCACCATCCTTTATACTATTTATGTTCAATAAGTCCTGGAAGTATCTGACCCATCTACCCAAAATGTCCTTACCAATTTCCTTCTTCATCCTTACAAAATGCGGGCCTTGGTGCATACCCTGCCTTAATATCTTTGGTACTCTGGTAAAACTTCCTTCAGTTCGTCCTATTGAATTTCTGCTCTATCTTTTCAACTTTCTCTCTTTCCTGAGTCCTCTTTTTTACCCTACATAGTTTTTTAACCTTATCCATTTTTCTTTTATAATCTTCGGCTGTGGCTCTCGTTCTTCTCTGCATCAATTTATCCTTGCCTCATTTTTTTTTTTTTTTTTTTTTTTTTACTGTTTTTAAACATTCTTGGTCAAAATAGTCATTCCTCCTATTCTGCTGTCTCTCACCTAGCACTTCTGTTTGATTGATTCGGAAAACTGGTGACTCTCTATCTCCTCAATTTTTCTCTTGAACGGGTCACAGAAGAACAGAACAGATTTATGCCATGAGCAGAAGAAAGTATTGGAAGGTATCACTCTTGACTTTATTTGATGCAGATCTGTAGTGGATAAAAATCTACAACTTGAGGACCATCCTGGTGAGGCCAACAATATAAGTTATTCACGCACCATCTTTTTGTTGCTTCTAGAAGTGCATATGATTGCATTTAATGGGAAGTTTTTTATAGATTTCTACGTCAGCTTCATAACAACTTTTCCCTTTACAACATTGTTAACGATTAGTGACCGATGGTACCTGGTCTTGATATGATCTGAATGTTCCTAGGATTTCTCATCCAATAAAGGATTAAGACCAGTTGATAAGCTTATCTGCTTTCTTTGGACTTGGAACTGTAATTAGAAGACGGAAAGTAATTAGAAATGCAGGAATTCAAACCTATGAAAAATATTTTTATGAATGATGCAATTGCTTGCCAAAGGCTTGGACATAGTCACAAGGTCCTGATATGTCTTATTCTTAATGAAAAGAAGAAATCATAAATAAACAAATAAAACATCATGATTTCAGTTTAGGTTCACTACAGCCCGAAATAACTGGATTCCAGACTAAAACCTACCTTATGAAACACCGCGTCTTTCGAAGCAAGAGTTAAAAAGGTTAAAGTAAAAAACCAAATTTTTCTGAAATAATGATGGCAACATACTTGAAAACCCTATTTTACTATCCGTTGGAGATAAAAGTTTTCCTTCAACCTAAAAACAAAAAAAAAACAGAATGGAAATAATACTTGTTTGTTTTAGACAATCTTTTCTGTTTGAGCTAGGATGTCAGTATTAGTATTATTATCATATATTTTTTTCAGGTGATATATTGAATATTGTGCGGATTTCAGAAAGGCTACGGACTGGTAACAAAAAAAAAAAAAGGTTTCTAAACGAAATTGAGTATATCAAGCCTAATGTTAAGTGCAGTTGTTATAGTGTGGGGATAGATATTTATCGAAAATTGATTTATCATTCACGATCGGCAGGTAATATGATATTGATTTTAAGATGAAATGTTTATGTTCCTTATAGTAGAGTGCTAAAAACATGAAAACCTAAGATTTAGGTTACAGTTAATGAAATTTAATGATTCAAAATGGAATGTTTATTTTATATGATATCTAAAAAAGTATACCTATTGAAACATTGTGATTTGAATTTGGAGACTACAAACTCCAACAGGCTCCAAACAAACGACCTACCCACCTTGGTTAGAATAGGTTGGTTACACCTGGTTACACACATGGACAGGTAGGGGTAACAAAGCAAAAATTCATTTATTTGATTGGTTTGGAGGAGTGATAAAACTACTTTTTATGCTACAGTAAAATATAAACTACTCTTCCGACACTAACAAGCAGCTCCACACACCCCTTTTTGCAATAGAGTATCTGGAGCTTGTAATTGATTGATGTTGGGATGAGTATGTTATTAGAATACTACTGGCCCCCATTTTCTATATCTATGTCATTTCCTAGCCATCTGGAATTGAAGATACACTCATTTTAGGTGATAAAATGCTGCATTAGTTGTAGGAGATAATAAAGACAAAATAAGAGGTGCATTTTTCAAGGTTGCTTTTATGAAAGAAATGAAACTCAATAAATTCAAATCTTTAACTCTCCGCTGGCAGGTGTGCTGCGGCATTTGGACATTTGGACCGCAATCTGAACATTTGTCAAAATATTAGGAATACTAATTGAATCATTGAGCTGAGGGTTCCTGGTATTGTTACAGTGTGACATAAATGGGGAGGTGAAGTAATGATGGTGATGGAAAAAAAAATTGATTGGTGGTGACGAATGAGGGACCGGAGAGTAGGGAGGAAAAATATAATATTTTTTTATTTTATAATATAATATTATATTTAAAAATTAATTATATATGTATATTATTAATAATATTATTAAGCAAAAGAAACAAAAAAAAAATGAGAAAGGTAAGAATTTTCGTTTATTTAAATTGTACGTTCAAGTTTGACCGTCCAGCCGCTAGGGGCGCTGGACGACCTAGGAAAGAAGGAGGTTATGTGTGAATGAGCTTCAAGGGGAACACGCTTTGGCGGATCGCACGTATCCCAATAAGAAAAGGAGTGGTAGCAGAACTAATGTCGAAAGGAAAAATTAGAAGAATGGACGACGAATGCCCGAAAGGAGATGTCTGAACACATCCTGAAGTGCTGGCCTGGAGCCACACAAACAACAAACAAGTAGGTTGTGTGTTGGTGCGGGGAGGTTAGAGTGAGAAAGAAAAAAAAACAATAAAAAATATTGTGAAGGTGGAAGTGTAAAAAAAGAAACATAAGTGTTGGAGGAAGTTTTTTTTTAATTTGATTGTAATTTTTGTTTCTTTGGTTTTATTTTACTTTTAAGCCACATTGACATACAGACATTTCTTTTCTTTCTAAACCTAATTACCTATATGCTTATTAAGATATCAAAAAGTTTAATTTAATTGATAGGTGATACTAATGGAGTTAAGAAGTTTTATTTTGTTTATTAAGTTGATTTGTTTCAATAAATTTTATTTCCATTCTATTTTTGTGTCTATATGATCTGTTATTGCATGCTAGTCCCTATTCCTATATATTATTTAATTCTCCAATTGCGTCTTGTAACATTAGTTGTTACCAATCAAATAAATCAATTCTTTTCTGACAGTTGTCGGTGGCCTAGTTGTACCGTCACAGTCTTGAGAGTCCAAGGAGCTTGGATCGAATCTCCTGCTTACATATATATTTTTTTATTTATTAAAAATTACTATCATTATTATTTCATCACCTCTTATAGTTGCTTTTTTATTTTTCATCATTTTATAATCTTTTTTTTCCCTTTTATGATTTTTTTTTTTTTTATCTCTATCATTGGTTTCGTTATTATGTGA
Source organism: Aelia acuminata (assembly GCA_911387785.2). Taxonomy (NCBI): domain Eukaryota; kingdom Metazoa; phylum Arthropoda; class Insecta; order Hemiptera; family Pentatomidae; genus Aelia; species Aelia acuminata. The sequence goes on from OU426982.1 coordinate 89,307,900, forward strand.
AAATAATGTGGCGCCACTCACTTCCTTCTCCACTGACTTGGGGCTATCTTTTTAATGTAGATGTTAATAGTGTTGCAGTATTTGTGGACAGACATGTTCTGACCGGATTGGACGGTTGTGCCCGCAGTCTTCTGGTCAACTTCAGTAGTTATATTGCCTTATTTGCAGTAGGCCTGTAAGTGCGGTCCAAACACCACGGCACGCACTTTCATGTTACAGATTCAGACAATCTCTGCTGAATTGTTTTATCATTTTCTGCGCTTCCTTCACAAATTAAAGTGCACAAGTACTTTGGTTTTTAAGTTTTATAATATTGTTCGAATTATTTTTACACATATTATTATTTTTAGTCTTGTTTGAAATTTAGCCGTGTATTTGATTGTTTTGTTTTTAAACCATGACCCATACCTCTATGCCTATTTTTATAATTACAATATTCTATACCTTATGGGCCCACTACGACAGCATCAGCCAAAGAGCACTGATGTGGACTTCAAATTTGGGTCGAAACGTTGGCAAAAATAAAATATGTGATTCTTAAATATTAGTGTTATTTATTTTGACCGCACACCCAACCATTTCCACTTCATTATAACAACGGTGAACCATCTTCCACCATTATTCCTATGTTCATATGAGCAACATTTATTATAATAAGCAATTTAATTAATCCAATCTTAAATTGTGGCTGACCACCAATTTTAAATTATTTTTAAATAATTTATTTTTTGAAGAGAAAAGATCTGGCTCCGCCGGGAGTCGAACCGGGTCTCCTGTTCGGAGTCGGGGGTTTGTCCACCTCCCGCTACTACTCGCAAAACTTGTGAGATAGGGGGAGTAGGTATCAGTGAAGAGGAAGGATTTGCTCTGCCGTGAGCCGAGCTCTGTGGTGTAGCGGTTAGCATCCTCGCATGTAACGCAGGAGACCCGGGTTCGACTCCCGGCGGAGCCAGATCTTTTCTCTTCAAAAAATAAAGTAATTTATTATTATATTATGTCTATACATTATACTATCAATTGTAAGTTGTTGTTTTTTTGTGTTTTTATTGCCGAAGCTATTTTAATTTTTTTTTTTGCCATCCTTTTCTTTATACAACTCATAATTTTCATTCATTAGAAATAGTATGAAACTAAAGGAATGAATAAACAACAAAGTAAGTTATATTTTCTATATACTACATATTTTCTAATAAAATATATAAAAACAAAGATGCGGTCCAAGCACCGTAGCGCGCTTGCTGATGTAACTCAAATAGGCGCGCCCGCCGGAGGGTTAATTTTTGCCCCATAACTCTTAATCGGCATGTTTTGCATATTGTGAGTACTCTAGAAAATATAACTGTCCAACCCCAAAAACAAATCTTTCGGGTGGTACATTCATGGTTAATTATTTATCGCATTAAACATTATAAGGGCTTTAAATCTGCAATCTAATTTGAACAGAATATTCTGAACTTTTTAATAGTATTCTTCTTTTCTGCCTTTTGGTAGTAATATGTTTCATGACTATCAAAAGACTTAATTACTGTCATGACTACTCAAGACAATTACAACTGTACAAATATTTTTTTCTATTTTAATACAAACGAAAGGAATGTTTGTAAGAATATTAAACTATGCCTGTTTTTTTTTTTTTTTTTTTTTTTTTTTTTTTTTTTTTTTTTTTTTTTTTTTTTTTAATAAACTTCCCATTGCTAAAAAAAAGCTTTCATTATGCCAAATTTTCGCTTTATTACAAATTTTGTAAAATAAATTTTATTAATTGTACTCTGATGCTCAATTTAAATAGCAGAAATTGGTCCTGTTAAAGTTAATAGGTATGGGTAATTTCAAAATTTCGGTCACATTCAGGCATCAAATTAAACAAAAAAAAAAAAAGAATAATATGTGTGTTTTTTTGCTCCTTATCAATCTTTAAGGTTGTCTGAGCAAGTCACTGATGTGAGCATACATAATTACCAGTCAAACCATACATACGCCATATTGAAAAAAATATAATTCCAGGGAGTGAGGTAGGTGTCTAGGAAGTGAGAAAAGTTTTTTATTTTAACATTTCTATTTTAAGAAAATAAGAAGCAGTAGAAAATACCAATAGCAGTAGAAAATATCAAAATATTACACAAACTTTTAAGCGCTAGGACCCAGAAAGGTTTTAATTTTGTGAATGTGGTATAGCTTATATTGTAATCTACCTGCTTACTGAAGAGAGCATGAAGTTTTTTTAGGGACCCTGATAAAATCCTTTTTTGTTTCTCAATTTCTTGTGATACATTCCTTTTGTCCTGGACACAATTTTGAATGTTCGTCATCCTCAAGAAAATTTATAACATCTTGACGGACCTGAGCATTTACCTTTTTCATTCTGTGCAATAGCTCCTCGCTGCGCTTCTTTTATGAGCAAGGAAAGTAATAATGCACAGTGATAGACTTTTTGTATTATAAATTAATTGTAAAAACTTGAAAACACTCAATCACTAGATGTTAACCTCACTCCCTAGATCCCTAGATTTTAATATTTTCTAGGGAGTGAGAGACTAGGGAGTGAGGTTTCCACCATTAAATGGCACAGGCGGTTAGTAGAGTAAGTAAGTAAGCTATTCAAAAATATTTTCCACAAATTACCATCAAACTACAATCAATGTGAAAAGGATGATTAAAATCCACTTACCTTTATTGGAAAACTTATTCACTAGGGAGTGAGGATGAATAAAAATACCCTATGAGTTTCAAAACTTGAACACAAATTAACTTCCTAGTCTCGGGATTGTTCTTAGCGGGAAAAATCATGTGTACTCCATGTTGAAGCAGTGTTATCATATAGGTTGGAAAAACAAAATTTCCCTGTTCCTCCAGTTTAGCGGAACTTATAAAAAATTTCTAGGGAGTGAGGATCAACACCAGTGACACTCATGAAATGAACTAATTAGGTGAATTGAATTAATTAATTTTTATTCATCAGTTGAATATTGGACTTAGACATAATAACCTTTCTAAAAAACCCTAGATTTATGGACTTACACCCAGAAGTTCCACAATATTCAGCTAACTTGTGGAGTACCTCTGGGTTGTGACATCACTAGGGAGTGAGAAATCAATATTTTGCATTTTTTTTTCCTGGGCCGTAAATTACAAATCACAATTAATGTTTAATGATAAGTAAGCTTTCAAACAGATAGATTTCAGGAAAAAATTATCAAAATGGATTCAACTGTGATTTGGCTCAATTATTGTTCTGTGACATAAATGTGACCAAAATTTTGAAATGACCCGTATAGGACTTCATATTTTAGGAGTAATGGTCTAAGCTTCTCAGTTTACCAGCCTGTGGGATGCTGGCTTTCAAGGTTGTTTGTCTGTGGCAAGTATCCACCACTTAGGTCCGACTTGTTCTTTGAACCAGTTGCTCCATGTTTTCCTCTGCCTTCTATTTCATTTTTAGTTTATATGGTTTCTATACAGTTGTCTGTTGAAGCCATAGTTAATTTTTATTTTACCTTTATTTCCTCTAATGTAATTTTTTTATTTTGTCTTATCGCTGACCCTTTTATTTGTTAATAATGATCTTTTTTTTCTCTTTCTTTAATTTCAATTTTAATTTGGGGGTTAAATGTTATTAGTTTTTTTATTTTTTATTTTATTAATATACCTTTTGTAAACATTTGGATAAAGGGCCTTTTATTTATTATAAAACAAAACCTATTAACTTCATTGATTTTCTTTTCTTTTCTCTTTTTGCATTCTATATTTTTATATTTATTAATTTATATTATTACCAGTGTTTTTTTCTTATACCAACACCCACCTTACCCATCTTCTATACATTCCACTTATTTCTTCTTTCCCCACTAAATTATTATTATTATACATTAAATTATTATTAGGGAGACTAAATTATTACCGGGGAAGGTTTGTCTTTCAAACGCGAAATGCCCCTTGCCCCAACAGTCTCTCATGACCATCTTCCATCCTCCCTCCTCAGAATTTGACATGCCCATTTCCGCTTTAAAGTAAAGTTGCTCAACAATATCCCTGAGACCAGTCATCCTTCTTATGATATTGTTCCTGCACTGTCTGCTCTCCTAATATTTAACTCTCTTGACCTTACAAGAGATTTCCTACACTTTCCTTTTCACCTCCGTATGAAAATCATCCTTTATGACCACCTTCAGAGACTAGTATTCCTTCTAGCCTAGGGAGTATTCTTTCTTTATATTCTTATGGAAGGATAATATTTGTAATAGATAAAAATCTGGTGCGTGCGCGCAACACACAACTTTCACTTACCAACTTACTTAGATAAGAAATTGACGTGTTTTGTTAAATATCATTTCCCAAAGTCAAACATTTTTCTACATTCATATCTTATTTTTATTAATCGTTAAAGCCGTTTTTGAGTAAATAAAAAACCCCGTGAAAATGATATAAAATTTATTAAGTAAAGTCCCCCCTTCGGTTGATCAATTTTGATGAAATTTTTTCAGTCATATCTCGGGCATATAAATACATCAAATACCCAGTTTGATCAAAATCGTTAAAGCCGATTTAGAGTAAATAAAAAAAACACGTGAAAATGTTACAAAATTTATTAAGTAAAGTCCCCCCTCCGGTTAATCAATTTTGATGAAATTTTTTCAGTCATATCTCGGGCATATAAATACATCAAATACCCAGTTTGATCAAAATCGTTAAAGCCGATTTAGAGTAAATAAAAAAAACACGTGAAAATGTTACAAAATTTATTAAGTAAAGTCCCCCCTCCGGTTAATCAATTTTGATGAAATTTTTACAGTCATATCTCGGGCATATAAATAGATGAAATACTCAGTTTAATCAAAATCGTTAGAGCCGTTTTTGAGAAAATCGAAAAAAACCTAAAAAGTTTTTAAATAAAGTACCCCCTCCCTTTAAGTAATTTTGATGAAATTTATGCTGTCACATCGCGGGCATATACCTACACTAAATACCCAATTTCAGGATCGCACGGCTTATAGTTTTTGAGCTAGTCTGTTCACACACACACACACACACAGACCATTTCGCGGGACTTGGTCATTTCGACTCAGGGGACCCCAAAACGTGTATTTCCGTTGAAAACCGGAAGTCGAATTTTTTCACGATCGCAATACTTCCACTTACTATATATTTCATATATAGGTAAGTGAAAGTAAAAATATTCCTTCACATACTCAAGATTATAGCTATACAATGAAATTACCACTCTGTTGGAGTTAGTGACCTTGGTTTTGCTATAGTTTGGAACTAGACCCACATGGCCAAAAGCATTACCTCTATCTCCTTTCCTTATTGGGCAAATAGAACTATACCAAGCAAATTGAAGAAAGTTCAACCATTTACAATTGATATTCCCTCCAATGTCATTCCATCCAAAGCACAAAAAACCTCTCTCCTGATCAATGCTAAACAAAAGTGCTAAACAAAAAATCATGATTATGCAGTTATACTTCCCTTCAATACCAATCGCCTGCATAGCTATTCAAATATTTTTATGAAATACATTATCGAAAGCTTTTAGAAATTCCACAAAACACAAATATAAGGAATACCCTTATTCTCTAGATTTAATTTAGATAATTATTTCACCCCTTAAAATTGAGAATCCCCATAGTGAATCATTCCTTTAAAATGTGGGTGAATACTTGGTTTCGAGATACAAAAAGAGATTGGTCAGTAGTTTTCCATATTTCTCGGAATCCCTTTTTTTATATATTTTTAGAATGATTTTTGCAGTCATCCAATAGAGATAGTATATAAACAACTTTAAAAGATTTTATTGTAATTTATTTTTCAGAGCTAAAAATAACGGAGCTTAAGTATTTAGTTGAATGTGCAATACATCATACTAAATATTCTCAATTTCAATCTGCCTTAAAACTTCTGTTGGAAGCAAGAAATCTATATCAAGTGAGTTAGTTTATAGCTATTAATTAATAGCTAAAACAAATGATTAAGTGTTTTAGAATTCTATGAAATATTAAAAAAATCTAGTGTGATGCGCGCAACACACAACTTTCGCTTACCAACCTACTTAGAGAAGAAAGTTATTTGTTTTGATAAATGTGTAAGCACGATTAATCTACTTCACAAAAATCTTTCTCTTCTCCGATCCCACCCAGGTGGGTGGGATCGGAGAAGAGAAAGATTCGATCACTATCGGGACGGCCCAACTGTTTGCTCACTGGTAAGAGCGCTGCAGCGTAAAGGCGGAGGACCTGGGTTCGATTCCCGGCCGTGGTCGAATCTTTTATCTTCTAATTAATTAGTTTAAAAATTATAACTTAATTTGTTTAACTAACGATCAAGATTAAATAACATTATTTATATTTAAGTACATTTGTATTTTTTAGAGCCCTAAAAAATCCTAATTTCATCAATAGTCGATTTTTTTTACTGTGAGTTGCATGTTTCAAATAAATTCTGAAGGTGAATCGACGGATAAAAGGTGTATTTAAGGCTCGTAGTAAATTAAAACTAAATTTTCCAATTTTGTCTCTTATGCCTTTCCGGTAACCGAGAAAGATTACTGTTTCTCTCTAAAACCAACTTATATTTCATTCAGAAATGTATAAAGGAACTAAAGTTTGTAAACTAAAACATAATTAATAAAGATTATCTTGTACAATATGTATTTCACTCCATAAACTGCTTTAATTAATTTGAGAATCTCTACCAGGTGTGTAAATATGAAACCGGAATTCGCCAATGATAGGAGTTAGCAGTCAATATAATCTTCTAACTAATCCGTCAGTGGTGTTATCTGCTTTTGCCTACATGTAATAAAGAGATCCAATTGATACCAACATCAGTTTCATTCTATAACCGTGTTTTTAGTGGCGTTGAACATGTCGACTTTTGTGCCAACAAATCAAGAATTGCGGACAGTATTTATTTTCCGTTTCCTTCTGAAAAAAATTGGAGCATTATCACATAGGATGCTTGTTGAAGCTTACGGGGAGCATGCCCTAGGCAAATCTCAATGTTTCGATTGCTTCAAAAAATTTAAAGATGGAATTCGATAAAAGATACAAAGACCGTGGAAAACCACAAAAAAAACTTTGAAAACGCTGATTCGGAAGCGTTTGTTGGACAATTATTACATGTGACGCCGTCTCCATTTGTTTGAAAGGCATGGAAAAGATCCAGAAGGTCGGAAAATGGGTACCTCACTAACTGAATGACAGGCAGCAGGAAGCTCAAAAAACCTCATGGCAAATGCTGCTCGCCAGGTAAAGAAAAAAATTCATTTCTTCATCAAATTGTGACTGGTGATGAAAAGTGAATTTACTTCGAGAATCCTCAGCGTAAAAAATCCTGGGTAACTCCTGGTGAACCATCGGCATCGCTTGGGGAGGAAGAAAATGCTCTGTGTCTGGTGTGATCAGATGGGTGTTACCTACTATGAGCTGCTGAAACCTGAGAAAACTGTTAATACCGAACGCTACCTACAACAGTGAATTTGAATAAAGATTTGCGCCAAAAAGTCCCAAATATCAAGAAAGGACACACAAAGTGATCTTGCTCCATGACAATGTCCCATCACATTCGGCTAAACGGACCAAGGAAACAATCCAAGTGTTTGGTTGGTAAATTCTTCCGCATGCTGCTTATTCACCAGATTTGGCCCCATCCGATTACCACCTATTTGCATCAATGGGACACGCACTAGCTGAGCAGCGCTTCACTTCTTATAATGTACGAAATTGTTTAAGTGATTGGTTTGACTCAGAAGAGGAAGCATTATTTTGGCGGGGAATCCACAAATTGCCTGAATGATGGGAAAAATGCATAGATAGCGAAGGACAGTACTTCGAATAAAAAAGTATGTATCAATTTTACACAATCAACTCTTATTTGCTATTTGAAAAATTCTGGTTTCATATTTACACACCTGGTAAAGTACACTAAATTTTTTTTTTGTTAAATAAAAGTTTTTATTTTTACTTGTGATAAATAGGAATGCTAGCGTAATACTCTATTGTGTCTGATTTTATAATTCTCTATTTAGTTGTTGATACCTTCATCCAGTTACTATGGAAACGAATAATTTCCAAATATGTATGTTTCAAAACATGCTGAAAACTCTTTCGCATGAACAGAGCGCATTTACTTATAAACAGTGGTCTGGTATTAAAGGCGTACTGCGCATGCGTGGGTTCAACTTGTTTTAAGAGTTGTCGGATTTAACATTTTTCTTTTTTTCTCCTGTATTTGTTTTTGATTTTTTTTTTCATATTTATTGATTTATGATTTTTAGGCATAATGAGAGATAGTTAATTTCTTCATTTAAATAAAATCAATGGTACTTTGCAGGAAAGACCATTTTTTCCTTCGCCATTTAAGCCCCCTGAGAACATTTCTATAATACTGTGACATGGCTTATTGGTTTTGATCCAGAGGTCCTTACAATAAAACAACAAAATATCCAGATACCAATGTAATATTACAGTTCTGACACCAACGTAATATATTAGTTTAGACAGCTAGTGAATCAATTGAATTATTACCGCAAATTTTGGATGTTTCACTTCCCAAAAATTGAACATCTTGACGAAACGAGGATTTATGGTTGTGATCATCTTGAAACCACCATGTTGCTTCACTAAGGTTCGTGCACATATTAGAGTTAACTATAAAATCTAACCCAAACAAAAACATAAATGGAAGCATTGTTAAAACATATAGTATTGTGTCAGATGACCTGTCTCCAACGGTAATAGGAATGGAACTTCCATTAGCGATACAAATATTAAACTGAGGAATTTCCTCAACGACGTACCCAAACTGAAGGAGAATTTTAATCCCTTCTGGTCCAACGAATGAGGTTGTAGAACCAGGGTCAAATAGGGCCAAGTAAGTCAAGCCTCTTTGGCATTGTTTTCATATTAGGAAAACCATGTAAAGCTGTTTAGATAAAGACAAGGGAAATAGAGGTATGGTAGAATTTTCTAAAGAATTCGAAACGATGCAAGGAGAAACGAGATCGTACTTAGAGATACATTTATGTTTGGTGGGTCAGCTAAAACCATGGGAATAGGAATGACCCTTACTTCCGATTCCCTTGCCCATTTCCCGGAGTACATTTAGGACAGGCATGAATGGAAACTCCTGGGCTACCACAACGATAACAGAACAACTTACGAGGTAACGAACACCTTAAATATACATGAGGTCCACTGCAATTCCAGCAATTTAATTTTGTAGCTTTTAGAGCTGGCTGTAGGTCTTTTGGGGCGTTTTTATTGACAACATAGCAGGCCCAGGACTATTTCTGGATTGTACTTTAGTCGATGGGAATATCCGTTCCATACAACCAGTTGATTATGTTTTCATTTGTTCGAATTCAGGATTATCATTTGATTTGTCAGCGGCAGTGTCAGTTTCTTTTGACACTGAGGAACCAGAAGGTGAAACACTAAATATTCCCAGTATTTGTTCTTTCATATTATTCAAGTTGTTATATTGTCTGGTTGTAGTGGGGTTTGTAAATCGGGTTTTCCCTTTTGCATTAGATTTTTTGGATCAGCATTCTTGAGCCATCATCTCGAAGACTCTAGATCATTCCGTAACAAAATTTATCAAGTTCTAATAAGGAGGAATATCTGTTGACTTTATTCGTTCTTTGAAAGCTTTTCTGTATCCGAGGTCCAAATTTGTGAGGGCTAAATGAAGTTTGATGAAATCCCCCATGTCTTCTATACCTAAACCCAATAACGCGGAAGAATTATTTTCATGCTCAGATAAAAATCTTTGCAAATTACTAGCTGAAGAGTTGTTTAAGGGAGTAAAATCTATCACCCTCTTGATATAAAATATGGCGAGTCATCTTTTATTTTGATAACCTAGAGACCAATGCATCATAAGCTAGGGAATAATTAGCTTCATCTAGTGCGAACCCCGAGATAAGGGACAGAACTTCCCAGCGTAAGCTACTTCGTGAATAATGAAATTTCCTAATGGTTGATAAAGATTTTTCTCTATGAACCGTTGAGTCAAAAAGAGAATAAAACCCATTCCATTCTTCCAATTTCCCTGAGAATAACGATAAATCAATTTTCGGTAGCTCCTGAGGTACAGGATAAATAGGGGTAGGCAAAATCTTAGATTTCTTTTCAGGAGGATTGCACACATTTATCAATTTGTAATAATTCGCTTTGGCGGTATTGACTAAATCATTGAATGAGTTTTGCACTGCGGAGGTTTTGATCTTGTTCTTTTTATCAGTCACAGTTGCATTATATTCCCGTATTTTGGACTGAATATTCCCAAAAAGCGACTTGTAATTGTCTAGCCTATCGTAAACTGGTTTTTAAATCTACTATGGTATTGACACTCAAAGAGTTCGATTTGGTGAAAATGTTGTGGACTGCGGCAAATATATCCTCCCTCTCTGATATTAAAGCGTCGGGAATACCCACGATGGCAAAATAAACAAAACATTAAGGAAAAAAAAATTAAAATAAATATATAAACTGGCACTCTGAAAAATAATAACAAGATCAGGAGAAATTTAAACAGGCAATTAAAATAAAAACATGTTTAAAATTGCAAAAAATTAAATAGAAAAGATAATGAAAATTAAATTGAACTCGGGTAAGCATCCTTTACAAACCCAAAAGGTATCCAACTCATACCTTAACAGAACTTTTTTTCTTATCAAAAGAAAAGTTTTAGATATAAATTAATGAAACAATCATGAATTATTCCTAAAATTCTAATAAAGATAAATCTTGATTGATAAGGTAGCGTCTTTTAAAAAATAAAACTAAAACTATTTTAAACATAAAAGAAAATAGCCTCTCTATCATCAAAAGTTATTCTTAAAGTTATAAAACAAAAATTAAATTCCTTATTATAAAAATGATTCTTATTAAACAAAAATAAAAATAAAATCCAAATTATCAAATTAAAGTAAATAAATAAAAGTAAATGATATCTTAATTTGAAAGTTTGAAAATTATCTTTGGAGATGTCAATTCAAATAAAACAATCTACATTTAAATTCCAAAACTGTGAAAACATTATTTATTTAGAACAATAAATTTTGAACATCCAATTAATGAAAAAAAAAAGATTTTGTTAAAAAGATATTATTGTAGATATCTAAAAAGATATTGAAAAAATTATTAAAACGATGTAAAAATATTTGTTAAAAGGTGTAATATACAATAAAATCTTTAAAGAAAAATTAAGTAATTGTCTTCCTTCGACAATGTTATTTCGCTGTAAATATGCTTACAATATTGAAAGGGAAATCAGTGAATAACAAAAGTATCGTAAGTCAAATATAGCTTTAAATTCGTTCTTGTTATTGTTATTGATTTAGCTCAAACGTTTAAACTAATACTCTCTATTTAAACAAAATGCTTGATCAATATAAACTTGTACTCTCTCGTACTATTTATAGTATATTATAAATTAATATTAATTTTATAATAATAAATCTTCAGGACAATACTTATCTTGGAGTTTTCCTTTTAGTCCCGAGGCACCATAGATTTGTGACATGGTTTATTGGTTTTGGTCCAGAGGTCCTTACAGTAAAACAACAAAATATCCAGATATTAATGTAATATTACAGTTCTGACACCAACGTAATATAATAGTTCAGACACCAACGCTAAGATCCTCAAAATAATAAAATAATGGCCAATGCTTCACTTCGCCAAACAAAATAAAAAAGAGGAGAAAACAAAAACTCAAACGAAAAAAAATTAGGAATGTTGCAGTACGGTACATCCATCCGGTACCAGAGTTCTTACGAGAATGGCTTAATATGATGGGTACGGAAGTCCCATAGGTAGTGACACCTTAAATATTTTAAATTCAAACAACCCATGCAAACATCCACTGGGCACAAATGATCTCTTTGCGACTCCAGACAGACGTAATCAAAGCGGAAAAAATAAAACTCGTTGCAATATTAAAACTTACCTGATATTAAAGAATTGCTAAGGAGTTGAGTATTAGCAGTGGACGAAGCAACAAGTGAGCTCCTACGGATTAACAGCGGGCAAAGCACAACTTGCCCGTCCAGCTAAGTCGTAGAAATAATTTATTTAATTTAAATATTATCATTATTTTTTCCTTTTAATAAGTATAGTTATTTTGCATACTTATATATACAGGATTTTATTTTATTTCATTTTTCTTTTATTATTTTCTATTGGAAGACAGCAGTTGTGTCTTCATAGTATTTATTTTATTTGCAAATATACCTTTTATTTCTCTCTCTCGCAAGTATTTTAATTTTCTAAACTATTGAATTTAGTTAATTAAATATATATCCACAAATAGCAACGGAAAAATGAATAAACCTCCCGATATCCGATCCCCGAATAAAAAAAGGGTTAAACGTAGCTGGAAAAACGTCTACGAACAAGAAGAAAATGAAACGCTTGAACAAAAAAATAATAATAAATTTTTAGTAATAGAAAGGGATGAAGAAGGTGATCTTAAAAAAGTTTCGCCGTTCTTAATTTATAAAGTAATAAAAAATAATTGTGGTGAACCGAAAAATATTAAAAAACTAAGAAATGGAACTATTATAGTTGAAACAATTTCTAGGGAGCAATCCGAAAAACTTCTAAAACTGAATAATTTCGGCCCATTGATAAAAATTAAAGTAACTCCGCACCAAAAACTAAATATTAGCAAGGGAGTAATATTCTGTCCAGATTTAGATGGAGTAGAAGAAAACGAAATTTTAGAAGAATTAGGGGAACATTTTGTAAAAGAAATTAAAAGAATAGTAAGTAGGAAAGCGGGTATCGAAAGGAAAACACATTTGTATGTTCTTACTTTCTCATTACCTACTTTACCAGAATCTATCCGTGTCGGATTCCAAAAAATTAACGTTAAAATGTACATCCCCAACCCAATTAGATGTAGAACCTGTTTGAAATTCGGGCACTTTGCCGACAAATGCACAAAAACTCCAATATGTGCATACTGTTCAAAATCTGAACATAATGGAGTACCATGTGACTCAATAGTCCCAAATTGTGTGAATTGTGGAAACCACCATTCCAGTCTTGATCTAAAATGCCCTAAGCTGTTAGAAGAAAAACAAATTAAAACTATACAGTTTAAAGAAAAAATACCTTATAATGAGGCTAGGAAAAAATATAAGGAAACACACCATATAAAAGAAAACTTAAATTATGCTGAAGCAGCTAAAACTAGTAGGAAAGTAGGAATAGACGTAGGAAGCCAAACTGAAGAGTTTGAAAAATTTAATGTATCAAATAATATTAGTGCTCCTTCCAATGCTGGAGCTTCCACATCAGCCACTGATAAAACCAAGGCCCCCACTCCCTCATACCCCCTCCCTCCTCCCCTTCCTCCTCCCCCCCATCCTCCCACCGCTACCTCCACTCCGCCTTCATCTTCGTCTCTCAGAGTGGGCCGTGATAGGTCCGTCGGGAGATCTCGGTCGGCCTCGGAGAGCCGAACCGAAACTAGCCGAGTATCGCCGAAAAACGAGAACTCGGAAGTATTTAAAGCCCCGCCGCTCCAACAGCGGGATACGGCTCGCAAAAGTCAACAAAAATTAAGCAATAACCCGAAAAAGAAAAGAGATCCATCTAAAGGTAATGAAGGAAACGAAATGGAAATTACTTAAAATTAACTCTAACTAAAGATGTATATCAAACCCAAATTAACTCTCTTAATAACGTTAAAAGACAGAAATCATCAAGAAACAGATCTCCAATATATAATCATACTTATTTCATACCATAAAAATTATTATATACTGCAAAAAATAATACTTTTACCCAAAAAGATCAATAAAACAGTAATAATTAGAAATTTTTCCAAAACCGGAAAAATTAAACCCCTCTTAAAAATAGCATCAGCAATAATTTTCACACGATATCATATGAAAATGGAATTTACGAATTTTCTAGGCTGCCCAATCATAATATACTTTGTATACTTCAAGACTATAAACAATATTATTCCAAGCAAATACACTTTATGTATACACAATGTACATATACACTTAAAACATATATACATTAAATGCATATTTAAATAGAATTTAGATAGAATAAAAAAAAAAAAAAAAAAAAAAAAAAAAAAAAAAAAAATGTTTTGTCATCACCAAACTATAATTGTTATACCATAACTTACCAAACACCATGACAATAGTTAGTTGGAACTGTAACGGAATAAGCACACAATACGAAGAAATGAAGATCCTTATAGAAGACTCAAAGCCAACCATTTTATGTTTACAAGAAACAAAACTAAACCCCCAAAAAAGCTTACAGATAAAAGATTACTTAATACATAGAAAAGATAAAGAAATAGGAGAAGAAAGTAGATCACACGGAGGAGTTGTAACCGCAGTGAGAAAAGACTTATACTCCGAACAACTGGACGTGGAGACCCCCTTTCAAGCAATAATTACTAAAGTAAAACTTCGAATCACCGTAACAATATGTAACATATATCTGCCACCGACCGAGAGAATAAATGAGACAGCACTCATTCAACTCATTAATGGCCTTCCTAGCCCTTATATCGTAGTGGGAGACCTAAATGGGGCCCACCAAACCTGGGGCTCAACTACACCTAATACCAGAGGAAATATAATAAGAAGAGTTATAGACTCCACCGATTCACTCATTATGAATACTGGAGAAGCTACATATATTTGTCCCCGAACCGGATCTATGTCAGCACTGGACTTATCATTCGTCTCGCCAAGCCTGTACACCCAGGTTACCTGGAGTGTCTGTGACAACCAATATGGAAGTGATCATTTCCCTACAATGCTACGCTTCACCACCGAAATTACCAAGGTAAAAAGACACCCAAGATGGATCCTTGAAAAAGCTAATTGGGATGAATTCAAAGAAATTATTGAACAACCAGTAGACTATCGCTCAGAAAACATAAATGAAACAATAGAAATATTTACCCAGAATATAATAAATTCCGCTCTACTAACGATCCCAAAAACAAAAGGAAATCCCAAAACAAGCCATCCACCATGGTTCGACGAGGAATGCCGGAAAACCATTATTATAAAAAACAAAGCACTTAAAGAGTTTCAGCGAAACCCTACCCAGAGAAACTTAATAAACTATAAAAAGCTGAAATCAACTGTAAGACATCTTGTGAAAAATAAAAAAAAAAGTTCCTGGATTTCGTACGTTGAATCAATAAACATGAATACCCCAATAAAAAAAATATGGCAAAAAATTCATAGTATAGCTGGAAATTACAACACAGAGACCCCTATGCTAAAAATCCAAAACGACATTGTAAATGATCCAAAAACAATAGCGGAAAATTTAGTTCATCATTTTGCAGCAATATCAAACACTGACAACAGACCTCACCCATACGAAAACCCTCAAGAAATAGATTTCGCACTTACAAACAACAAAGACAGCATATTTTTGGAAGACTATAATCGTCCATTTACGAAATGGGAGTTGCAAACGGCAATTGACGAGTTAAAGTGCTCTTCCCCCGGAAACGATGAAGTGCACAATAATATGATCAAAAATTTTCCCTGTGAAATTAATAGAAAACTTCTCGAAATATTTAATAAAATATGGGAAACCTCCACATATCCCCAAGCTTGGCGAGAATCGATAGTTATCCCAATACTTAAACCAGGGAAAAATAAATTACACCCTAACAGTTACCGACCAATATCACTCACCAGCTGCTTATCTAAATTATTCGAGAAAATGGTCAACAGACGTCTGGTATGGATGATTGAAAAATATAACCTTTTATCGCCTATACAAAGTGGTTTTAGAAAAAGTAGATCAACAACGGACCAACTCGTGACAATGGAAGCAGAAATTCTGAACACTTTTGTAGAGCAAAAAGAAGCAGTCGGCATATTTTTTGACTTCGAAAAGGCATACGACACTGTTGACCGAAAAATAATTTTAGAAGCATTATATGAATGGGGCTTCAGAGGTTCAATGCCCAAGTTTATACAAAGCTTTCTACAAAAAAGATTTATTAGAGTGAGAATAGGCGAATCGCTTTCCAGTCGTAGAGAAACTATAAATGGCATCCCACAGGGAAGTGTCTTGAGTTGTACTTTATTCGCTATTGCTATTAACTCGATAATCAAAGTAATCCCTGGAACAATAAAAGCGTTCCTCTACGTTGACGACCTGACGATTTTACTCAGATTCAGCAATTATGAGTGGATGAATAGAACCCTCCAAACAACGCTCAACAAGCTACAAGCCTGGTCTCAAAACAATAACCTCCGCTTGTCAACTGAAAAAACCAGAGGTATATTATTCTCAAAAAAAAGAACTCCGAGCCCAGTACCCGAACTTCACATGTATGGCAACACCTTAACGTTTTGTGAAGATGTTAAATTCCTCGGCCTGGTTTTAGACCGTAAGTTAACCTGGTTAAACCATATTAAGCACTTGCGAGAGGAATGTTTTAAGCGTCTAAGATTAATGAAAGTACTGGCAAGAACTACCTGGGGAGCTGATAGAAAGACAATGTTGATGATCTACAACAGTATTATAAGATCCAAGCTAGATTACGGTAGTGTGGTATATTCCTCCGCCAAAAGAAATTACCTCTTACTCTTGGACTCAATTCACCACGCTGGGATCAGGCTCTCTACTGGAGCGTTCAGGACAAGCCCAATAGAAAGTCTCTGTGCAGAGGCCTCAATGGCTCCACTCCTCTTCAGAAGACAGGAACTAGCAACTAATTACGTAGCAAAACTAAAGCTCCAACCTACAAATCCGGCTTATCCTCATATATTCCAGCCCCATAACGTTAGAAAATATGAAAGAAACCAAAGAACACCTGCTCCTCTAGGCATCAGGCAAAAAGAAGTAATAAGAGAAATTTATGACATGGTCAGAGACCCGGCTGAACCCATCCTTCAATCTCCTCCCTGGAAATACCAACCGTTTACAATAGATTTAACCTTTAAAAAAATGATACCAGGCTTATATAACTACAAACACTACAATATAGAAAATAAATATTCAGGATATGAAATAATATTCACGGATGGATCAAAGCAAAATGAGAATGTCGGTTTCGCAGTAATAAAGAACGGGATGGCCAAAAAGTACAAATTACCCTCATATTCTTCAATATACACTGCAGAACTACAGGCGATCTCTACAGCACTCTATTTATCCATAAACAGTGACCACTCCAAAATACTAATATGTTCTGACTCGTTTTCTGCTATCCAAAGTATACGAAATTTTAATAAAACTGGGCCAACACTGAATAAAATTCACAATTATATAGATATATTGAATAGCCTCAATAAAAGTGTAACTTTCCTCTGGACTCCAGGACATTCCGGGATACCAGGAAATGAAGCAGCCGACAAAGCAGCGAAAGATGCAGCTCACTTGAATATTCCAGCTCTCCAGATTTACGAGCCGAATGATGTTAAGAAATACCTAAGGCAGAAAGTCAGGAAAAACTGGGAATCAATGTGGGCAGAAATCCCAATAACGAACAAATTACGAAATATAAAGAAAACGACAAAGAAGTGGGTAAACGTTGCGAGAAAAAACAGAAGAGAAGAAGTAGTCATGACAAGGTTGAGGATAGGTCATACCAACCTTACTCATGTGCATTTAATTACAAAAGAGGCCCAACCGAACTGCGAAAACTGCAGGGCTCCACTAACCGTCCAACACATAATAGAGGATTGCATATCACTACGCCAAGCATTTGAAAACATAAAATTACCCCGTAATAGAGAACTAGTACTGGGAGACTCAGAAGAATCGACTGATAAAATTATACAAATATTGAAAGATACTCAATTATACCATAAAATATAATGTAACAATTTTCTTTATAGGTGAGATGTGCGTTTGATAAAACTGTAAATAAAATTCCAACTGTAAATAAGATTCCAACTGTAAATAATATAATACAAATTGTAAATAATATTCCAACTAATATAATATATATAATGTAAATAGGTACTATGTAAGATATGATGCCTATAAAAAAAAAAAAAAAAAAAAAAAAAAAAAAAAAAAAAAAAAATTAATTAATCTTAAAAAAAAAAATTAAATAATATTAAAAAAAAAAAAAAAAAAAAAAAAAAAAAAATTTAAGGTTTATAAATAAAATATCATTAATTATTGGAGTTTAAATATTTGTAAATAAACACAAAATAGCTTTAAGATAAGAATTAATCCTGTAGACTATTGTTAACCAAAGATAGTTTTGAATAGTTTTCATAGTTTTGAAATATACTGGAAAGTAAATATCACCTTGAATACGAGGTAAGCTTAGCACGGATAGGGCGTAATGACCTGAGATGTTGATCGCCCGCAAAAATTGTAATCTAATCTAAGAATTGCTAATGATTTATTAAAATAATGATGAACACTACTAAAGTTTGTTTTGACCTATTGTTGTAAGATTCATTTGACTCTAATTATTTTTTTGAAAATGCTCTTTGGAGGTTCATACATAGTGATGGGAACATTTGGACATTCCCCACTTGTTAAACATTAGCTGTACAAACCTATCCCATCATTGATAATAATCAAAAACACACATTTCTTTTCTATCAATAACCATAAACACTACCGAAAGCCCTGTCTATTTTTTCTCAAAAAGAGTCAATAGCTTCTCACACACGCTAATATTCCTATGTTTATGAAACATGGGATTATCATGTCTGGATACCTAGGGAAGCTACTGTGAATTTTTCCAACAAAATTTCCTCAAGGGTTCTTGGTGAAGGGGGAAATCTCAAAGAAAAACTCAAATCAGATGGTTGGGGCATGTTGCACATATGCTAAGACTCGAGACTCATTTCCCAAATGCCTGCTGAAGGATCGCCCTAATGGTAGTCGCGGTAGAGGAAGACCCCACCTTAAGTGGCTGGACCAGGTGGAGAATATTTTAAAGAGGATGGTAGGATAGAAGTATTTTGTATTTTAGTGATAATCTGTCGAATTTGTTCGTTGAGTGGGTCATGAATATAATTGTTAAGGGCTTGGAGACAAGATTGACTATTGGTGTATATGTTAATTGTTTCAATGTACATTAGACTGTTTAGTATTGCCAGTGTTTCGGCATGATTGTTTGTACATAAGAGTCATAATTTATATTTCTGGATGTCAGTTAGTTCGTTCTTGAGAAATACCACGAAAGCACAGCCAACGAAGTCACCTTCTTTACTTCTGTCAGTTCTGCATCGGCTTCATCAAATCTTTAGCCATCATTCATCAATTCATCATAAGCTAAAAACTGAAAAAAGGTTGGGATTTTCCCCTCAAGGGCTTAATCCTTGAGGAAATATTGGAAAATTTCACTGTAGCTTCTCTGGGTACCAATACATGATATTCCTAAGTTTCATTAAAATGGGAATATTTGCAAAGTATAAAGTAAATATGGGCTAAAAGGAAAAGAAGTGCCAAATTTAGTCCAACAGATATGAACGTCTTCAAAAACACCCTTACGGTAGGGCAGCAGCTCTACATTTTGATATTTCTAAATATTGAAAATTTTAAGAAAGATAAATTGGCAGTATATATATATATATATATATATATATATATATATATATATATATATACTAGGTGACATGCTACTCATGCGACAAACTTCACCAGTAGATTCTCCACCATAAAATCATTTCGGAATAATTTCGCTTTTTATCGATTTTGAAAGATATTACTACCTGGCATCGGAAAACCGTGATATCTTTAAATCTGAAAATTTCTCCGAAAAGCTGATAGCACAGTTGAAATCTACATTAATTGTTCAATAATTAAATGCTCATTTCAAAATTTTTGGGCCAATTTTTCGTGTTTTATTTCAGCCAGAACAACAAAATAAGTGAAAAATTTTACAAATCGGAAAGTGTTTAACATAATCCAGAGTTTCTAATTTTAGTTTCAGAAGGCAGCAAAGTTGAGGGAAAATACCTCATTTAATAACGCTTCTAACGCACTCTTCATTTTTTAATTTGGTATTTCTAAGACCAAGATATGGATGACATAAAGAGAAAAAATTATGGTTCAAGGATTGTTAATGCTTGAGAATTTGCATATTAAATTTGAAAAAACTAATACAACTCACCAATATCTTTAAAATAAATTTATTTTTAATCATTTTATTTATCTTCAAATTGGAATCTGCAATACACAAACGTGCCCATTTTCTCATACTCCCAACTGTCACACCAAAAGTGAGAAAACGTCGAAGTTTTTCAGCAGCGGCGATGATCCTTGCTCTCAAATTGTCTATGTTTGTCACTTCAGTGCGATAGATCAGTTCCTTGAGATATCCACAGACGAAATATTCCATGGGGTTGAGATCAAGAGATCTTGGTGGCCATAGAACTGTCCCATCACGGCCGATCTACTTTTCGAATTTCTGTCAAATACGCCTGAACTATTCTAGAGGAGTGAGGAGACGCACCATTACTGCCAAAAACTGTGTCCCCACTCCTCTAGAATAGTTCAGGCGTAGTTGACAGAACATTTGTGTATTGCAGAGTACGGCTTCCAATTTGAACATAAATAAAATGATTAAAAATAAATTTATTTTGAAGATATTGGTGAGTTGTATTAGTTTTTTCAAATTTAAAATGTAAATTCGCAAGCATTAACAATCCTTGAACCATAATTTTTTCTCTTTATGTCATCCATATCTTGGTCTTAGAAATACCAAATTAAAAAATGAAGAGTGCGTTAGAAGCGTTATTAAATGAGGTATTTTCCCTCAACTTTGCTGCCTTCTGAAACTAAAATTAGAAACTCTGGATTATGTTAAACACTTTCCGATTTGTAAAATTTTTCACTTATTTTGTTGTTCTGGCTGAAATAAAACATGAAAAATTGGCCCAAAAATTTTGAAATGACCATTTAATTATTGAACAATTAATGTAGATTTCAACAGTGCTATCAGCTTTTCGGAGAAATTTTCAGATTTAAAGATATCACGGTTTTCCGATGCCAGGTCGTGATATCTTTCAAAATCGATAAAAAGCGAAATTATTCCGAAATGATTGAGAATCGGACCATGGTCAATATGAACTTTTTTATTCATTTTATGGTGGAGAATCTACTGGTGAAGTTTGTCGCACGAGTAGCATGTCACCCTGTGTATATATATATATATATATATATATATATATAGATATCACGGTTTTCCGGTGCCAGGTCGTGATATCTTTCAAAATCGATAAAAAGCGAAATTATTCCGAAATGATTTTATGGTGGAGAATCTACTGGTGAAGTTTGTCGCATGAGTAGCATGTCACCCAGTATATATATATATATATATATATATATATATATATATATATATATATATATATATATACAGTAAAACTTCCCTGTAACAGACACTGATGGGGAATGATAATTTGTCCATTAGAGAGAAGTGTCCACTAACGGGAAGTTGAAAGGGAGAAATCAGGTTTGTATATATATATATATATATATATATGAATTAATATGATAAATTTAACTAAGTTTTTCATTTTTTTATCAAGATCAAATACTTCCTAATAGTGCATTCAGTAAAATTTGCTACTAGTTACAAACTTTTCATAATTGAAGAACATATCAGACTTGTCTTTTTCTTATGACCTTCTACCTATTACCTACTGCAGTAAAAATAGTATCAGTTGATCCAGGTATTATGGTAGGATTATGGTAGTGGACTCTTTTTTAGTTGAACAATACTTTACTAATGATTTTCTTTCAAACGTTATAGCACCTCCATTCCATTCAACCTGGACAAAATCATGTGGGTGGGGGACAGAGGAAGGCCCCACATCTTCCTCTTTATTTTTGAATTTTTCAGAATTTTAGTGAATTTCCTGAGGAATCATTTTTCCAAAATCATAGTTTGAAGGGTTGATGCATGCTATTATAGATAAAATCTGGTGCGATGCGCACAACACATAACTTTCACTTTCCTACTTACTTAGATTAGAAATTGACGTGTTTTGATTAATATGTAAACGCCATTCCTCAACTTCAAACATTTTTCCACATTTATTTACTTAATTTTGTTTGTCTCCATAAGTTATAAGATTGTAATTTGTATTGCAAAACTTGAAAGTTCTCCATACTTTTCGATTCATTATTGTTTTTTTTTTTGCTTGCTTGTTTTTTACCGTGAGTTGCTTTTTGTAAATATATCATGAAGGTGAATCGATAGAGGGTGCATTTACGTCTTGTAGTAAATTAAAACTTAATTTTCAAATGTTTGTTTCTTATGCCTTTCCAGAAACCGAGAACTATTACTGTTCTGCTAAAACCACTTTAAATTGCATTCATTAATCTATTATGGAACTAAAGTAAAATATGATTAATTAAAGATTATCTTATAACATTTTTTTTTTTCCCACCGTAAACTGCTTTAAATAATTTAAGCATCACGTATTTACTCTCTAAAGTACACTAAATTTGTTTTATTAAATAAAAGTTTTTATTTTTAAATAAAAGTTTTTATTTGTGATAATATGGGAATGCAAGCATAATACTCCCTAAAGCATAATAATACACATCTGATTTTATTATTCTCTATTTAGTTCTTGAAAACTTCAGTTAGTTACCATGAGAACAAATAATGTCATTAAAGGCGTACTGGGCATGCATGGGCTCAACGTTTGTTTGCTTAACGCCCCTTTATGCTGCTTAGGCTAATCGGACAATGGGAGTCCTAAATTTTGCCTATCCAGGTTGAATTAGGATAGGGATCTTTAAAGAGTACCTGACATCACACAGTCTCCATTTTACGTCCTATCCAAGGAACGGCATAGCTAAGGATTTTTTTACTCCCTTTAAAAATCCTAGGGCCACTACGGGACGCTAACCCATGACCTTTAGTATTATAGGTTGTGGGCTCAACGTGTTTCATGAGTTGTCAGAATTTTTTCTTGTTTATTTCTCCTTAGGTAGATAAGATAAAAATTGGAAAATTCAAAAATAGAGGGTTAAGAGTTGGAACAGTGATACAGTATTAAAATAGTGTTACATTATTGTTAAAATAGACCTATTCTGTTATAGAATGTGGATGAAATAGTAAAAAGAGTAAAAATTATTGAAATTTGTTCGGAATCCTAGCATCTCAAAGGATGTAAACGAGCACTATTTGGCGATAATAATTGGAAAATCCAAATATAAAAGGGTAAGTGCGGGCTTCCCCTATATTCCATGTTTCATGTTCAAAAATAATTGTTACCATTACACACCCATCCCCTTATCCCTATGTGAACACTTAAGTTGGCTTCCAGGTAAGATAACTTGTAACCATAGCTCACCCATCCACTTCACCCTGTGTGGATACTTATATTTTCTTACCTGGAAGGCTGGCTTATGAAACAGGAATGGACTAAGAAGCAGTATAAGAAATTCCCATATCTTATAGGTTATCGTAGCTTGGAGTGAACCTTAGTAAACGAAAGAGTAAAAAAGTTATGAATTTCGTCCGCTATCATAACTCGAAGGATAGATGCACACTATCATTGATAAAAATTGGAGAATTCAAAAATTTAGGTGCAAGTGCAATAGCAGTAGAGGTAGGTGGGTTAGGTCGGTCCCCCCTCCTCGAAGATCTGAATTTAATATCAACTTTAATATAGTGGACTAATTATAGTCAATAATTAAAAAATTATAGTCCTGAGAAGTAAAAATTTGGTATCATAAACAATGATATATTTCATTATCGCAGATATTGTAATCCATGAATGGGCTTAGTTTTTCATCTCAACTTGAGTTATTATTATTTATTTTTTTCGTCATTAATATTTTATAATTTGTAGACATGCCTGAACCTATTGCTGAAATCAAAAACTGGTACTAAATTAGCTGAGGGAAATGACACTTTGACATTAAAAGATTTGCAGTTTGAAAAGAAAAAGATACATTGCTATTTAGGTATTCCTCTTTTTTCATATTAATTCTAGAAAGATAATTATAGCCTTGTTACAGATTAATTAAAATACAGTAGGTAAAAAAAAAGGAAAAAAAATCATATGCTTAGTTAATTTACCCAAAAATTTTATATATAAAACTGGCCAATTACAGAGCTTTAAATAAGACAAGGTGTATGAGACTGAACATCTTATCCAAAGTAAGGATGGTGAAAGTTGTATGATGCATGCCTCATACTAGATTTTCAACCTTTCTGTGTTTATTGTATGTTATTAAATTATATGTGTTTACATATATAGGACCAGGATAGCAGAGTGTGTTAGAGCACAACTAAGTATGAAAGAATTACCATTTGATTTTTATGAATATTCAGCAAAAATTAAAAATGGTTTAAAAAACAAAAGAAATGCAATGGAAATAATAATTTTCTTTCAATTTGTTTGAATACCAATCAACTGTTAATTAAAATGATCTAAATAAAATATTAAATCCGATGTTAAAAATACAACACAATCTTTTCGGCAGTGACGCACGAAAATTTTTGGAACTGGAAATTATGAAAATCCTAAAATTCTTATTTGATGATAAAAAGTGTTGTAACACTTAAGTGGGTTAACAATATTTATTAAAAGAAAAATAACAATTTTCAATGCCACACGAATTATAACAAAACAAATATTTGAACAGGTTACAAAAATTATCACTTTGTAACACAGATAACCATATGACTTTATCAAAGACTAACTGTCCAGTCCTCTCTCCTTATAAATAGTCGTAAGGAGAATGGTCTAGAACCTCATGGAACGGCGTGGATGGTACTCGAACTTCGTAGTCACAAATACATGCTATGACAGTTTGTTCCTACTGTTAGTTTGTCCCAACAAAGGATCTGGGACTTTTAAACCATATGTTTTTGTTTGATTTTACAGTGTAATAAAAATAACTGGATAACTAAATGTATGAATAATGTTTTGACCAAAAGTAAATAAATCTAGAGTAGTAGGTACAAATAAGGTTAAATATAAGGACTAGGTCTTGCTTTAGGTTTTATGTATTTTACTATTTGTTGCAAATAATTAAAATTTGCATTTTATAATGTCATTTATCCATAACCAGTTGTTTTTTTTTATATTAGGGAAATGTTATCTTAACCTTGGTGATCTTCAAAAATGTTCACAAGAGTTGAATGAAGTTGCTTCTGAAAGTTACTTGTTTAGTGTTGAGGCATTAGCAAATAAACTTGTCTTGAATGCAAAAATGTTTAAAAGGAGCTATGTTGAAAAAAAGAGAACAGAAATAGCTTTGTCATCCTTTGTATACACTGTTCTATCAGACCTGTACTTAGTAAGTTCATTTCTTTTTTAAATTTAATATTTTGATATATAACATTTAACACTTATGACACAATATAAAATACATTGGTTTTTTATTGAGACAAACCTTTTTTTTAAAATTATAACTAGTAAGTTAGACTATTTATGATTTCAATAATGTCTTTATGAATTTTTATTGTGTTTCATCCATCAGTAATCACTCATTAGAGAGTTTATTTTAGCACTTATTAATTCAAATTACTAGAGCCTTTCCCTCAGAGAAAATTAGATTCATATTGTGAATAAATGAAGATGTATTAATTAAATAATCAAAAGTAATCAGATTAGAAATCTATATATATCTATATATATATATATATATCTATATATATATATATATATATATATAGATATATAAATATATCTATATATATATATATAAACACGAACAGACCCGACCAGACGTTGCTGTGGCTATAATGCATTGAATTAATTATATCCTATTTTTTTTAATGCAGTCAAATCAAAATTCACTAATAAAGATAAAAATCTGGTGCGTGCGCGCAACACACAACTTTCACTTACCAACTTAGATTATAAATTAATGCGTTGTGTTAATGCCACTTCTCACTCAGTTACACATTTTTCCACATTCATTTCTTATTTTTGTTTTCTTTTGCTCTATAACAAACACTAATTTCTTTTATTATTAAATAAAAGTTTTTACTTGAGATAATTCGGCAATGCAAGCATAATACTCCAAGTCGACTGATTTTATAATTCTCTATGTACTTGTTGAATGAATATTTCATTTATTTCCCATGAAACAAATCATTTCCATTAAATGAACAGAAGGGCATTAATTATGAACAATAGTCTGTCATTAAAAGTGTCCTGCGTGGGATCAACGTGTTCTATGAGTTGACTGAATATTCTTCTTTTTTTCTCCTCTTTATGTTTACTTGGTTTTTATCATATCTCATATTTAGCCATTTTTTATTTTTAGGCGTAATGAGAGACAGTTTATTTCTCCATATAAACAAAAACAAAGATACTTCATAGGAAACAAAAACAAACAAAAAAGGCCCCTACCCCATTTAAGCCCCCCCCCCCCGAACATTTTAATAATGATAAAGCTTACTTGATATTAAAGAACACCTAATTTTCATTAAACATGACGAATTTGATGAAAATCGTTAAAGCCGTTTCTGAGAAAATCAAAAAAAAAAAAAGGTAAAAATTGCAAAAATAGTTAAGAAATAAAGTGCCCCCTCCGTTAGAGCAATTTTGATGAAATGCGGGCTATCACATCTTTAACATATACATATGTCAAATACCCAGTTTGATCAAAATCGTTAAAGCCGTTTTTGAGTAAATAAAAAAAACACGTGAAAATGATACGAAATTTATTAAGTAAAGTCCCCCCTCCGGTAAATCAATTTTGATGAAATTTCTACAGTCATATCTCGGGCATATAAATACATCAAATACCCAGTTTGATCAAAATCGTTAAAGCCGTTTTTGAGTAAATAAAAAAAACACGTGAAAATGATACGAAATTTTTTAAGTAAAGTCCCCCCTCCGGTTAATCAATTTAGATGAAATTTTTACAGTCATATCTCTGGCATATTAGTACATTAAATACTCAGTTTAATCAAAATCGTTAGAGCCGTTTTTGAGAAAATAGAAAAAAACGTAAAAAGTTATTATATAAAGTACCCCCTCCCTTTGAGCAATTTCGATGAAATTTTTGCTGTCACATTGCGGGCATATACCTAAACTAAATACCAAATTTCAGGTTCGCACGGTTTATAGTTTTTGAGCTAGTCTGTTCACACACACACAGACCATTTCGCGGGACTTGGTCATTTGGACTCAGGGGACCCCAAAACGTGTATTTCCGTTGAAAACCGGAAGTCGAAATTTTTCACGATCGCAATACTTCCACTTACTATATATTTCATATATAGGTAAGTGAAAGTAAAAACGTTTCAGCTAATCTAAGAACCAACGGTATTTAAAATAGAACTTAAGGCCAAATTCAAAATTGTCTGGTAAAGAATTTAGAAGGGTTAATGTTTTTATTGTAAAATGGAAAAGGAACTAATGAAGATTATAATTGGAATAAGGATTAGTACAATTACAATAGACAGCGAAAATGTACCTAATTTATCTTTTGCCATAATACATATTAATTAAAATCAGAATATAACACGGTTATACCTGAAACTGTTGTGGAAATTTCTCAAACCATGTGAGAAAACCATATGTTCTTACAGTAATACTTATCAAAACAAAAAATTTAATTTTATGAATGAGATAATTTATAACTTTTATAATTATTATTTACATTTTCCTATATTATTAGAATTCACAGTTTTTATTTATAGTAGTGCTAATAGGTTATGATTTTCGTTAACCTGTCTTTTGCTAAAACAAATAGATTCGATTTTTTTCCCCACACGTGTGTGAAAAGGCGTAACATAATTGCCCATGGGAAAAACACGGATTTTCCAAGTCCAAGCAGGAAAAAATAGATTTGGCTTCCCACCCTACATATCGAAAAAAAAAATTGAGTGTTGTGTCATTTGGAATGACACAACAGTGTGGTGTCATTCTTGGAAATTTATAGAACTTACAAATAATCACACACAATCGTAGTATAATAAGCATTTAATTTGCAATAAAAGAAATATAAACAAGATATAATTGGACAAAACTACACACAATGAGCCGAATTTCATCAAAATCGGTTGAGTAGTTTCTGAGTTTACCTCACACAAACATCGGGACACAAGATTTTTATATATATAAAGATTTAAATATATTGTAATATTATTCCATTTTTATTTTGAAATGTGTGTGGGAAAACAAATGGTCAGAGGTACTATTTCTCTCAGCAGTAGCCAATCAGGTGCAGCGTAGGAATATGAGCAGGAGGGGAGAGCATGTGAGGAGCGTGTGTTGTTTAGAGAGGGGTACCAGGTACCAGAGGGTAGAGCTAGTTGGTCAAGGACAATTGTGAGAAGAGAAGAAAAATTGAAGCTGCATTGTCAGGATGTGAAGTAGGGGGAGTTTGGATTAGGAAAGAAGAAAAGAATATTGGTGTGCAGCAGTGGGAGCGTGTATTAAGACATGGTTGATCGCCCTAAAGGTGAATAAAGTGAAGTGAAGCAAAGGCCTGGGTAATATTATAATTTAAATTATGAGATCAATTAATGAGTGCTAATTTGTCAACCCAACCTGAGATTTTTACTAAACTTGTCATTTAAAATAATAAAAAACTTGTTAAAAAATATTCTGTTTAAATCCTAACAAAGAAACCTTACAATATATATATATATATATATATATATATATATATATATATATATATATATTATATGTATGTATGTATAAGACATATGCGGTACGCTTTCCATTGAGCCACCGAGCTCGCTTCCAAGCCGAGCAAATCTCTCCTCTTCACTGATCCCACTACCCGGATCTCATTCGTTTCATATTTGTGAGACATTTTTGCATTTTACAATTGTTGTACATACCAAAATTGATGTTTTCATTTCTTAAATGTTCTTTTTATTTCTTTGGTTCATCCTGGTAAATATTGCATTTTAAAAAAACACCTCGTTTGAACTCCATCTTTTTCACTCTCTACTAACTGTCTTTGTATCAACAGAAATACAGGTTTTGGGGTTTGAGGGTTGGTCTGACCACCAAATAACCAAGTCCTGCGAAATGGTCTGTGTGTGTGTGCGTGTATGCGTGCGTATGAGCGTATATGTGTGAAGAGACTAGCTTAAAAACTATGAAATAGTATCGAAATCGGTCTAACTGAAAGGGCACTTTATTTAATAAATTTGGTCTCATTATTACTTCTTTTTTAATTTTTTCAAAAACGGCTCTAACGATTCTGATTAAACTCTTCATGTTCAATAAGAATCAAGTATTGTCTAAGTAAGTTTTATCACCATAAAAATGTGCTGAGGGGGGTTTAAATGGCGAAGGAAACTTTTTTGTTTTCCTATAAAGTACCTTTGATTTTTTAAAATAATTTATTTTTGAAGAGAAAAGATTTGGGTCCGCCAGTAGTTGGTATGCTAACCATGTCATGCAGAAGACCCGGGTTCGACTCCCGGCGGAGCCAAATCTTTTCTCTTCAAAAATAAATTATTTAAAATAATTTAAAAACAAGGTTGGTGTTGTGGTTAGCATGGCAACCTACAATACTAAAGATCGCGGGTTCAATTCCAGCGGTGGCCCTAGGATTTTTTAATGGGAGTAAAAAATCCTTAGCTATGCCGTCCCTCGTATAGGACGTAAAATGGAGGTCCCGAGCCTGTACAATGTCAGGTTCTCGTTAAAGATCCCTATCCTAATTATACCTGGATAGGCAAAATTTATGACTCCCACTGTAGCATCGTCCGATTAGCCTTAGTAGCATAAAAATGGACGTTAAACAAACAAACAAACAAAAACAAGGTGGTTAGCCACAATAATGATTTCATTAATACCTTTGATTTTGTATATATGGAGAAATCGACTGTCTCTCGTTATACCTAAAATTAAGAAATATCTAGTAAACATATACAGGAGAAAAAAAAAAAAAAATTATGGCAACTCAGCCAGAATAATGACAGACCATTATCTATAAGTAAAGTCGTTCTGTCCATGGAAAAGTTGTCAGTGTTTTGGAACATAATGGAAATTACTTGTTTCCATGGTAACTAAATGAAGTTTTCAAGAACTAAATAGATGATTATAAAATCAGATGGGTGGGAGTATTATGCTTGCCTTCCCTTATTATCACAAATAAGGACTTTGATTTAAAGATAAAAGAAATTTAGTGTACTTTAAAGAGTAAATACATGATTCTCACATTATTAAAGCAGCAATGAAAAAAATTAAGATAATCTTTAATCAATTATATTTTATTAAATTAATCCAATCTTAATTTGTGGCTGACCACCATTTTTAAATTATTTTGAAATAATTTATTTTTTGAAGAGAAAAGATTTGGCTCCGCCGGGAGTCGAACCCGGGTCTCCTGCGTTACATGCGAGGATGCTAACCACTACACCACAGAGCTCGGCTCAAGGCAGAGCAAATCCTTCCTCTTCACTGATACCTACTCCCCCTATCTCACAAGTTTTGCAAGTAGTAGCGGGAGGTGGACAAATTTTGTCCAATTTATGATATTTATTGACATAAGTCAATTTTTTTAAATTATTTTAATTAATCCAATCTTAATTTGTGGCTGACCACCATTTTTAAATTATTTTGAAATTAGTGGTTAGCATCCTCACATGTAACGCAGGAGACCCGGGTTCGACTCGGCGGAGCCAAATCTTTTCTTTTCAAAAAGTAAATTATTTCAATTATATTTTAGTTTACGAACTTCCAGAATAGATTTCTGAATGTATTGTAACACTTATGTGGGTTAAAGAATATTTATTAACAGAAATATTCAGTTATCACAATGCCAACGAATTATTAAAACTTAAATATATGAGCAGGTTACAAAATTGATAAGTTTATCACACACAATCATATGACTTGAGCAACACAGTCAAGACACAGACTTCAACTAACTCATTCAGTCTCTGCCCCTTATATATATCGTAAATAGTGGGGCCTGGAATCTTCTAGAACAATGTCGGCAATTCTCCGTCATTCCGGAATGATCTAGACAAAAACAGTTTGTTCCAACCGGTTATTTTGTTCCAACATGCGGTCCAGGAGGTTACGCCATATGTTTTTTTTTATTTGCTTATCGATTTAACTTTACACTGCCCCCTCCTTAAGGTCTGGCCACACATGTCCGCACCGTAGCAATAATACAGGTTATGTTCAGAATATTTTTAATTTAACTTGCATATCACCTTTAGTTATGCCTAAAGCTCAAGCCACACATGTCAGACAAAGGCCACTTTAGGCATAACTAAAGGTAATATGTAAGTTAAATTAAAAATATTCTGAACATAACCTGTATTATTGCTACGGTGCGGACAAGTGTGGCCAGACCCTTAGAGACATTCCTCCTGGATGTCTTCTTTTCCATGCTTCTGCTCCCTAGGTCAAACGAAAGGTCTCTTCCGTAATCTGCTGCCCCTGTTCATCTTCGTGGTTCCTTGCATATGGCGCCAAGCGATTATAATGGACGATTATAGCCCTTCCTTTGGGATGCTTGGAGACCCTGTAGATCACATCATTGATGCGCTTCTTTATCAGGTAGGGTCCCTCCCAGTTCTTCTGCAACTTTGGGCAGAATCCTCGCTTTCTTCTTGGATTATAGAGCCAAACGAGTTCTCCTTCCCTGATCGGCTTTACTCTTGTTGTGTCTCTTCATCCGGTTGCTGGCCAAACGAAGATTCTTGCGAACTAGCTCGTGCGTGTATTCTATTCTCTTCTGGAGTCCGGATACATAGTCTTGCCCAGATAGATCCACCCCAGGTTTGCTGCCAAAAATGAGGTCACAAGGTAACCTTGTGCCTCCTTGGTAACCTTGGTAACCTCATCTCTCGACCGAAGAGAACTCTCGTAGGTGTCTGTCCAGAGGATTCATTAACTGCAGAGCGGTAGGCCATGAGGAAATATGGGATCTGACGGTCCCAATCTCGTTGATGGTCAGAGGTTACCTTGGAAAGGTACTTTATAAGGGTTCGGTTCATCCGTTCTACCATTCCGTCAGACTGTGGATGGAGGGCCGTAGTCCTGGTCTTTCGAATCCCAAGCCTCTTGCAGACTTCCTGGAATAATGTGCTCTCGAAGTTCCTCCCCTGATCTGAATGCAGTTCAATTGGTACTCCGAAACAGGTGATGAACTCCTTCACCAAAACGTCGGCCAAGGTAGCAGCCTCTTGGTTGGGGACAGCATATGCTTCCACCCACTTGGAAAAACAGTCCACGATTTCTGGGAATGGTCCTAATATGTCCATAGCTACCCTTTCGAAGGGGTTTCCCGCAATATACTGCTGCATCCGAGCACGGCGTTTGCGAGCTGGTCCGTTGCTTGCAGAGCAGGTGTTACATTTACGGCACCAGTCCCTGACATCCTCAGAGCAGTTCACCCAGTAGAACCTTTCGCGTACTTTCTGGAGTGTTTTCGTCACACCAAGGTGTCCTCCTGACACTTCATTATGTAGCAGACGAAGTACCTCCGGCACGCAGGTCCTCGGTATCAGAAGCTATTTCCTGGATAGGCTGCCGTTTACATTCTCCACAACCCTCTTGAGCAAGCCATTTTCTATTACAAGGGAGTTCCACTGTGCCCAGTACGCCTTCAAAATAGGTGAGAATGGTGCTACCTCTTGCCAAGTTGGGCGGTGATTGGCTAGTTTCCAGTCCCGTATCATTTTCAACTCAGGATCATTTTCTTGCCTATCCCGGATTGTATCAGGTGTCCATTCTTCACTCACTACTCCAACGGCGCAAAGGTTGGCCTCCTTCTGTTCGATTCGGCTACAATGGGAACAATTAGGCGGGCATGGTCTTCTAGACAGGGCATCTGCATTGCGATGTCTTACACCTGGTCTGTGTTCAATTTCAAAAATGTTTTCCTGGAGTTTTTGAAGCCATCTGGCAACTTGGCCCTCAGGATTCCTGAAATTTAGCAGCCACTTCAAGCTTGCATGATTAGTCCTCAACAAAAACCTCGTACCATACAAGTATTTGTATAAATGGTCAACGGACTTAACAACAGCCAGGAGTTCCCGCCTGGTTACGCAATAATTACGCTCAGGTTTTGATAGCGTCTTGCTGAAGTATCCGATAACCCGTTCCTGGCCCTCCTGCAGTTGTGATAAAACTCCGCCAATGCCTTCTTCGCTGGCGTCTGTATCTAGGATGAATTTGCCTCCTGGAACTGGGTAGCCCAAGATTGGAGCCGAGGTCAACCGTTCCTTCAGGGCGTCAAACGCTTCTTGACACTCGTTGTTCCAGCTGAAAGCTTTACCCTCTTCAGTCAATCGGCTCAGAGGCTTCGCAATGTCTCCAAACTTCCTTACATACCGGCGGTAGTAGGAACAAAGGCCCAGGAAACTTCGAATCTGCTGCTTATTGACAGGGGTAGGCCATTGCTGGACTACCTGAATTTTTGCAGGGTCCACCGCAACTCCTTCTCCACTGACGAGGTGTCCTAAATAGGCTACCTTCGTTTGAAAAAGATGACACTTCTTTGCGTTCAACGTCAAATTGGCCGCTTTAAGCCTCTTGAAGACCTCTTCAAGATTTGACAGGTGTTCCTCAAACGTCCGGCCAACCACTATGACATCATCGAGGTACACGAGGCATATCTTCCAGGACAAACCTCTCAGAATGTTCTCCATCAGGCGTTCAAAGGTCGCAGGAGCGTTGCAGAGGCCGAATGGTAAAACCGTGAACTGCCTTAGTCCTGACCCAGTGGTAAACGCAGTCTTTTCCTTGTCAGCAGGGTCCTTGCCAGTATCCACTTTTTAGGTCCAGAGTTGAAAACAGTCTGGATCCTGCTAAAGCGTCAAGGGCGTCATCGATCCTCAGCAATGGGTAGCTGTCCTTCTTCGTCACATTGTTAAGCTTCCGGTAATCGACGCAGAAGCGGGTCATTCCATCCTTCTTCTTTACGAGCACTACCGGAGAAGCCCATGGACTATTCGACGGCTCCACCACTCCGTCTCTCACCATCTCTTGAAGAGCATTTTCAGCCTCTTCCTTCTTGACTTGGTGAAGTCGCCGCGCAGCTTGACGAATAGGGCGTGCATCACCAGTATCGATTCTATGACGCACCACGCTTGTTCTACCTGGCTTTCCGGATTCCGAGCTAAAGACACCGCGATAGCGATACACAAGATCCTTGACTTGCTCCTTTTCCTTTCTTGACAGTGACGGGTCAAGGCCTTCTAACATCCTTCGGAGATTCTCATTAGTTTGCTCCTTCTTTGTAGACGCCTGTAGTATCATGGAGGTCACAGGCTCTAAACTTCCCACCTTTGTGCCCTTCTTGACAGTAACTGGGTTGTCGTTGATATTGCAAAGAGGTATGGGAACCTTATTAGTAGGTAATACGAGCGCCTTTTCGACAAGGACGCCTTTCCCAACCTCCAGTTCATGATTTCTAGGCTCCAGTAAGACGAGGTGATTCGGCTGATCCGCGGGGGTTGAAGAATCGAGACGAGCGGCCACGATAGTCTCACTTCTTGCAGGAAGTTCCACGTCTTCACCTAACGTGACTTCTAAGCTGGCCAATTCTCGATTATGCATAAAAAGTTCCTCCCCCCTAACATTTACGACTTGCCGTTTTAGGTCTATTTGGAAACCACATGTGTTCATTATGTCCATTCCAAGAATAACTTCTTCTTCTATATCAGCCACTAGTGCTGAATGCGAGACACAATTTGAACCCAACTGTATCTTTACCTCTGCTTTTCCGAATACTTTGGCTACTTCTCCTGTAGCGG
Source organism: Aelia acuminata (assembly GCA_911387785.2). Lineage (NCBI taxonomy): Eukaryota > Metazoa > Arthropoda > Insecta > Hemiptera > Pentatomidae > Aelia > Aelia acuminata. The sequence continues at coordinate 89,342,553 of OU426982.1, forward strand.
TCCTCAGTCGCCACCTCGAGTGCGACAGCCTTTTATCACCAACTACTTTCGGGCCGACAATGGTCTTCGTAGCACCGGTGTCTACCAACATGGCGTATCCAGTGCCGTTGATGATGCCATCCACATATAAACTACCGGTTCTGTGCCCCAATGAGGCTACAACCACAAGGGGAGGGTCTTGAAGACGTTGTTGGGTCGATGTCGCCCTCCAGGAGTCGACCCGTCTTAGTTTCCCTGGGATTTTGGTGCGTCAGTAGCAGCCCGCTTCTTGCAGGCACTCCTGACGTGTCCGAGTTCTCTGCATCCCCAACACCGTACTGGTCTCCTTTTCCGAGAATCAAGAGCCTTCACAACTTTTAAAAGCACCTCTTCCAGGTTGTTCTGGTTCGCGGGTTCCTGATGCCCTTCGCTGTCGTCGGTACTGTTCATGGCCCGGACTCTTGCATGGCTGCGAGAAGCCTCCGTAGCCGCTTCATACTCCAACGCAGTAGAGAGGGCATCCACCAACAGCTTAGGGCGAGCAAGACGCACCGCTCTCTGAAGTTCCGAGTCCCGTAAGCCGTCGACGAACGCTTGGACCGCTAAGCACTCCAACAAACTTTCTGGGGCCGTTGGATAAGCCAGTCTCACCATCCTGGCAACGTCCGCCTCAAACTCCTGGATCGTCTCTGCTGATTTCTGTTTCCTGTTTTTCAGCTGGGACTGATACACCTGCTCAAGGTGGGCGTGGCCAAACCGCATCTCTAACCGGCTTATCAACAAGTCAAAATCATAGGGGTCATCAGATTTCAGGGTCTGGAGGACATCCTGAGCTTCCCCTCGGAGGGCTACTGTTAAAGCAATCGCCTTATCTCTAGGGGACCACCCATTAGCACTTGCCGCAGCATTAAATTGTTTCAGGTAATTCGACCAGGGCGACTTACCATCAAAAGTCGGTGGTTTTATTCTGGCTCGGCTCTCTATGATGGCGGGTTCTCGTTCTTCCCCTTCTATCAATGGCTGATGGGCGAGTTGCTTTCTGTCGACTACCTGTAATTTTTCTTCGAGCCTCCTTTCTAATTTTTCAACCTGCTCTTTAAAAGCGGCAAACCTGTCATTTACGCTATTCATCTCACCCTTCAGCCTATCATTCATTTCGGCAGTCAGGGTTACCAATTTGTCATTAATCTCAGCCGAGAAACCCGACTTTAGGGTATTTATCTTCTCCTGTAGCTCAGCAGTCTGACTGACCAACTTGTCATTCATTTCAGACAAGTTGAAATTTAGGCTCGTTATTTTCTCATTAAATTGGTCATTCAACCTATTTATTTCAGCAGATTGGCTGGTCAAGTTGTCAGTTAATTCGCCAGACATGCTTGCTAATTTGTCATTTATTTCTGCCGATTGGCTAGTCAACTTTTCATTTATTTCGCAAGAAAAATTAGAAAATTTATCATTTAATTCAGTATTCTGGCTAGTCAAACTTGAATTAAGGCTGGTGAATTTTACATGAATTTTACATTCATTTCCGTCGACCTTTTTCATTTAATTTTTCATTTAATTCACCGGACAAATTGGTGAATTTATTATCTATTTCAGCCGAAAGATTATTTAAAGCGGCTTTAAAAGAGCTATCCTCAAACTCTACAGTTTCAGGATATTTATATATATAGGACTATATATAAGAAGGGAGTGACTGGACTGTTAGTCTTAGTCTTGGTTGTGAAGCTCTAGCCATATGATTATTTGTGTTACAAAGTGATAATTGTTGCACCTGTTCAAATATTTGTGTTTTCATAATTCGTGTGGCATTGACTATTGTTCATTTTTTTTTAAATAAAAATTGTTAAGCCATAGAACTGTTACAATAGTTTATTACTTGCCATTTCTTTCTTTGTCCATTTAGTTGTTATTCTTTTTTCTTTTAATAATAGTTCCATATTTAATAATCTTGTTTTATTATTCTTGGCTTTTTCCATGGTATTTATTCTTCAAATTAAGAGGAAATGGTTGGGAAGTGCAGTCAAATAAATAGGCAAGTATCACATTTTTAATTATGCCAACGTTTTGACCCGTATTTCAAATCCTCATTAGGGCTCTTTGGCTTGTGGATTCAAAGTGCTAAATATTATTATTCTTTTTTCGCTACCTCCAGGATGCCGCTAAGTGTGGAGGTTTAGCCTCGGTCCGTTTCCACTTGTCGCGATCTTTTGCCCAATTTTTCATTTCTGCCAGAGAGCAGCCACTTTCTCTTCCTATCCTTGTCACGTGATCTGTGAACATCTTTCTAGGCCGACCGTGGGTGCTTTCCTTCTGGCCTGGCCTCCATCAACCACTTTTGGTCATCCTCCATTCTGCTCACATGCCCAAACCATTTCAGCTGGCGCTGCTCCTCTATCTCTCCAATTGGCAAGACCCTAAGGTTTTCCCGGATTCTTTCATTACGAATTCGGTCCCTACGGGTTTTCCCTTAGATCCTTCTCAGGAACCTCATCTCTGCTGCTGCAACTTTGCTTGCATGCCGATTCAGGACTGTCCAACTCTCTGCACCATACAGCAAAACTGGAAGGAACACTGTTTTGAATAGGCGGAGCTTTGTCTGTTGGCTAATTTCCTTCCTATAATGGTAGAGCCCATCTGAGAGTTTGCTTTTTTGACTCGATTGAGTACCTCATTGTCTACTTTCCCTTCTCTGCAAATAATTGCTTGTGGCATCCACAAATTGAAGCGGTACCCCATTGCATTTTACAGTCCCCTCATTCACATCCCTTCCGATCAGCATTGCTTTGCTTTTCTCTGCGTTTACAGTCATTCCTCTCAACTGAAGTTCTTCACTCCATTCAGTTATAGCTATATGTAGGTTCTGTAAACTATCCACCACCAATACTACATCATCTGCATATATAAACACTTGCACCAAAACTGGCATGAGGTTCCAATATCCTACTATTGCTCTCGGTGTTCTCCTCTTGCACACCTTCCATATCTCGTCCATGAAAACTATGAACAAGAGTGGGCTGAGACTGTTTCCTTGTTCAACACCTTTACAAAACCTAAAAGGTTTTGATTTACGTCCATTAAGCATGACAACACACTTTGGGTCCTAGTATACTGACTGTATTGCTGATATGAGGCTGTTGGGGATTCTTTTGTTTACCGGGGCTTTCCAAAGTTCTTGTTGGGGAACCGAGTCAAATGCAGCTTTCAGATCCAAGAAAGCTAAATATATATTTTTTCCTCTGTCCATATTTTTTCTATTATTGTCCTGAGGGCGAAAATATGATCCTGAGTCTGCCTACCCGGTCGAAATGCTGCCTATTCCTCTTCAAGGTTCTCCTCAACCAATCCTCTCAATCTTCTCTCAAGAATACGGGAGTATTCCTTATAGACGACTGAGGAATGACAAATTGGTCTGTAATTGTCACAAAGAATTTGGCTACATTTCTTATGTATGAGCACGATTACATTGTCCTCCCACTTTTTGGGTATTCTTTTTCACTCCAAATTCTTTGGAATAGACTTTGCAGAGCTTTTTTAATAAATCATATATCATATTTATAAATCATAAATATTATTAAAATATAATAAATATACATAAATTTTCCTCATACCTGACCTGCTAATATTCTGCTTCGGTCCGTTCACTGGTCTCATGGAAAGCTGAGAAGGCTGTGGCAGTGGAGGAAAATCTTGGGGTCCTGATAGTACGGTTGTTTGGTTTGGTGCAGACCTGACCTGACCTGACTGATATCGGGAATTTCGGGCCATTCTGAATACCTTCAGAGTGTCACATCCTCTATAGTTTGCTGGATGTACTCATCTGGAGTTGACGCCGACAGCTGGTGTATCCCGGGTATTCTGACATGTATCACTTGGGCGATTTTGGCCATATCTCACACATTTAGGCTGGTGGTTGAAGTAGGTTTTTGTGTGACCGTACTGCTGGCAATGGATGCACTGCGGAATTGATCTTTTTTTTTTTGTTTATAATTTTAGTTTGTTTATAATTGCTGATTAGGGAGTTGAATAGTGCAAATTTTTTGTTACAATCCGTGGGCATCTTTCATCAGAAAGCTATAATTTGTGAAATGAAGCATCTTCTTTTCTTAAAAAAATTACAATTGCACGGTAAGCGTCGAATGTTTCATCGTAAATACACATTTTGTGGCCTGTTGCCTTTAGTTTAAATGAGGAATGGGCTCTAACCTTTTCCAGGAACTTTATGAGGACTGGGTAATTTTTTACTTTGTTGTTAACAGTGGTTTGGATGAATTTTCTAGTTTTGTTTTCTGAGAAGAATTTTCTTTATTATCATTAGATTGTTGGGCTAACGGTGCAAATCTGTTGTGTGTGGCAGTGACCGGCTCGTTGATATTAGGTCCTTTGGGTTTGTTGACATCTTCTCCTAAGACTTCTGAGAGATGTTTGCGACCTGTGACTAATTCCTTAGCCCCCTCTTGGACCTGCGAATTATTAATTACTTACTTACTCCCTGGCACTACAGGTCTATGTGACCTTTGGCCTTCCGAACTATCTCCCTCCACCTGTCGCGATCCCTGGCAGCAGTCCTCCATTTTCTTATTCCCAGTTTCGCAGCGTCCTTCTTTACCTCGTCTTTCCATCGGCTCCTCGGTCTGCCTCCTTTCTTTTTCTTTCGGGGATTTCCATATGCAGCATCTTTTTCTGCAGCCTCTCCTCTTCCATCCTTTCTACATGACCAGCCCAACGTAGCCTACCTGCCTTTATGAGATTAATAATGTCCTCATTTTTTTTTAAGGCTACTATTTCTATGTTGCTCTTAAACTTCCACTTTCCGTCAATTCTCTTTACTACACCATATGTTTTTCTTATTATTTTTCGCTCAAAAACTCGCTGGACGCTGGAAGGCACCAGCATTTGAAATACGCAAATCCTCATTAGGGCTCTTTGGCTTGTGGATTCAAAGTGCTAAATATTATTATTCTTTTTTCGCTACCTCCAGGATGCCGCTAAGTGTGGAGGTTTAGCCTCGGTCCGTTTCCACTTGTCGCGATCTTTTGCCCAATTTTTCATTTCTGCCAGAGAGCAGCCACTTTCTCTTCCTATCCTTGTCACGTGATCTGTGAACATCTTTCTAGGCCGACCGTGGGTGCTTTCCTTCTGGCCTGGCCTCCATCAACCACTTTTGGTCATCCTCCATTCTGCTCACATGCCCAAACCATTTCAGCTGGCGCTGCTCCTCTATCTCTCCAATTGGCAAGACCCTAAGGTTAGATTAGGTTACTCTCGCTTAGATAATGCCCTTATGTGTAGAAGGTCCATACATATCTCTTAGAAGTAACCTTTTTCACTAGGGCAGCGTAGCTCTGGCGAGATATCCCTCTGAGTATATCCTGGAATATTTACTCTCGCTTAGATTGTGCCCTGGTGTGAATAAGGTCCATGCTTATCTCTTGGAAATACTGTTATTTCACTGTTTAGGCAGCGTAGCTCTGGCGAGATGTCCCACTAAGAATAATTCAGGGTTGATTGCACCCTTGGATTATAGAAAGATTTTAGGAAGAGAGATTAATTTATGTAACCATAAGAGTAAGGCATACACACTTTTGAATCAGTAAAGACTATCAAGATATTACAACAGGCTGGTCAGCTTATCATTTATGTCTATAGACAAACCGGAATTAAGATCGGTTATTTTCTCATTAAGCTCAGCAGACTAGCTGGCCAACTTGTCATTTATTCCTGCTGACAAATTATTAAAACAGCCTTTAAAGAACTATCCTCAAACTCTAATGTTTCAAAATCTACGCCCTGACTTGAGTACTACTCACGTAACCGGGCCAACGAGATTGCCTTCACCAGTAGTATCCGAATCCAGCTCTTCTAATTCTCTCCTCAATTCCATTTCTAAAAGTTTTCCAATTTGGCTGCTTGGCATTTTTTTCTTCTTTGAACCCCACTTCAAAGGTTGTTAGTTTGTTCCAACAACCTTTTTTAAATCATATGTTTTTGGGTTTGTTTTGTTTCATGTTACAATAGTTCTCATATATATGTAAGTAAAAGTAAAAATTAATTGAGTATATAATATTATAACACCAATGCGGGTTTAAATAATTTTATTGATGTAAAATTATAACAAACAATGTCAAACAAACAATTACAACTCAAATAACATTACAAAATTACCTACTAGTGACAAAACAGTGACTCAAAAGAAACCTTATGCTTTGATATTCAAGGCAAGACTAAGTCACTAGTGGATCGCTTCTTTAATTTGTCAGAAAGGAGCCCACCTAGGAGGCATAGGTCATTCCAAAAATATGTGATCACTTACTAATACATGACTGTAACGGTTCCAGGGAAGTCTAGAACTTTTTTAATGAAACATAAATAATCATATATTTTTGTTTCACGAAGAGTTTTTGTATGGTTTTTCTACATATCCAGATTTTATTCAGTTATGGAATCATCTGCTGGTTTATTTGCAAATTATTTCTCTTAGGTTATCCTTAATTTCAATATTTTTTAATACCTGTTTAAGTTCCATTATCAATGTTACATACAAAATCTTGATTATTATCATTATTTAGTTCATTTGATACAGGATTTACAAGTCATGACAAAGCTTCAGTCTGTCCATCTATATTATTTATAATTTCTCTTAATTAATTATTTTCTTTTTAATTTTATTAATCCATTTACTCTCAGTATACTTGTAATTTATTCTTTCTATATTTATCTATGTAATTATTTTTGTGTAATTTTGTTATATTCTTATTTATTCTATACAAAAGGTTCATTTTTAATTTGTCTATAGGTATTTTTATCATAATATTTCTTCCATTTTTAACTTTTATTCATTTTTTGTGTGTTACTGCTAATCTTTTAGTTTTATCTGATATTTTAATATTTATGCCTTTATGCTCTTTCTTAAATTGGATAAAATCTTCTAGATATCTATTAATTTGCATGTTAAGGCTGGTTAGGTTTTTCTTTTTATTTCCTTTCTTATTTAAATTTGTTATGTTACTGTTTATAATTGTACATATTCTCTTTCTACTGATATTTATCTGGTTGATCTTTAGAATTAATGCTGTTAAAAATATTTTTCATATCCGTGATTGGTTAAAAAATTATGTTATCTTGATTTTCAAAATAAAAAACAAAATCATCACCAAGCGCTAAAGAACTTTTAATATGCTTTTATATATCACTATTTTGCCATGGATATGTTTTGTCTCACATTTGTAGCTTTTAATGTTGTTAGTTTACTATTATTATCCTTAATAATAAATTTATAATTTAATTGTTTATTCATATTAGGATGTATGGTTTATATATCGATTTAGTTTCTTATTTAGTTGATCTTTTTTATTTTCAAAAATCTCTCACTATATCCTTTTATTATGTATTTTATTTTTGTTTTTAGTGTTGGTTGGTTTTTGTTCATTAGTTTTATATCCTTTATCTTATACTAGCTAGGGTGCCCGGCTTCGCTCTGGTAGTTGTGTGGTAGTTTTAATAACAGAAAAACTTTAAAATTAAAGGAAATATAGAACAAAATTAGCACTTTCTTGAAACTTTTAACATGGTATCACTATTATGATTCGATATCTGCAGAGCCCGCCCAAATAAGGAACCCTATATACTTTAAAGGGGGTTGAAAATGGTGAATGAACAATTAATTTTGCTGCAACTTTGTCGAGTCATGCATCGTTTTTGATGATTTCTGTGATTCTGAATTCTATAAGCCCATTCCAAGCAGTCAGCAGATAATAAGTTATTAGATTATGGTTGAAAAATCTATTAGTTAAAAAACTATATTTCGATTACAACTTAAGCGCCGACTACTGTGATGGTCCTATTAAATCCAGAAGTTTAGAAACTACCGAAGATTCATAGAAACTTTTTTTTAAGACCTTTCTTCCAGTTCAATCTCCCTTAAGATATCCCCCCCCCCTCCCCGTAATTTGGCCTTTTAGTGTTTCAGTGTGTTAAATAAAAGTTTTTATTGGTGAAAAGTAATTTTATAGTAACATAGTAGCCCACTGAACTTCTGTTAACATTAGTGAAGTGAGTTTTAGGACTTTAAGAATGGCGGACCGTCTGCCAACACCGGTGGATGTGGAAATCTTAGATAAGCTTGAAATTGCCCCAAATAATAATTCGCTTCAAATAATTACATTATAAGTAAAGAGATACAAAATAGAATAATGGCCGGTAATAGGGCCTACTATGCGAATCTCAAGCTCTTCAACTCAAAAATCCTGTCAAGGAAAACAAAATTAAAATTGTATAAAACACTTGTAAGATCAGTTGTTACTTACGGGTCTGAAACCTGGTGCCTTCCAGCGTCCAGCGAGTTTAGAAGAGACGCGTTTGGAAAGAATAGACTATCGGAAAGTGAAGTGAAGCTTTTATTGAATGGACAGGACTATCACTTACTGTACCAGTATGTAAAAAGAGCAATAGCCTTTAAATTTGTTTATTCATAAATCTAGGTTCTTGTTTTTTGTGTTATTCTTATTGTTTTATCATATTTCTTTTTTTCCTTTTCAAAAAAATCAAGTCAAAGTCACTCTAGCTGATGGGCTTATCCCAAGCTATTTGTAAATTTATTTATTTTGTTTGGCTATCTTGTAAATATGAAAGAAATAAAATTTACTTCATTCATTCATTCACATCTTGCTAATTCTTTGAGTCTTGCATCTCTGCTACGTGCATTAATAAGGTCAGGCTTCTTCTGCGTCATTTTATTAAAATTTAAATAGGAACAATAACTGTTGAATCTTATATTAGATATGTAGAAGTATTTTTTCCATTCTTTAAGGAAAACGATTTTTAACTTATTCTGTAATAATGTCATACATAAACTGTAAATATTCTTCATTATGATGTTTAAGAATGTGCCTTAGAATGAATCTTAATTGATATGTACATTTTTCAATATGTTTTTCACTCATCTCCATATTTTCAATTTTTTAGTATTGCCTTTGTCATAAATTCTTTTAAGATTTGTTTTTATATATTTGAGTGAAAATGGCCTATATTATGTTCTTTATTCACTTTTCTTACATTATAGTCGACGTTTCAGTGTATCCTGCCCCTGGACTCGCCATGTAGCATTCCTCCATCATAAAAATTATATTTAATAACTGCTTATATTTTTTTTAAAAATTTTCATTTTGTGTTATAGCGCTATTTAAAAGTTAGAATTTCGGATTTCTTTCACACAGGGGTCCACTTTTATGTTATCGGAGACCGTGTTTTTGAAAAAAATATTCATTTTGTATTATAGTGGTGGGGGGGGGGCACACTATAAAAAAGTTAGAATTTCGGATTTCTTTCACATGGGGAGCTTATATTATGTTATCGAGGATGGTGTTTTTGGAAAAAAATATTCAATTTGCAGTTTAGTGGTGGAGGGGGGGGGGTTTAATTCTTCCTCCCCTTCCTCACCTATTAGGCTACTCAGGGTTTCCCGGGCCAGGGGAGAGGGTGGGGGATTGATGCCGAGTATTATTAAATGTCCCCTGGCTCCGGGTTTTGAACTTGCTATGTTTTGGTTCTCAATCATACGTTGCCATGGGCAACGCGTATTTTCTGATGTGTTTGTCCACTCGGCCATCCCGCGACCCAAAATATAATGCGCCCCCGAAATGAATACTTTTTTCAAAAATATTAAAATTATAATATAAAATTGGACCCCCATGTGAAAGAAATCTGAAATTTTAATTATTTTCTAGTGCGCTGAAGGTTCAAATAGACTTGGAAATGCTATAGTTTAATGATTTTGAAATGTAAAAATGTTTCATAAAACCTATAAAGTTAATACGAAATAGTATTTTATTATTGCAGATGATGTTTTTATTCCGGGAAGCAGCTTATACCGCCAGAATCGCAATTCGTTATGCATTAACTCTCAAGAAACTTCAGTTTATGGCTAATGCGTATGCAGCTTGTATTGATGCTGATTTAATGATCGGAAAATTAGAATCTTCCAAAAAAACTGAAAAAGAAGCTCTCAATATTTGTTTGGAAGTGTATTCAGAAAAATCAAGCTGGGATTTATTGTCTCTGGGAAAAGTATATTTAGCTATTTTTAAAGGGAGGTATTGAAAAAATTTAATGATGATTTAATTTAAATATTTATTAATAACTTCTAATCACTATTATTATTTATTTTTTAAACTCCTCAATAATATCTAGAGCAGTATTCAACAATAAATAAAATAGAATTTCAAAATATATTTATAGCTTAAAACAGAAGTCTACATACCCTCAACACATTTAATGAATTCATTTTACTTTTTTACTTTTAACAAAATTGTTTTACTGTGATATAATTTAGGATAGGTAAATATTGCATAAAAAATACTTAGATTATATACAATACAGCTGGCAAAAAAATCAACACTGCTCACTATAGTGCAAAAGTCAACATTAACTAGTAAGAATATAATTAAATTAAGTTTAATGTTATTTACATTGCTATTAAGAGAGGAAACCAAAATTTTGAACAAATTTAATTGTTAAAATTAGCGATTTCTTAATTTAAATTTATTTATTATAAAATTAAGTTATAGTTAAAGTGCAAAGAAATCTCTATTTCACTCATAAAATAATCTTTATCTAAGCGATAAGTAAAAAATAGTTTGTTCAACATCAACCTGGGAATAATTAATATGCAAAGATGGCAACTGAAACATGAAAGATGGGGCTCATTGAAATGTTTCAAGATGCCTCATTAAGATGTTCCATTGTGGTAGGAATCGTAACAGAAATTTCAATTACTGTTTAAAAATATTTGATAATTTTTGTTGCAAAAGCGGCAAAACCATAGAGGAAATGTTCTATCACAGAGAAAGGTACAAACCAAATGAGCTGCATCATTTCAACATCCAGAAACTCCTTCCTGCAATGATATGTCGGAGGTCAAATCATACATGGTAGAAGGTACACCCCCTGATATTCTTGGCTTGGTAACTCAATCCGCTTGCATGACTTCTATTCTTTTCGTTCGAGTAAACAATAAGACCAGACGCACATTGAATCACAGTGGATGCAGGGCAGGAAAGCACAGTTTCTGTTAGACCTGTTTTAGGTAAGGTGCTACAATAGGTAAAACCATTGATAGTAATAAACATACAATCAATATTACTATTGATACTTTCAAGACTTTGATAGTTATTTGAACTATTGATAGTACTATCGAAAAATTTGTTTTTAAAGGGAAAATGTGATAGTCTCTGGCTCTAAGCACCTATGTGATATATAATTCATTCAAATGAAACATAAACATAATTCTGCAGTTTTATTATATTTATTTTTCTTACAAAAATGCTTATCTACTCAAAAAAAAAAAAAATAAAAAATACTAACTTCACATAAAAAAAATATAAATCAATTAACAGACCAAAATCATCCTTACACCATGCTGATTGAGTTTCAAAGGTAGGCCGCACTAGATACAATCACGCGATTAAAGTTCTTTTCATAGTAATCCTCTTTTATTTTGGAAAATAGGTGTTGACTCCATAAACCCACGTCATTACTAGAGAAAGATAAAGAAAAAGAGCGGAATAGAGACAGCCAATTGTTAAACCAGAATAATTTCTTGTTTATTATTTTTTGGGACACTATATCTTTGGGAGCCTATGTTCCAAAAGAGAAAGAACTTTGATAATATACTTCACATGGAGGCGAAGAGTGTAAATCCAAGATATAATTGGGAGTGGAAAAAGGCAAACTAAACAGTTTTCTTACAAAAAATCTCTGAAATTTCTGCAAGACTTCATAAGAATGAAACCCCCACACTTAGGCACCATACATTACAACGGCACGTGACACACTGTTGAATACTTGAAATTTGGCCGTTAATGGGACGTTTTTGTTCATTATAAAGTTTGACCATAGTCTGTTAAGTCCTAGTTTAGCCACATCTACTTTATCTTTCAGGTGAGGGAAAAAGCTTAGGCGCGGTGTTAAAGTAACACCGAGGTATTTGAAACGATTTACCGTTTCAATTTTTTTCCTTTATATAACCACCTCTCTGATGAGGCCAGTCTTCCACCATTCTGAAAGATCATTATTTTAAGGCAACCAAGTAAAAGGTCTGTTTCTTGAAGTTAAAATATAAAGGGGTCTAGTCAGTTTGGTATAATTTTGACATAACTTGCTATAAAAGTTGATTAATCCAAGAAAAACTTTGTAATTGCTTAATGCTCTTAAGCTCTTTAAAAATTCTAATCAAATCCACTTTATTCATATCCTTCCTAATTCCCTCAGGTGTCAGAATGTATCCCAAAAATGCTACTTCAGATTGAAAGAATTTAGATTTTTTCAAGTTGAAAAAACTCATTTAAAATTTGCAGAAATTCTTCAAAAGTTTCAGCTTGTATCAAAATGTCATCAACATAAACTTTTACATTCTTGAGAAGGTGGTTCGGAATTACTGTCTTCAAAGCCTTAATGAGAGCCGTCAAACTGGCTGACAATCCAAACAGAATCCTCTTGAAATAGAAGGTCTCATTCAGAAACTGGAAGCCTGTATACTTTCTACTATCTGGATGTAGTTGAACTTGCCAAAAAACCATTCGAATTTCAAGATATTCACTTTTATTCTCACTCTAAATCATCCAAAATTAATTTTGTATGGCAATTATATATTATAATTAGTCAATATAAGGTATGTCAGTTGTTCATTTCATTTAAATCACATTTATACAGTCCACTCCATCATGTTATATGGTAAATATTCTGTTCTAATTAATGTGTTTCAGACCATTTAAAAGTTGATTCAATACTGGTCACTACCTGCAATACTGTCTATAAATAAATATTGTAACAATGAACATGTAAAGCTTACTCTTATGATAAAGTAAAAAAAAGTGACTTGTGCCACTATTCCTGCCAACCCTATGATTGGCTTTTGCACTAAATTTTGATATTGTTTTATGTTTCCTTATTAATGATAGAGTTGATTTTCAGTTGTATGCAGACTTTTGTTCCTAAGTGTGTTTTATTCTGATTTGCATTATGAAGGATAACATATTTCAGGGTTTCCAGAGGAGAGTTGGTTAAAGCAATTGAAATAGGCGACGCCCTCCTTAATATAGCTGAGAGTTTTAAAGCACTAGATGTTTTGGCATATGTATTTCCTGCTATGCTGTTAATTTTGGTTAGTTGTGGATGAATTCATAAAAATGTATAAGTAGAAATTACTTTTTTGTCAAAACTATTCAAAGTTATCAATTTTTTTTTCTGTACTAATTAATATGTCTATTTGATTTTCATTTTTGATATTCTATTGTTCAAGTGGCATTACCTCTATGGTCAGGTGTTCATTTTTCCATTGAGCACCCTAGTTCACTAATTATTATCCCTAATACATACTAAATAAAGATTAAAAGTTAATAATGAAACTTTCATTAGATTATCCAAAGTTTTTTTTTGTTAAAATTTGCATCTGTGTCCATTATAAGTTTTTTTTTGTTTTGTTTTTTTAATTTTAAATAACTTATATGTAGATATTAAATATAATAATTTCAGGTCTTCATCAGTGCTTATTTAAAAGAGTTTTTACCCTATTTTTTAATTTTATTTTGTAGGATAAGAAACTATTTTGAATTAGCCATAATGAAGATCTGAATTCAGGTCAAAATTTCGGTAACAATTATATATTAATATATAAATATTAAAGTATTTTAACGTGAAACAAAATCATTTGATTTTGTCTATTCCATTGGAAAGAGTTCTAGACTTTTTGTTGGGACAGTACTTAACTTACAGTACTTAACTGTTTTTGTGCATGTTCTGGATCTTTTGAGAATCTCCTACACTATTCTAGAATGTTCTATTTCTGACTAAATGCAAGAAGCAATGGACTGGAGTAGTCTTGCTCGGTACATCGAAGCATATGATTACTTTAGTGCCACTGTATTATTACAACTAGTTACTTTTTGTAACATTAATAATTTGAGTGTTTATTGTTTGTTTGGCATTTCAAATTATAATTTTCTTCTAATAAAAATTATTTAAATAAACGTTAGTGTTATAGTATTATCTCTTCTGGCCGCACACCTAACCATTTCTACTACATTACTTTCTAAATTCAACTCATCCTCCTTCATCAAAAATAATAGAAATGAAAAAATAATTTTATTTCAGTACTCAAATTCCCTAAGAATGGGGACCCAAAGACATTGGGTGGGTACATTAATCTGCTAAGATATTTATAGAATGGAGCTTGCCACTTATCTTTAGTTGTAATTGATACACAGAAATAAAAATTGTCTACATTGACTGCTTGATTATGTAATAGGAATAGAAAAATATATTGTTAAATTGGAGTAAACTCTTGATACCACTTTTTAGTGGAAGACCTTTAGTTACCTATGTTTTCTGGAATTATTAAAACATCTTTTTTTTTTATCTGTTATTTTAAAAAAATGATCAATTATAATGATCTTAAATAAAATTTATCTTATTTCTTAAAGGGATATCTACATAAGTTAGAAAAGGTAAAAGAACTGCTTCTAAAATTAAAAGTGACGATAGGAGATGTTAAGTCTGAAAATGACTTAAGGGAGCACCTTCATATAAGGATGAATATGTACTTACTAGTTGAAGTTGGGTACTGTATGATACCACCGAATCTGTTAATCAATCAAATAAAAAAGTCTATAAATCCAAATTTGATTCCTGTTGACAGAATCGTATGCCGTAGAGTTGCTATTTACATGTGGGTGTGGTATCTTAGAAGGTAAATGGATAATTAGTACTTCAATTTTCTTATTGTATTCTCAAGTATTGTTATTTTTTAAATATCTTATGAATCATTTCATTATATATAGTTCTATTCAGGAAATCTTGTTTGATTGGAAAGAAAATCTCCCTTAAATGTTTTAACAGAGTAATGTGTCATATTAGCACCCTGAATATCTTTTCAGGAGGGTTTTTGATAAAAATTTGTGTATAGTGTACAAAATTGTGATAATCTAGAAATTTTTAATCAGTTTCATTAAATATAACTTCAGGATCCAATTATCCCTTGTTGAACTTTTGAAAAAGTATAATATATATATATTTTTTTAATATATATAATACAAATACTTTTATGTATTATATTGATTAGTATTTAAATTAAAATTGGATTTATTACTTGAAAATGATTTTAATTTAAATCGAAAAATCTATGAATTTAAAACTAATATATGCCCCATCAAAAAATAAAATAAATAAGACAAACTGTATAAGTGGTTTTAAAGTTGAAAAAAAAAATATCATGAGCAATCCAGCTATAAATCTCCATTTCAGGTGGATGTCAGCTATGCAAGTAAATATGCTGTTTGAGTTAAGTGTTTGGAATATTAAAAGCTCAAAATTCGAGAAAATTTACTTCTGAGTCTTGATAGTTAGTTGATCAAAATGTTCTATATGTATGAGTATGATTGAGTTAAATTCTGTCTGGTTGCCATTCAGTCAGAGATTCCAAGAATCCTTCAAATATATTTTTTCTTTTCTACACTTTACCTTCCTGGATCAGGCCAAAAAGTTTTTTGTGGATCATAGTTAAATTTTTTGGTTAAAACCAGTGCTGAGTTCTTTTTGCTAGTTTTTCATCGCAGATTCGGCATTTCTGATTTAAAAAAAAATTCCTTCCTCATTTTTATATCCGGACTTTAGACCGGCATTGGTAGAGTTAAATTTTTTTTTTTTAATAATGTTCTTGTGTGCGATATGTTTTGAAGCATGGCAATAAACACAAAGGTACTTCACACACATCACAGCAATACATCGTTAATTTTCTATTTTTGTGTTTACTACAAACTATACTGAGAGACTTGAACAGGTACACTGCCTAGGCCAAACCAGGAATAATAAAAAGGTCTGACCCTCAGATCTGGCATAGAATGAAAAGGGGATGCCTACTGGGTATTCAGAGAGTCCATAGATTGATTTAGAGACCGAGTAGCAGACGTTTAGAATCACAGATCTGTGATAATAGCACTGGAGGCGCGCTCCCTTAAGCGCACAGTTCTGTGTTAGTAGCACCAGAGCCACGCCTGCCCACCGCACATATCTGTGTTAATAACGGTTAAAGGGTTAATGGAGTTATAAACATCAAGGGCCGGTATAAATAGGATTGAGTACTGTTGTTGTTTTCCTTATGCTATTGGTTGTGCTCCTCATACTTTAACTATGTAATATGTCTAATCTCATTAATAAATTTCTTTTATGCTATGGTGTGATAAATATTTTATATTTATCTATACCAGGTGTGTAAATATGAAACCGGAATTCGCCAATGATAGGAGTTAGCAGTCAATATAATCTTTTAACTAATCCGTCAGTGGTGTTATCTGCTTTTGCCTACATGTAATAAAGAGATCCAATTGATACCAACATCAGTTTCATTCTATAACCGTGTTTTTAGTGGCGTTGAACATGTCGACTTTTGTGCCAACAAATCAAGATTTGTGGACAGCATTTATTTTCCGTTTCCTTCTGAAAAAAATTGGAGCATTATCACATAGGATGCTTGTTGAAGCTTACGGGGAGCATGCCCTAGGCAAATCTCAATGTTTCGATTGGTTCAAAAAATTTAAAGATGGATTTCGATAAAAGAAACAAAGACCGTGGAAAACCACAAAAAAAAAACTTTGAAAACGCTGATTCGGAAGCGTTTGTTTGACAATTATTACATGTGACACCGTCTCCATTTGTTTGAAAGGCATGGAAAAGATCCAGAAGGTCGGAAAATGGGTACCTCACCAACTGAATGACAGGCAGCAGGAAGCTCGAAAAACCTCATGGCAAATGCTGCTCGCCAGGTATAGAAAAAAAGTCATTTCTTCATCAAATTGTGACTGGTGATGAAAAGTGAATTTACTTCGAGAATCCTAAGCGTAAAAAATCCTGGGTAACTCCTGGTGAACCATCGGCATCGCTTGGGGAGGAAGAAAATGCGCAGTGTCTGGTGTGATCAGATGGGTGTTACCTACTATGAGCTGCTGAAACCTGGGGAAACTGTTAATACGGAACGCTACCTACAACAGATGATAAATTTGAATAAAGATTTGCGCCAAAAAGTCCCAAATATCAAGAAAGGACTCACGAAGTGATCTTGCTCCATGACAATGCCCCATCACATTCGGCTAAACGGACCAAGGAAACGATCCACGTAAGTGTTTGGTTGGTAAATTCTTCCGCATGCGGCTTATTCACCAGATTTGGCCCCATCCGATTACCACCTATTTGCATCGATGGGACACGCACTAGCTGAGCAGCGCTTCACTTCTTATGAAAATGTACGAAATTGGTTAAGTGATTGGTTTGACTCAGAAGAGGAAGCATTATTTTGGCGGGGAATCCACAAATTACCTGAATGATGGGAAAAATGCATAGATAGCGAAGGACAGTACTTCGAATAAAAAAGTATGTATCATTTTTACACAATCAACTCTTATTTGCTATTTGAAAAATTCCGGTTTCATATTTACACACCTGCTATATGGTGAACAAAACCTCTGTCTGCTAAAGCGGACCAACCTCCTCTTTACAAATTATACAGCTGTTTATTTAATTTACAAAGCAATTATCAAAGCATTCTGATTTGTACTTTTTTCATAAAATGCAATATTAAATTATACAACATTAAACTAAGTACTTTTTTGTATAACAGAAAGATAAATCAGATTCAATTCAAGATTGACTACTAATGCTTTAGACTTCACTTAATGATAAAATTGTTATTTCTTTTTTCATTATAATTTCTTTCCTATGTTTTAAAAAAACTAAATAATGCTTTCATTAATTAATCATAAATCATTTAAAATTTTAATTTCATCGATATCTAACTTTAATTTATTAGATTTATATAGATATGTTTTATCTGTGCATTATACCAGTAAAGTTGTGATCATGGGATCAAATCCTGGCCTGCCCGCTCCTACCTTCCCAGCATGAATGGTACCCGCGGACTGTTAGAACATGCAATCTTAATTAGGGGAGGCCTCAAGTTGACATATACTTTGATTAAAAGGCTCATAATAATAATAATGTACTTTATTATTAGGGTATAATGTAAATTATAATTACTTAGACAGTTAGATACAATGCCGTAAACACTATTTTATTTTCAATGAATGTCCAAAGAATTGCTTTACATTGTTCACCCTCCTTTAGAAGTGAGAATGGTGAGCGATGATCATTGGTAATTTACAGTCAATATATTTTAATTAATTGATTGGTTCTTCCCGCTCTAGATTACACAAGTACAAATAATACTATGAACATTATAGGATGTAAATGTAAATATAAGTTTTTTTTTTTTTTAAATAGAGAAAAATAATGTAGAAAAAAGAAAATTGAGTACAATTTTTTAAATATCTTTGCATATGATTAAATTAAATATGCACAGCTTTGAATTATAGATCATTAAAAAATAAAAATCAGGGGGAAATAAAGGCAACCTTATTTTTTTATCAGAAAATTTTCATGAGCTGGCTGTGAATATTTAAATGTTTAAAAGGTAATTTTTATTTTTAGAAAAGATATAACTAATGCAAAATTGTGGGAAGTTGGCCCATATGATAATGTTGACCTTTGTTACGAAAACATTCCAAGTACACTCATGATGCTGCAAGGAAAATTAATGAAAATCTCACACATGATCCAAGTAGGAGGAATAGTTAATACCAGGTTATTAGATGAAGTAAAAAAGAGAATAAAAAAATTGGAGCGGATTTGCAAGGAAAGAATACCAGTTTTCTTGGCTAGGTAAATGCTCCTTCTCTAAAATGTTTAGCTCTTGGGTTGTTATAAAAATATAGTTTATTCTGTGTACAACAGCCTCTATGCCTAAACTTTCTGTCATAGAAAGTTAAATTATTTTTGAGAGATAAAGCAATCTGATCAGTGTATGGACCCACTAATCTGATCTCAAAAAATTGATAATATTCACATTGTAAAATTGTTAGCTATGTCAATTCTCACTCCCTACACTTGTCACACGGGCTAGGTTTAGAACATCTCAAGTTTTTATTATATACTAACTGAATGGATTCATTATTTTTTCCTTGGTACTCCTCTTTTTGATAATACCCGGATGGAATATGAAGACGAAATCCTGTAACCATACATCTAATAGGTTTTATTTTTGTCTCTCATTTTTTTTTTTTTACACCCTGCAAATTTTAAATGGTCTTCCAAAACAAGGAAAAGGTGTATTTCACTTTTTAAAAAAAATGAGGGAACAAAACTACAACATAGCTCCCAGACTACATATATTCCTTGAAGAAAATTGTTTTTGGTGGAATTTGGAAAGCATGGAAAAGTTAACGGTATAATTGCATTTTTCAGAAATCATATACATACTTATACCCACTAGGGTGAACTACTTTCGGCACTTACATCCATGCCATCTTTCATATGTTCAATGAACTACTTTCTAACAACAAAACATTACTTATACCCATTTCTACTTTTGCACATATAACAATTTGCTAAAAAAATTTTTTATTTTTTTGGCACTCATTCCCTTTTGCATTTACACTCTTCATATAATTTCTTGATATGAAATAACCCACATGGAAGTACAGGTTACTCCAACACAACTAAAACAAAAAAACTTTTGCATTTCCATGTTTCATATGGTAACCATTAACCCTGGTTAAGATAAAATTCTCTTAAACTATTTTACAAATGTTGTTCTTGGGAACCTATTTCTTCCATCTGAACTTTGTGAAAAAGCATCCTTTAAGATATAAGAACATCCAAATTCAGTGAAGCAATGCACTTTACGTCAATAAGTATAGGATGCTTTAGCAAAAGTTATAAAATTTGACAGCCAATTCGTGTAATGTTGTACTTATTCATCTGAATGATATTCATGCTTATACAGCCCTAGTAACAAAGTAACCTTCAAAGAGAAGTGGTCATATCAGCTTAAAATTAAAATCCGCTTTTAAAGGTGTTACCCAATAATACGGATATGCATTGCCAGGCTAGTAGCTAGTTTAAGAAAGAAAGGTGCAAATTTCTACCAATTGCTTGAACATTGAAGTCCCACAGTTGTGATTAAAAACCTACACATGGCATATGATGTCAGCTATATGGATATATTAAAACATATTGCAATCATGCACCTAAATGCGTTAGATGTGGTCTAGAGAAATCAGAGCAAAGTGTTCCAATTGCAGTGGATCGGATCCTACTAGCAATATATGTCAACAATGAAAGCAATCAATAATAAATCTCAAAGCAATAAATCTCAAACAATGAAAGCAATCCTTAATCTTAGAAGATATTGTAAAGTGAAACAAAACACAAAACATATTGTTTAGAATAGCTCTAGACTTGTTTACACATCTGGGGCCACACTATAGGTTAGTATAAATATATTTTCCCTGTACTTATAAAGTTGGGTTGTGACAAATATGTGTGGTGTGATTAAATTAATTAATTTTTTTTTTAATACTTTTAATTATTTCTTACAGGATTTACCATCTAAAGGCATATAAGCGAATTCTATTTGCTACAGTTCTCCATAAATTTACTGCAGGCGTCATACCTGGATTAAGTGAAGTAAATTTGGCTGTAAAACATGCCAAACGATGTGGAAACAGCCATCTAATCACTTGGATTTCTCATTCCTTGAATGTAGGTTTCTTTTTCAATTATTAAATAGCTTAAAATTGTTTGTCATTAATAAATTTTTAACGAATCGTACAACATTCTTACAGACAACAGATCTCTGATAGACTCAGTCAAAAACTTCAAATCATATGACTCACTGACATCACAACTGAAGGAAAACTTAATCAAAATCATGAACAAAGGAATTCATAATAGATTGACGTAGATTAGAGGGCACAGTGGCATCGAAGGCAATGAGAGAGCGGACGTATTGGCCAAGAAAGCTGCTCACGACACTAAGTCACTAATCTCGTATACTACAGTGCCTCTGACATACATACAGAAGAACATCAAAACTGAGGCACTAACTAATTGGAACGAAGAATGGCAAAAATCTATTAAAGGACGACCTTTATACAAATATATCCCGAAAATCACACAACAAAATCATGAAAAACCAAAAAGCACATATTACAAACTAACGCAATTACTGACAGAACACGGACAAACAAAACACTATTTGAACCGGTTCCACCTTTGTAATACAAACACTTGTGACTGACGGACAAACTCCACAAACTTTTAAACATATCTTATACAACTGTCACTTGCACGAACACAACAGAGGACATTTAATACAAACAATTATGATGAAAGGGGACACATGGCCTACTCCCGAAAACAAATTATTTGAAAAATATAAATTGGAACTACTAAAATTTTTAAAATTAATTAATCTTCTGAATTGACCCCAGAGAAGACAGAAGACCCTACAGAAGAACAAATGGATCTCAACTCCCACCACACCCAGTGTTTTGAACTTTTATTTTTGTTTATATTTTGTTTTTGTTTTTCATATTTAATTCGTTTTGTGTTCAGTTAGAAAAGTTAAACATACAGATTGTATCTAATTACTGTGAAAAAAAAAAAATGTTAACATCTATGCAGGTAGTATGCCTAAGGGCATGGAATCTGTAAACATTTAGAAATACACGACCCTCCCATAGGAAGGGAAAAAAACAAAGTGCCCAATAATGAATTCAAAATTCATAAATTCTTAATATTATCTCATTTATTTTCACCATTGGTTAATATTTTCCACAATCTATTTTGGCTGAGTTAGGGGTACAAAATCATTGGTGTCAATGTCTGTTATCTGTAGGAGGGTGACTCATTTGTTTGGCCTCTTCCAAGACAGTACTCCATGTCTTCCTTGGCCTGTCTATTTGAGGTCTCTGAGGATTTCACTTAAAAGCCTCCTGTGAGATGCTTCCTTCATCCATAATGTGTGCTTGATCTAACTCCTTTTCCTCAGTCTAATTTTATCTTCTATTTTCCTGTACGTATTCAGACCTTCATAATAACCTCACATGGGAAATAGTTCTTGGCCATGAAACTCACAAGAAATTCAGGCATCTATTACAGACGGGCTTAGATGTGACATATCAAGCCACCCTTCATATATGTGACAGGGTGTCTACTGTGTGGGAATTATAGGATGATCAAGTTGTCCAATCAACCAATTAGTTAACCCTTTAATGGCTCTGTACGAAATATCTCGGAAAAAAAAGATGGTCCCCACTAGCAGACGAAGAGGTTACTCATGGCAGGCCGCCGGTCCCCAGTAGCGGAAGAAGGAATATCTCCCAACCGGTTTCTCATGTCCCCAGCTTCACACGAGATAACTTGTCATGACTAAGGCACATCCTAGCGGATCCTCGTAGACTTTATAGTACATCTAGCGGCCGCTAGGCTGCAGGGGTGTCTCTATTGGGGAATTATTTGTTCCAGCCCGGTAGCTGTGAAATAACTGGTTCCTCCAATAAAGTAATAACATTATTATAATCTTTTTCATTATTACCTTTATAAATCATGTAATCTTTTATTACAATCGATAATCTAGCATTTTAATTTATTGAATTAATGATAAAGGTATTATAGAATCATAAAAAGTAAATAAAACATTTTAATTTATTGATCGATAAAAAAAAATAATAAACTGGTGCGATGCGCACAACACACAACTTTCACTTACAAACTTACTTAGATTAGAAATCGACGTGTCTCGATAACATGTAAACGCCAGACTTTTCCAGATTTATATGCTTATATTTGTATATCTCCTTAAGCTATAATGTATCTGTAATGCAAAACTTGAAAGTTCTAAGTTCTTTGCGATTCATTATTGGTTATTTCTTTTTTTAAGGGACCTAATATAATTTCATCAACAGTCGAGTTTTTTTTACTGCTTGGTTGTTTTTTTACAGAAATTTGCTTTTTGGAAATATATCGTGAAGGTGAATCAATAGGAGATGTATTTAAGACTCGTAGTAAAGTTTGTCTCTTACGCCTTTCTGGAAATCGAGAACGTAAATGGGCGTATTCACACTATCGGTTTCGCTCCCGGTTCGATCTCGATCTACCCAATTCACAATATCGGTCCGCTTCGGCTCCGCTCCCGGTCCGATCTCCTAAAGTCATCCTTATCATATTCATATTATATAATTTACACCGTTCACGATTGAAGCCATTAATAATCAAAGTCGTCTGTATTTGGATTTTAATTAATAATTAGCTTTCAGTTATTAAAATATTTATTTATTCATCAACTTTACGGCCAAAAAAAGTTCAACAAGTGTACCAGTCTCAGCTGAAGAATAGGACACAGAAGACTGCAGAGACTATCCATGAGTTCAAGGCGGACATAGCAAGGATGGTTAGACTGGTTTATTCAACGGCCCCAGAAATTTTATTGGAATGCTTAGCAGTTAAGTGTTCGTAGACGGTTTAAGGGACTTGGAGCTTTAGAGAGGGGTGTGGCTCAATCGCCCTAAATTGCTGGTGGATGCCCTATCCACAGCTTTGGAATACGAAGCAGTTACAGAGGCTTCTCGTGGCCCTGGAAAAGAAGACCGGTACGGTGTTGGAGCTGTGGGGAGCTGGGCCTCATCAGGAGTGCCTGCAAGAAGCGGAGTACTTTTGACGCACCTTAGCCCCAGGAAAACTAAGATGGGTCGACTCCTGGAAGGCGACATCGAC
This sequence comes from Aelia acuminata, assembly GCA_911387785.2. Classification (NCBI taxonomy): domain Eukaryota; kingdom Metazoa; phylum Arthropoda; class Insecta; order Hemiptera; family Pentatomidae; genus Aelia; species Aelia acuminata. The sequence continues at coordinate 89,366,190 of OU426982.1, forward strand.
TTGACGACGTCTCCAAGACCCTCCCCTTGAGGGGGTGGCCTCTTTGGGGCACAGTGCCGATAGTATATATGTGAACAGCATCGTCAATGGTACAAGATACAGTTAGGCTCTTGCTGTGTCTCACACTCGGTCCTAGTGGCTGATATTGAAGAAGATGTAATCCTCAGCATGGACCTCATGAACATTTACAGTTTTCAGCTCAACCTTAAACGGAGAGCTGTCAAGATCATTAGAGAGGAGCTGTTCTTCCATAGTCAGGAACCGGCCGGGTTGGGGGTCAACATGGACAAGAAAGTGGAATTTCCTTCAATGTATAAGCACTCAAGTACCATTAGGAAGGGCACTAAGGTTGGGACTTAAGCGCCGATTACCTCGGTGGTTTGGAAGTGATTACGAAGCAGAAATACAGAAGCAATATACAGAGTGATGGAAGGTGTTGATCCGTCATTGCCTCAATAAGGTCGATGCCTCGATATGGAGAATCGATAAGAGACACCTCACCAGCGATGAGGAGTCCAAACGGGAGCAGGGCCAATCAGGGTAGATACGAAGAAGAACTTGTTTGGCTCTACTACCCACAAGGAAAGCAGGGATTCAATCCAAAGTTGAAGAAGAACTGTGATTTTTTTTTTTTTTTTTTTTTTTTTCTTAAGTGGCATATGCACTGCGGCCCAGATGGGCCTATTGTGCGCCAAGTTGTCTGCCTGGGTTCTGCTTCACTTTATGTGCTTATTTTCAGTACCTCAGTGTATTTAAGGAGGCTACTTGGGTTAATTAACTCATGCGCCTTAGGATCAGTAATGCGGTCCAGGCCAAACATTCTGAACCTTAATACAGCGAGTCTGTCACTTATGCAGACTATATGATAAGCCGTCTCACTCTCTTTTTCGCAGTATCTGCATGTTGGCGATGCCGCGAGTTTGAGTTTGAACATGTGGCTTCTGAGCTTACAGTGTCCGGTGTATACTGCTGTAAGTCTTTTTAATGCGTTCCTGTTGAGATGTAGTAGTTCTCTACTTCTTTTGACAGAGGGATTGTCCAGGAACAATTTGGAGTGTTTGAGATTTTGCATCCTCCAAAGTTGTTTTCTTTTTGCTCCATATATTTCCTCTATCCTCCTTATGGCAGAGCTTTTGCTTATGCCACACACCGGTTCAGGGGTGATAGGTTTGATACTGGATCCTTTTCTGGCAAGAGTGTCTGCATTTTCGTTTCCTGTTATGCCAGTGTGACCTCTGTTGTTATATGCTAGGCTGTTGAGTCTTGTTTTGCACTCCCATACAACCTTGGAATTTGTATCTATATGATTGAGGGCACCAAGTGCAGCTTGGCTGTCTGTGTAAATGGTGATTGTCTTCCTAGACATCTTTTCGTTCAGCAACTCATAGGCGCAGTGGCTAATTGCCAGCACCTCTGATTGAAATACCGTGGTGAATTTGCCCAATGCGGCATAGATTCCTTCATTGGGTTTATCCTTTCTCCAGATGCCCGCACCCGACCCTTTGCTGGTGAGTGAGCCATCAGTATAGCAGCAGATACCGTTGTTTGGTATGTGCGGTTCTTCATCGTTTATTTTGACGTTAAAGTTTGCTTCCAGTGAGCCCCTGATCTGGATGTCAGAGTGCATGGATAGTAGTCTATCCTTATCAAGCTCCTGGAATATTTTCCAGTGTCCCCAATTTGTGGTAGCTTTAGAGGACATATTTAGCTTGTTGATCCTGTAACAGGCCTTCATGGCTTGCACCTCCGCTTCCATGTGCAGTGGTGCTAGGTTAAGCATCAATTCCATGGTGGCAGTAGGTGTGGTCTTCATTGCGCCTGTTATCATGAAGTCTTTGCTAGTCTTTGCAGTTTTTCCAGTCGAGCTTTGTTTCTGCCTATCCCTGATTTATGCCACCAGACCAGGGAAGAGTATAGCACCATTGGGGTTATAACCATGGTGTAAAGCCAATGTACCATTTTGGGTTTAAGTCCCCAGTTTATGCCTATTGCTCTTTTACAGGCCCATAGACATTTCAGGGCTTTGTTGGTCGTGTTTTCCACGTGTTTAGCCCAATTGAGTTTATTGTCCAGTGTGACACCTAGATGTTTTACAGTTTTACTTTGGTTCAACTGGACCCCCTCAATTGTTGGTAGTTTGATAGCTATCTTCCTTCTCGTGCTGAAGATGCAAATGCTTATTTTTTGTGGATTAATGTTCAATCCATTATTTTTGCACCAGTTCAATATGATTCTGGTTGCACTATTTAGGAGGTCCGATAAGACACTTTGGTGTTTACCTCCTACAAGGACTGCTATATCGTCCGCATATCCCTGTGCATAGTAGCCTGTGGTGTTTAGCTTCGTCAGCAGTGTGTCCAGCACTAGGCACCACAGTAGCGGGGATATCACTCCTCCCTGGGGACATCCACCTTTGGGTTTGATCAGTATTTTGCTGAGTCCTAATTCGGACTGTATTTGTCTTTCCCTCAGCATGGTCATGATCCATCTGATGGAAATTTCATCAATTTTTCTCTCCAGCAGGGTTTTCTCTACTACCCTGTGTGGTGTTCTGTCGAAGGCACCTTCAATATCGATGAATGTGCCGATCGTAGTTTCTTGGTGGTCCATAGATTTTTCAATTCTAGAGACTAATTTATGTAATGCTACCTCGCAGGATTTTCCTGCTTGGTAGGCGAATTGATTTTCGTGTATTGGGTGAGAACCCGCTAATTGTTCCCTCACATGCCTATCCATCATCTTCTCTAGTACTTTCATTAGGAAGGATGTCAGGCATATGGGTCTGAACGCTTTGGGGTTGTCATAGGTCCCTTTACCGGGTTTTGGTATGTAACAGACCTTGGATACCTTCCATTCGTGTGGTACATATCCCAGCGCTAGGCTTCCTCTTAGCAATTCTAGGAGGTATGGTCTGAGTATATGTAGTCCCTTTTGTATAAGGGCTGGAAATATTCCATCTACACCAGCTGCTTTGTATGGGGCCAGTGTGTTAACTGCCCAAGTAAGTTTATTGCTGGTGATGATGTTTTTTGCTTGTCTCCACATTGCACATCCAGTGTTCTGTTCATAGTGCATAGAGACCGGTCCTATAGTGCTTGTTATTTCGCAGTCAGGGAAGTGGGTCTTCGCCATGGCTACCAGTGCCTCCATCTCGTTAGTGGTGAATCCATCAGGCTGCCTCAGCGTGCCCAGCATACCCTGCTCTGTGTGTTTATTTATAATTTTATTGACGCGGCTGGTTTCCGGGATGCTACTTATGTCAGAGCAGAAGTCCCTCCAGGCCCTGCGTTTAGCTCTCCTGACAGATTTATGGTATTCTGTTAGTGCTTTCTTGTACTCACTCCATCTGCCAGAGTTCTTAGAGGCATTGAACAATCTTCTAGTGAGAGTTCTTTGTTTTTGCAGGTCATTGTTCCACCAGGATACTTTCCTGTTGGATCTCTTTTTCTTTTGCGTACAGCTGCTATGATATGATTTAGTCATAGCATCTGTTAATGTGGCATTCAGGCACTCTAGTTGCCAAGAGTTACTAATTCTTTTTGGGCAATTATTTATGTTTGACTCGAAGTTTATACTGTAATTTTCCCAGTCTGTTAGTTTGGGATTCCTGTATTCGACTACAAATTCTATGCTATTCAGTAGGTCGAATCTGATGTACCTATGGTCTGAGCATGTCTCCTCATTTGAGACATGCCATTCCACTAAGTTCCTACTGATTGTTTTAGTAGCTATCGTGATATCTATAATCTCCGATCTTAACCTATTGACAAACGTGGGTTTATCCCCACGGTTCAATATGTCAAGATCGTTATTTATAATGAATTCTAATATTTGCTCACCTCTGTGATTAGTATTCGTGCTGCCCCAAACTTCATGGTGGGCATTGCTGTCGAGTGAAGCTATAAGTTGTTTGTCCCCTGTAGCTTCCAGGATCTGCTCCAGCATAGCTGTGGGTTCCTTGTCCTCATAGGGTAGGTACCCAGCCAGCATTATGATGGATTTATTTTGTCTCCTTTCAGGAGTATATAAGGCTGCTGCAGAATCTCTGGAACAAAATTGCCAAAGAGGCAGCAGTTTTAATCCTTTCTATAAAGGATGCATGCTCTAGGGTTGTCAGTCACAGAGATACAGTTGTATCCCGACATTTTCAGCCCTTTGAGCCTGCCTTTAAGAAGGTAAGGTTCTTGTATAAATATTATATCAATGTTCTTACCTTTGATATATTGTAGCAATACTCCACTTGCGGCAATGCAATGGTGGAGATTGATCTGCAGCAGCTTCAGTTTATTTAAGTTTATTCGGGTGTGCCAGGGGGCCTATCCCGTGGCGGCGGCAGTGGCCTGGGTCTACCAGCAGGCCCAACGTTAGTTGGGCCTTTTGGCTTTCCCCGGCCTCCCACCACCTGCCATGAGCCTAGGCCTTCCTCTTCTGGACACTTTTCTGTTAGATTAGTTTGAGCCTGTGGGTGGGTCGTCTCCTCACTTTCCACCTTGACTGTGTCCTTGGGTATTGCCCCACCACAGATCATTTCAATGGAAGTAGTGGGAGCCGGCAGGGCTCTTTACCTCCTGCTTCCTCTCCGGCTCCTCCACCACCTCCATGGGTGTGCTCCTCTGAGCAGCCTGTTGAGCCTGTTCAGCAGCACTGGTCATTGGTCTGAAGGTGACTGTGTACATGCCACAGCCAACCTTCATTCCTCTGGTCTTCAAGCTCTCCAGGCTGTATTCTGGTATCTTCATAATAATGAAGGCACCTTTCTCCATACCTTTTGAGTAGTGCAGTCTCCACTCCTTAATACCTTCGACTGCCCTATTTTGTATTTGTATTCTTTTTACCAGGACGTCTTCGGCAGGCACCTTTCCTGGGAAGTAGGCACCTACTTTGACCGTCCTGGTTAGCTCCCTGATATCTCCTGTCCGAAGGGATAGACCCTCTTCCAGGACAATTTCAGGAATGATTTTTTCTAACCATTCTTTGGTTGCTGTGTCCAGGCAGGAGACGATGCAGCCATCCTTGTTGTAGCTTGCGCCATCAAACAATGGGTGGTAGTCTCCATCGACGTCTAATTCGTCCACCCTGCCTGTAATCTCGTCCTGCAGCTGTTAGCAGTGGTCTCTGGACAGCTGTATATGCGGATATCCCCTGTGTATCACTGCCACCAGCTGTCCTTTTGTCGCAAGAGCGTAGTTTGTTGCTGACCCTGAAGTCTCCCTGGGCTTCTTTGCCACTGGTGCAGAGGTGCCAGGTGACAAAGTCCTGGGTCTTTTGCTGATATTTTGTAGGCTAGGGTTTGGCCTACAAGGCCCCGCAGTTTTACCTGCTGGCCTGTGCGGCTGCGCCCTGGCGCCATATGTTTGTAAGTGACCGGGGGGTCTCTCCTTCTGCCCAGCGACTTTGTGTGCCGGGCCAGAGCTGGCCCTTGCACCCTTAGACGCAGGCTTCAGGGGAGTGTCCCTTCCGGGTGTTGGTTGGCCCAGCCTGGGTGCCCTTCCCTCAGTTAGAGCAGCTTCGTCTGTGATTAAGAAGACCCTACTTGATTAAGAAGCACATTAACGATATGGTCTACAGGGTTTTCAAGTATCCTTTAACAAAGGAAAGCTCATAATCGTCCATTAAAATCGCTTGGCACCATATGTGGGGAACCACGATGAAAGGGAACAGGCGCAGTGGATTATGGAAGATACCTTTCGTTGCTAGGGAGCAGGACTATATGGAAAAGAAGACTTCCAGGGGGAATGTCTCTAAGGAGGGGGGCATTGTAATGTTAAACAAAAAAATTTGGTTTGGAATGATTTTATACCTATTGTTCGAATGAACTAGTAGTTGGAACAAACTGTCATAGCATGTGTTTGTGACTGCGATGTTTGAGTACCATTTACCCAGTTTCAAGAGGTTCTATACTCTTCTCTTTACGACTATATATAAGGAGCGATGGGACTGGAAAGTTAGTCTTAGTCTTTGTTAAAGATAAGCTCAAGTCATATGGTTATCTGTTTGTTACAAAGTGATCATTTTTGTAGCCCGTTCTAATATTTGTGTTGATATAATTCGTGTGGCATTGAAAATTGTTATTTTTCTTCGAATAAATATTGTTAACCCATATAAGGGTTACAATATGATAATAAAGATTACAGTGGTCAGTAAGAATGAAGCCTAAATTAGTAAGATAAAATATACTAGTGTATATATATGAAAAAATGTAATAAAAAAAATATAATATTACGAGTAATAAGAAATAACAATTAGATGTATGTTATAAAGAGTTTTACACTTGAATGATGAATGACTATTACACTAAAATAATTAAGTAAGATTGGATGATATAGTATGCAAATATAAAATTCAACAGAAATGAGAATATTGTTTAATGACAGCAATATAGTAGATTGTGAGACTGAAGATATGAAAATTAACGAAATATTTTAAAAGATAATGATATGATGCGTATATATGTTGTTCATAATAAATGATATTTGTTGTTTTGACTATATCATAATGGGTGATGGAAACCCATGATGAGGTAAGGAAAAAAAGATATTGAGCATATAAAAAGTAAATACAAACCTCTTTGGCTGATGGTGTCAAAGTGCAAAGAGGAGGGTATTGAGCTAGTGGTGCCATCTCCAACGGTGTTAAAGCCCGAATAAAATTTTATTTTTATTTTTATTTTATTTTTGTTTAGAATACAATGTAAATTTGTTAAAATATAGTATATTTTTTATTTAAAAATAAGTTTAATTTTAATTACGTTTATTACGAGCATTCCATTGTAAATAATGTAATACAGCGCAATGTTTATAACACCGAGTGGTATTACGTAGCATAAACAACTGACGCCACTTGTGTGCCAGTCTCGAGACAAAGACCAAGTGCTATATTCACTAGTGCACCACCAAGTGAATTTTAATTCATCTTCCCAATTTTTTTGGAAGACCACCAGTTAGCCAACCCAGCACCGGGCCCGGCCTTCTTTCATCGCCCTAGCGACCTGAATTTAAACATCGTTCTTCATCGCACAAGGTCATGAACTTTATTTTTTAATTTGAAGACATTGAGTTTTTTTTTGGTTTGTTTCAAGTCAGAAACATTTCTTTAAAAACCATATAACTTAATTAATCATCAGTTTAATCAATTTTCCTTTATGTTACTTTAAATTGAAAATCAAAGAAGTTAATTTTTTTTTGTTGTTCATTCTTTTTACTGTTTAATTTAAAATAAGTATATATATGTTTTTTTTTTTGTTTTTTTTTTGTAGAAGAATATTTTTTTTTGTTTGGTATTCTTTTAAGATTCATACTATATTTTTTTTTTAATTTTGTGTGCAACAATAAATGTCTTGCTAATTAATTTCTTTATTCATTATTTTATGATTATTTCAATTTCATTGATAATAATACTTTTTCAATTGAATTTCAACCATATAATTAATCCACAAAACATAATTATTCCTTTACATAGGAACCATGAGAAATGAATCAGCGAATATTAGGTAAGAAGGATAGTATTTGAATTTATAATAATACCCCTTCCCCTACAAACGGTATTTGTCAAAAATCCAAGTTTAAGTAAAATAGATAGTTTTAATAAATTAAGAAGATCTAGAGTAGATCTTTATAAATTTTAACATAGTCTAATCCGACAACTCCCAATGTTTCTTCACGACCCAATAGGCCCTTCATATAGGTCATTACTATACATCCCCTTACTTATACCCAACATTCACTATTCTTTACGCTCGAAAAATCCATACTTACGCCTTGCAATAAAATCTCTAAACCAACTTTATAAACTATACACTCCTCTGAAAGACCTTATTCCTCCCACATATTGATTTTAAGTGTTTTATGCTAAGTGTGTATGTTATACAATGTAATTTTCCAAATTACAAATCTTAGGTAAGGCGCACATCGAACTGTGTCACGCAGGCGACGCAGAGCAGGCGGCACGAAAAAAAAACTGCGTCGCACAGGTACCCGCGCACATTGAAGAGCAGTTTCTGTGCCGCAGTTTCGGGAAGGCAGAGGCTTTTTTAGTTAAATTATGTTAGATTTCTTGGATTTAAGATCAGAATCTGATTCGTATATAGAGTTGAACACAAAAAAATTTGCATTATCAAAAGTCAATGTAAAAAAGATTGTGATAAAATGAGGAAATGGAGAAAAGACCAGCTCACGAAAGAATTTGCAAACAGATTATTCTTAACAATCTATTAAATATTTCCGTCTGAGTCTGGTGAATTACATAATTACATTGAAGTTACTATTTAGTCTGAGGGATCCAAGGCTTAAAACCATTACTTATCGTGATGTTATAAAATCAGGTAATGAGATCATTACCTCTACTCAGGTAATGAGAGATCTGGTCAAGCTCTAAGTTTGTAGAATTACATTAGGCACAAATCTCTTAAAATCCTTGGATACGATTTTAACAGCATTATATCATTATGGAATCATTTTTTTTTTCATTAATTTCTTCTTTTTTTTCCCTTGAACATTTATTGTAATTTATTACCGTTATTATTTATTTGATAAATCAATATATTATTCACTACTTTGTATACTTTTATTTTTTATAACTATTTATTATGGGGTTTTAATGAAAATATTATCTTTAATTATCCACCATTACTTTAATTATTTGACCAGTCGTAGTTTTATTTTCTGTTCCAGTCTGTTATTTTTGAGGGACCTTGTCCCAGAACAAAATTTATTTTCTCTTCTCTTCTATTCTGTATGAGGATATAATAAAATTAAGGAGATAATATAACAGAGAAGAGTTATATTCACATAAAATTTCTTATTAAAAAAGTTCCAATCAACACATGGTTGATTTTTAAATAGCAGTTTTCGTTTTACTCAAATATATTTAATAAAAGAAGAAAATAGTGTTAGAAATCGAGATGGCCATGTGAATTAAAAAATATAATTAAACCAAAAACTCGATTTTTATATAGCTTAAATTTGTTCTCTTGAACGTGTTAGGTTAAATGATTTGATTGTGTTTTTTGTTAATTGTAAATTATTTAATTGACTTGTTTAATTAAAATATAAAGCACTTCAAGTTTGTTTTATTTTGTATCTTAAAAATTTAACTTGGTGAACTCAACAAAATTAACGAACTTTGGTGAAGGATAAATCGATTTGATTTATTGCCATCTCAACATATACATTATTGGTTGTAATCAGCATTTCTATTAACTAAATGTCCATAAAGCCTATGTTTTTTTCAGTGAAATAATATCAGTCAACTAAGATCATAACTTGTTGAATCGTTTAATGAACTTCTAGTATCTATGAGAAGAAAACTTGTTTTTCTAATTTTTAAACGTGTCACAGTAAGAGGAATAAAAACTAACGAAAACCGAAATAAGTGATTACAAATAAAATAACAATATTAAAAATATTTAAACAAAAACAACAAACAAAAATATTTAAACAAAAGTATCTGCTTTTAGAACTTCAGAAAGGCCCTCATCTAAATTTTAATATTTCTATATATTTTTTTAAAACTAATTTTACAGCTACATTTTCATCCTGAAATTGTTTAGTTTTAAAAATTCAAAACACTCGTATCATGCGCTTTTGGAATAGCGAGAAATTTCAAAATTATATTATGATTTTGGAATCTAAAATAACAGAACATATATATATCTTTTAAATTATTATATTTTTAAAACCTTTTTTTTCCTAGAACTTATCTAGAACACCCTATATATACAGAAGACCTACTTAGATTCATTAACCTGCTTAAGAGGAAAGTAGAACTTCTCAAACACTAATATTAAATGATAATAATAGGTATTAAAATAATCAAATATTGAAAACTGTGGCGATGCGACACTAAATTGGGAAATTATTTCTGGCGGATTGATTACACATAGTATATGAGATGGTGAAACTGGACATTGGTCTTCATTTTTGGACCAAAAAAAAGTTTCTGTTGTCCCAGAGGGGTGCATAAATAGCACATCATAATCACCTTCTTATACTTTAGACTATCCCGATCCACCAGTTGTTGTCATATACACAGATCCACGAGTGCCACATCGGCCTGCTCTGCTCTGCGTCCCAATGTGCGCGGTTCCTATATATTTCAGTTACCACAAAAACTGCTCTGCGTCGCGAGTGTCTCAATGTGCGCTCGGCCTTACATAGGTGAAATAAAAAATCTCCTCAAAGACCGTATCACCTAACACAAATATTCCATTTCCTTAAAAAACTGTACAGCTTCAAAACTTTGAAAATTCATTATATCCTAACCATTCATATGATTTTTACAAAACTTCTATCCTAGCAACTGTTGCTAACCATCAAAAACGCCTCATTACTGAAAGTGTCTTCTTTCAATTAGATCCAAAATCCGGTAATCTTAAGATCGACAAATAAAGCTTACCTCAAACCTATTCCGAAATCTTGATTTTATTTAAACATTCACCCATACATATTCCATTTTATTATTTTATATAGACATTCTTGAATGTCGACACCGTCACTGTTATTTAACACCCTTAAACTATACAGTAATACGTCATTTAGTGCCTCCCACCCCTTAGTTATTTTATTTGATTATCTTACAGACATCTTTTTCATTCACCTATTTCATTTTTTATATATATCTTCAAATTTTTCTCGCTATCATTATTCTGTTCCCACAACCATGTTCATATTTTATGTTAAACTTTATAACCATCTACTCCCGATCTTCTTAATTTATTAAAACTACAATGTCTTTGCACTTTGACACAATCAGCCAAAGAGTTGAGTAAAAACTTTTTCTTTGCTCTATATGTTCTTTTTCCCTACCTCATCATATGTTTCCAACACCAATTATCATATTACCAAAACAACATATCATTTATGACACATCATATTATTATCATTTAAAATATTTCTGTAATTTACATATCTTTAGTTTCACACTCTACTATATTACTGTCATCATTACTCAATAATATTCTCATTTCTGTTGAATTTAATATTTTCATACATCATCCAATCTTACTCAATTATTTCAGTGTAATAGTCATTCATCATTCAAGTGTAAAACTCTTTATAACATACATCTAATTGTTATTTTTTAATTAACAAGTATCCATGAATTTCTTACCCTTCATTCAGTGATTTATTCCATAATATTATTTTTTTTTTGTTATCTATGTATTCTATCTTATTATAATTAATTTTACATTTTTTGATATGTACACTAGTATATTTTATCTTATTATTGTAAACTTCATTCTTACTCACCATTGTAATCCTTATTGTCATATTTTCATGTACATGTAATCTCAATATTACTTCACATTACCTCAGGTAAGCCATGTAGATTTTTATCTCATTTTTCATTTATTACTTTTATCCTGGTCTTACTCCAAGAATCTGAAGAAAAATGTAAGATCATAGTTACATTTTTAAAATTCTACAATTATTTATGTTATTTTTATTTAAGGTATTTAATTTTGTTTAATGTTACACATATAATTGATATTTCTTTATATATTGTTTCTCATTTAGCCTTGATCTGGACCTGAAATTCGGGTCGAAACAGCACAATTAAATAGGTGATACTTGCATATTAGTGTTATTTACTTTAATCGCATCCCTCCAACCATTTCCTCTTCATGCCTCATCTTAATTTTAAAAAAAACAATACAAAATAAGATACTAATAAAACATTAGAAGAAATAAGAAATCAGAGAGCAAACAAAGACAAAGGTAATAATAATATCGGGCAAATTAAAATAAATAAAACTCAACAATCTCCGAATTGGGTAATAACAGAAAATATTAAAAGAATATGAAACTTGAATGAATAACTAAAATTCATTTGACTTAATCCATATGTGAAATCCATCATCGCCATTAGCAGGCCTGTCCTCTGCCAAACAAGAAACTGAACTTTTCCTACAGCCATATTCATCATCTCCTACAGCCAGTTCGGTTGTATGGGGTCATCTTTTTGTTCAATTTTTCAATCTCACCATGGAAGGTGACTTGAGATAAGTCTCTTATGACCTAGTGACTTAATTATTTATCTTTATCTAGGTCTCTGATGGATTTTAATATATATAGTTCCTAAGCAATGCTCTATCTTAATTAATATTCTTTATTGGAAGACAATGAAAAAATGTTGGATATTTAACTTTAGTTATAATATTTTAACATTAAATAAAAACATATGGTTTAAAATCTCAGACCTTTTGTTGGAACGAACTAGCAGTCGGAACAAACCGTTAAAACACGTGTAAGGGACTAGATTTTTCAAGCCCAATGCACTTAGGCGTGGAACCTTCCAAGCAGGTCTGGAACCTTCCATGCCGGTCCTGTTACGACTATATATAAGGAGTGAGCTACTGGACCAGTTAGTCTGAGTCTTTGTCTTGATTGTGAAGCTCAAGCCATATGATTTGTGTTACAAAGTGATAATTTTTGTAACCCCCTTTAATATTTGTGTTTTTATAATAAATGACAAATTGATCAACTTATCTGCCGAAATTAATGATAAATTGGCCAGCCAGTCAGCTGAAATAAATGAAACGTTGGCTAGCATATCGGCTGAGCTTAACGAGAAGATAGCTAGCCTTAAGTCAAGCTTGTCGGATGAGATGAATGGATTAAATGAGAAGTTGACCAACCTGTTTAGCGAAACGAATGACAAGCTGACCAACTTATCCGGCGACGTGGTTGGGTTGACCGACATGCTGGCTCAACACGAAGCGGAGGTGCAAAAATTAGAAAGGATATTGGAAAAAAAGATCCAGGAGGTCGTGAGAAAGCAGTTTGCACAACAGCCATGAGGCATATGATGCTGATGGACACTGGAGCTACGAAGACTATCGTCTCTTCGAGCGTAATTGGCAAGAAAAGACTGACGCCCTCCAGATGGCAGCTGAGGACTGCGACCGGAGAAGCAGCCAAGGTATTTGGCGAAACTGAGGTAAAGATACAGTTAGGCTCAAGCTGTTTCTCACACTCAGTCCTATTGGCTGATATTGAAGAAGATGTAATCCTCTGCATAGACCTCATGAACACATACGGCTTTCAGCTCGGCCTGAAACGGAAGATTGTCAATATCAGTGGAGAGGAGCTGTCCTTCCACAGTTGGGAACCAGCCGGTTTGGGGGTCACTGGTGGAACTTCCTATGAGGTATAAGCTCAGTTTTGGTTAGAAAAGGCACTAAGGTTGAGACTTCGGTGTCGATACCTCGTTGGTTCAGCAGGCGACTACGATGAGTGAGCAGTAATACAAGAAGCAGGACAGGGTGATGGAAGGCGTCGATCCGTCATTGCCTCGAGAAGAGAATTGATATCACCCTATCACTGTCAATAAGAGACACGTCGCCAGCGATCGGATGAGGAGACCAAGCTGGAGCAGGGGGGGGGGGTGGGGGGTGGGACCAAGCGGGGACCCTACGTGATGAAGAAGCAGATCAATGATGTGGTCTACAGGGTTTTCAAGTATTCCAAAGGAAAGCCTATGATCGTCCATTACATTTGTATGGCGCCATGTGCAGGGAACCACGATGAAGAACAGGTGCAGCGGATTACGGAAGAGACCGTTCGTTCGACCTAGGGAGCAGGCCTGTATGGAAAAGAAGACATCCAGGAGGAATGTCTCTAAGGAGGAGGCAGTGTAACGTTAAATCGTATAAATAATTAAAGAAATTAAGAGCGAGCGGCTGGACCAGTTAGTCTGAGTCTTTGTCTTGATTGTGAAGCTCAAGCCATATGATTTGTGTTACAAAGTGATAATTTTTGTAACCCTCTTTAATATTTGTGTTTTTATAATTCGTGTGGCACTGACTATTGTTATATTTTCGTTGGATAAATATTGTTCACCCACAGTAGTTTTTTTTTTTTTTTTCTGGCTCTATGCACTATGGATCTTAGTCTAGCAAGTCGATCATACCAGCTTATAATATGGTAAGCTGTTTCATCCTCCATGCCGCAGAATCTGCTGATGGGTGAGTCTGCAAGCTTGAGTTTATGCATGTGTTTATTAAACTTACAGTATCCCGTATAGATCGCTGTAATTCTTATGAGTGCTTTCCTGTCTAAGTTCAGTAGAGTGTTACTTATTTTGACAGAGTAGCCTTTTAAGAAGAGTTTGGAGTGATGCTTTTATTCTTCCTAATAAACCACCATCATCATCCTTACCGCTCTCCAGAGGTGTACCTCAGGGCTCTTACGTTTTTCAAACCCCCTTTTTTCATCTACATAAATGATCTGTCTAGTGTGCTGCATCACTCTCACTCTATATTGTTTACTTTCTGATGGTTCACTAGGTGGCAACAATGGCAGAGCTCTACCTTCCGTCCTGGCTTTCGCCAGTACTTTGGGTATAGCTCCTCCTCCTGTCGCCACCCTATAGGTTACTTCTGTATTTTTGATACTTACTTCCGGTGATGCTGTTCCGCAGTGTTAGCTGCTGGCCTGGTTGGCTGCCCTCCTGTTTTCTGTCCGTGTCTGTGGTAGTAATGTGGGGTTCCACCCTTATGCGCCACGGCTTTGTTTGCCGGGCCTTGTGGGGCCCTTGCATCCTTGGCCTGGCGCCTTTGGGAGGTTTCCCCCTTGTCAGTGTTTTGGCCCAGCTTTGGGGCACTTCTCTTGGTCAGGGCAGCTTTGTCTGCCGGGCCTGGTTGGGCCCTGCATTCCTCAGCAGCCCCTCCTTGGGTTGGCTCCGTATCAGCTGGTGTATTAGCCAGGAGTGGGCCTTTCTCCTGTTGTACCTTTTTACGTTCTTGGTGAACCTCGTCATGGCCGAGGCCTCCAACTGATCCACTCTATGACGTGCAAGGCTAGGTTCAGAGTGAGTTCTGGTTGTCAATGGGGCCTGTGAAGCAGCAGCTACAAGAGCTGCATGCTCTTCCAGCACACCCATTCTGTTAAATTCTACCCTAAGTCCCTGTACTTCGTCTGTCAGTGCTTCCAGTATAGGTTCGACAGACGATTCGTCTAGGGTGTCATGGTAAAAGTCCTCAAGGTTTAAGGGCTCCGACTGGTTTGAGTCCTCGTCGGGTATAGTTGGATTCTCATCCATAAGATAAAGTTTGTCTGTTGGTTCTTTCATGGTTTTAATCCCACGCCAGGGTATACCCCCATCTCAGTGCTGTTAATGCTGAGAGTCCCAGAGTTCCGTCCGCGAGCCGGAATATATGCTCTCAGTGCGGAGAGGATGCTCAACCTGCGTTTAGCATTCCAGGGTCCTACTACAGCTGTCTCAGACCTCCCATGCTCCGATACATGGGCACCAATACGTGTGCTAGCCAGGCGGGGTGCTCCACAGCACATGTAGGATGGAATCCACAGCTTTGCCATCACCATCCATGCCGCTTCACAGGCTCGTTGTTGTCATGTTGTTTCGGCTGTTTATTTGCTGTTAGACACACTGCTCTATAGGTCCAGAATAGCCAGGTTATTGGTGTGAAGCGGGTTGTGCTTCACCTTATGTTTAGACTTTCTTTAGAGATTTGCCTAGTGGCTCTTATTGAGCCGCCTAGATGAACCCCGCCTCTGTTGTTCGCGAGTTATGACTAACTCCCCAGGGGGTACCACGAGAAGGTGACAGTAGGCGTTGATGGGGATTGGGTCAGCGGGGAATACTAAACAGTGAGTATGGCACTATCATGTTCTATGTTTTAGTGTTCCCCTTTACCCCACCCATTTACCCCCCTTTAGTAAATTTTTGTAACACAGTAGTGTTACAATATATTAAATTTCTATATCCATTCAGAGATTCATACTTGCGAAATAAATTTAAAAATTTGTTTTAATATTTTTTCTTTTCAGGACTGGTATTCTCTTGGATATAATAAATTAGCAGGTGAAGTATATCGTAAGAATCATTACAACTTTGAAATTGTTGAAAAGGATAGTATAGTAAAATATGAGCATGATGATGTATTGTATGACCTACCTTTGCCACGTAAAACAAAGCGAAGACTTAAGAATATAATATTAGTAACAGACTACAATTATGGATCATTATATCGTAGGATATGGAGAAGAATTATTAAATTTCTTCATATGAATCAAGATCATACTGGTGCAAATATAATTTAAATGTGTATGCCCTTCTTCTTCTGTGATAAATGTTCCAAATAAATTTTAATTATTACTGTTCTTCATATCTAAATTAGACCTTCCAGATCATAACAGTTAGTTGTGCAAAAGCTCAAGAAGGTCCTGGAAGAAGGCAGTTAGGGAACAGGCATCCTTGGCTTGTTAGTTTCAAACTAAAACTCTATGGAGAGTTTTAAAATATCATTCATCAGAAGAAATTGGTTGTCTAGTTAGTATTGTGCTCTAGCTACCTTATATCTCTTTAATTATATCAGAGGTAGGAAAATAAGGAAAAATATATTTTTATTTTATCAGGAAATAATAACATTATTTGAAATAAAAACAAAGTTTCGATCATATTTATTTTTAATGGTGTTAAATTAATTTCATTTTATTTATTTAGTGAAACTACTCTTTCAGTTTAATGTTCAGTAAGTGCATAATCAATAAATATTATAAAGCAAAGTTTACAATGTTTATGCTGCTAACACTCAAAAACGAGTCCAGGAAAGTTATATGACTGTCCTATATCGCCGTTCCCTTTATTATCCTAAGGGCATGATATTAAACTTTCTCTTTTCCCCCCAATATATAATTAGCACACCTGCTGGTTAATGAATGAGAAAATTTAGTCCCAATGCATGGCTTCCAGATAGAGCTAGGTTCTGGTTTATTCATTCGGTTAGATATAGTTGATGTTCCTGCCATTCTCTTTAAATTACTTCAGGTTATATTTGAATAATTAGTTTTTCTTTTTATAAACCAACTTCGTAAAAGGAGGTTACTCAATTCAATAGTTGGTTGCCTTTTTATTTAAATGTAATGTACGTATAAAAGTAATTATTATACGTCTCAGCAATTAATTTAAACAAAAAAAAGCTTTGGTATATAAAAAATTAAGTCTCATATAATTTTTCAAAACATGAATTATTAGTCATGACTAATTGATCAAAACATGACATGTAATTAAGTATATATTACAAAAGTAAATTTATACCATAAGAAGTAAAATTCTTAAGTTGTGCAGTGAGTGAATAAAAACAAAAAGTTATATTGTGAGTTAATATAAATAGAAAACAAAGTTTAGTCAGTGTATTTGTTAATAAAAGGTTGGTTTAATAATACACTCAGCAGGAAAAAAAAAAAACCGGACAACCTGATTTTTCCCCATAATTCTAGTAAATACGATGTTTTCAAAAATTATTTGTAAAAATTAGATTCATTAAACGTTATGTAAACAAACTCTGCCAATAACAAATAATTTTTTTATTTACTTGATTTTAAATAAATTATAAAATAAAAAAAGTAAGAAATTAGCACTTTATTTAAAATTAGTAATTAAATTTTCTTGAAGTTATTAGGCCTGCTAGTAACGGGTATTAACCCTCTCTTACACAGCACAGTGGGATGAATGACCAATCTAGGAGGAAAAAATTCTGGCTCAATGAAATCGTTATGGCAGCCCGATTAAAATAAACAATTAAGTCAAAATAAGCTAAAATAAAATCATTCTAGTAACGAAAACTAAGAAAATAGTGTATTTTACAAAACTTGAAACAATACATGACAGGTATTCTTATTGTAAAGCTCAATTCCGGAAACAATATTTGGCATTGCTGATGACACATTTTGTTTTACTCATTGTCAGTACTGCTGTTATCACCTGAAGAGACTTCATCTTCTCCAGAAGAATCATCTGTGGACGAGATGCTCAAATCATTGCTACCTTGACTTTTTAAAAGGTTTGCTGCGAAATTTTCTGTAATAGGTAAAGTTTTTTTATTTTTTCTCGGCCTTTGTCGGAAAGAATTAATTAAAAGGTCCGACGTTATAAGTAGCACCGAAATCAAATCTCTGTTGGTAACTGTTAGGTTTTATGTGACCTTAAGTCGTCCTTGTTTCTCGCCTCTTGTGATTCTTCTGAGAGCATTCCAATCGGCAAAATGCAATTCCTGATTATTTCGGTGCTGTGGACAAGTAGCTTACGGACAGCAGGAGACATGTAGTACCAGGAATATAAATTTAGATATCACCCTCTTGTCTCCTGAACATATGTACTGTAATGGTCCACATTAATTTCATATCCAGAAGATAAGGTACTTAAAATAATATAAAATCTCTTCAAGGCGTAAAAGGTCTACAGTTTCGTGTAGAAGATGGAAATAAATTATTCCATACTACATTATTTTCATTCTCTAACCTACTGTGACCACTGCTATCATCACAGCCCCATTTACAAATCTGTTGGTAACTGTTCAAGCAAGGTTTTGCATCACCTCTTTTAGAGCTAAAACAAGTCTCTGAGTTGTAAGATTTACAATGCTTTGGACATTTATGGTAGCGACTGTTTCAGTAATAGTTATATCACACGACGAGGGATAACAATCATTCTTAGCTTTTGATACTTGATAGTATGAGGGATAAATTTCATGGCACTTTCTTAGAGCTAGTAGCTTCCTAGTTAAATAATAAGTGTGCTTGGTCAATTTGCAATCTATTATAAAAGCAAGGGCCTCCTCGTTTGAAAAAGATCGTTTAGTATTAGTATCTATTTTTTTTTTTATTTGAGTTGCAATCTCGTGAGGAGATTGACTAATTTCTCTGAAAAATTTGCAGCATCCCGCTTTTCTGACTTTCTAACTGATACCTCTGCTGCGAACGCTAATTCTTCTGTACTCCGAGACTCAATTATATTTTTAACTTTATTGAATTTTCCTCGGGGGAAGCAGTCCTCGAATCATTTATACATTATACATACATTGGCTGATACCTGATGTGACTCAGTTTCTTCACACGAGCACTCAAATAATAAATTTTTGTCAAGCCAGTTATTGTTTTCCGTGAAAAATATGTCTAAATATCTTCCAGCCTTTTGCCATTTCGTTTTAATTTTTGCAACTGCTAATTTTAGATGACTCTTCAACGCAGCTGAAGACGATGGAAGAATATTATCTTATTTGAACTGCTGTAATATATTAAAATATTTGGAATCCATACCAGTGGAATTTCACCAAATATTAAATAGCTCCCTTCGTGGAAGTGAAATATCTTTTCCTGAAAAGCAAATTAGCAAATGAAGGCAGATAATTTTTTCATTTTTATTTAATATAACATCTAAGCAACCTCTACCATAAATTTCGCAGAGGTACTTTGGGGTACTTTTCAGTAATAGATCTTTGAAGATTAAAAATGCATTACATTACAACATATTAAAAATTAAAATTATAAAATGGGTCAAATTATTGTAAAAGTGTTTGGAAAATAGCTTACTTGTATCGCGGCGGTCCATATTCACTGATTAAAAAATAATAATGAAAAAATATATGTACGATGATGTACAATTTTCAATAGAAAAAAGTGATAGTTTAAACAAAATTTAACCTGTAGAGTCAGATACTATTGTTATGTACTATTATACTATTATAATACATCATTGTTTTGCTTTCGGAATCCACCTGCTAAAATCAAAAGAACCTCTAATACTGTTCTGAAAACATCCCCCCTTTACACTTACTACAAGGGTTTCATTAATTTCGTTCATGAATTTTTTCCACCTAGATTGGTCATTCGCCCCACTGTGCACAGTGAAGGTCCCTAACCCTGTCAGGCATTGAAGAAATTACATTTTGGACGTACTCCCTCGGCACAGCATCCCATTCTTCACGAAGAGCAATCTGAAGCTGCCTTACGTCACTAAGAGGAGGATAATGATGCGGAGACGTCTCCCTAAATGATCCCACAAATTTTCTATCGGATTCATATCGGGAGATCGCCAGGGGTGCCCAAAACTGTGATTCCCACATGCTGCAAATATTCGGGAACTATTTTTGCAGAGTGAGTTCGTGCATTATCATGCATCAAAATGAACTGTTCACCAATAAATGGAGCAAATGGGATTAGAGCCTCTAGGAGTACTCCCTCAATGTACCTCTGAGCAGTCAGAGCTCCATTATCAATCAGGGGAGGAACTTCGAGAGCACATTATTCCAGGAAGTCTGCAAGAGACTTGGGATTTGAGATTGGCCATTGGCCACCTCTGGCCATTAATGAGATTGGGACCGTCAGATCCCATACTTCTTCATGGCCTACCGCTGTGCAGTAAACTAATCCTACTTCTACAGACACCTACGAGACTTCTCTTTAGTCGAGAGATGAGACTACCCTGTGACCTCATTTTTGGTAGCAAACCCGGGGTGGATGTATCTGGGCAAGACTATGTATCCGGACTCCAGAAGATAATAGAATACATGCATGAGCTAGTTCGCGAGAAACTTCGCCTTGCCAGCGACCGGATACGATAGCAGAGCGGATCAGGGCGGGTACAAAGAAACCCTGGTGTTGCGGTTGGGGTGAAGATATTGCTCCCCCTTTTGACGATAAGGTGCAGTTGCAAAGTTTTCAAAAGACTTGGGATTCGAAAAACTAGGATTACGGCCCTTCATCCACAGTCTAATGGAATGAAACCATGTCTCATCAAATACCTTTCCATGGTAGCTTCCGATCATGACCTTGCTGGTATATCGGTATATTTTTTTTTTCCATTTATTTGCTTGAAACCCTGGCGTTGCGGTTGGTGTGAAGGTATTATATTGCTCCCACATTTGACAATAAGGTGCAGCAAAGTTTTCAAAAGACTTGGGATTCGAAAAACTAGGATTACGGCCCTTCATCCACAGTGCAATGGAATGAAACCATGTCTCATCAAATACCTTTCCAAGGTAGCTTCCGATCATCTGCGGGATTTTCACTGTCAGACCCGGTACTACCTCCTCATAGCAAACCGATCAGCAATAAACAAATCCTATGGACGGACCCCTACAAAAGATCTCTTAGGTCGAGAGATGATGTTAACTTGTGACCTCATTTTTGGTAGCAAACCCGGTATAGATGTATCTGGACTTCAGAAGAGAATAGAATACACTCAAGAGCTAGTTCACAAGAACCTTGGCCTCGCCAGCGACCGGATGATATAGTAGAGCCCATCAGGGCAGGTAGTATAAAGGAGAGACCTTGTTTGGTTCTACAATCCTCAGAGAAAGCAAAGTTACAGAAGAACTGGGAGGGGCCCTACATGATAAAGTAGCAGATCAATGATATGATTTATATGGTCTTCAAGTATCCCAAAGGAAACCCTATGATTATCAACCATTATCACGTGTATTATCACGAAAAAGAACGAGCAGTGAGAGACCTTCTGTCCAGAGAGAACAGTGCCGTGTGGCAAAGAAGAT
The DNA here is from genome assembly GCA_911387785.2 of Aelia acuminata. Taxonomy (NCBI): domain Eukaryota; kingdom Metazoa; phylum Arthropoda; class Insecta; order Hemiptera; family Pentatomidae; genus Aelia; species Aelia acuminata. Next base: position 89,387,482 of record OU426982.1, read on the forward strand.
ACATGCAGCAGGAAAGTCTCTAAGGAGAGTCTAATGTGACGTGAAACAAAAAGAGATCATAATTTCTGTTTCAACTAACAGTTCTAGACTGTACTTGAAACTATTACATAACCATAAAATTGGAATAGAATATTCTAGGCCTTTCTAGGATGTTTCATTCCGGATTAATATAAGAAGCGATTGACTAGGGCTAGGGGCTTAATCTTTCCTTAAACTTCGAAGCATAAGGATACACTATAGTGTCACTTGTAGTTACTTTTTGTAACATTGTTACTTATTTGTTTTGTAATTGTTTGACATTTTTGTTTTATAATCTTGTATTAATAAAATTATTTAAACCCACAGTAGTGTTACATTATTTTAAAGTTTATCCTGTTGTTCCAACTTTCACACAGTCATCAAATCCATGAGCAAAGCTGGTTACCACAGCTAGTAGATTGTGTAAAGAGTAAAAAAGTTCCTATTAAATTAGTTAATATCTATTTTCAACCAGAAAAACTTTATTTATTTTATTATTATTTTTTATTGTTATTGTGGGTATCAGTGTACTTTGTATATATATTACTCATTGTAAACCATTATTTTGTTTTATTTATTTTACTCTTTATAATAAAGGCTTCATTCATTCATTCAATAGTATTTAGATAAACAAATTTCATCGCAATCAAATTCTAAATAAAAGTATTTATGCTAATTTAAAACATGAAAAAGATAAAAAGGAAACAATACATTAAGATGGTGAGGGTAGGGGGGGGGGGGGGGGATAATGCTCTTTTAAATAGAGTAACACAATTATAAGAAAAAGTTTACAAACTTCTCTTCATTAAAAAAAAAAAATCTTAAAATTTTTTTATTCTCAGCTATATATACTTGTAACAGCATCTTACAAGTTATAATACATAAATCAATCTATATTTAAGTATTCCAAATGGAAAGTTCACTTAAATATTGTAACTTACTCAATAATGCTGAATTTTTAACTAAATAAAAGAAAGACATTACAAAATCTTTTAAGTATACATGACCAATACAAATATGTAGATAAATTATTGCAATTTACAACATTTAAGTACTTCAAAGAGGTACATAGCATATTACCATATTTTTTGGAGTGTATTTGACCAGAAAAAATGATTGTGAACTGTTTCATTTTATATAGAAGTTAATGTAAGAAAGGTATTCAAGAAAGATTAAAGATGCAGTTTAAAAAAAAAATGTCAAATCAAACTAATAAAAAACATAAACCACCTTTAGCAGTATACATAGTAGATCTTTTTTATTTTAGTTTAGAGAGCACATTACTTGAAGGTAGATGGATTACACTGTGCATCACAATTAGTTAAATTAACAGCCATAGTGCCACAAGAACATCAAATATTAACTCTACCCTAAAAATAGCGGCATTAGTTCATATACATCAAATGAAGCTTTAGGTAACAAATAAAAAAAAATTAATATTGCACCAAAATATTCCTTAGGTGCTTCACTTAAATAGAAATCACAGCACAGAAAAACTTAAATCTGCCCTTTGAGGCCACAAATAAATGCATTAAATATATACTAAAAGGAATGCATTATTTTGTTTATCAAACTTATAAAATACTGTGGAACATATTTTATACATAATACGGATTTGTAATAATATTCACTAAGCTGTTTCTATATATAGAATTTATAGGATAGGAAACTTCAAGAAACAAGTAACTATTCAGATAATACGTTAATACAGATCTTACAATCTGTGATTGTTCATTGATGCTTTAAGTCACTCAATATGCTGGAAAAGAAGTATCAAGTTGGAAAAGAAAATTAACCTTTGACTAGACCTTTAATAAAAATATCATTTTTATGAATACGTATCCTCAAGACAAAAAGTAAGTTTTTGGAGGACCAACAACAACTCGCAGAAGCATAGAAAAGAAAAAAGATATTAAAGGACTTTAAAGAATGAAGCAAAAGCAATTCAAGATTTCATGAAAATTAAATTGGATATTAAAACAAACACCTATGGTAAATATATCAGTATTACCCTTCAAGATAACATCAATGCTAAGAAAAGTATAAGAACCATGAATCATGGTTCCAATCTAAAGAGTTGCTATAAGCATCTGTTGTTAGCAAAAGAAATGAAGAGGAAAAAGTTTTTTTTTTTTTTTTTTTTTTTTTTTTAAGGTGTCATCCTTATACCATCTGAGGAAACATAAAACAGCTTTTAATCAATTAATTATTTTGAGGGAGATTTTAGCATTTTTAAATGATCATTGGCATATTTACTATTTTAATTTACACTAAATTGATCTAATTGAAGTTGCACAAACTATTGTCTTATCAAGCAAACTGATATTTTTATAATTTTGCTATAAGTCTATGCCAATAAGTGCACTTGGTGACCAATAGTAAAAACTTTGTTATTTTGTTGAGTTAATGGCTATACACTTAATCAAATATAACAAACAGTAAAACAACGAACAAAAATGGACCCACACTTAATACATGAGATGAGCAAGGGCTTCTTAAAAACATAGATGTATGATGTGTGAAACTGGCTTTATATTACATTATAAAACTAGAGACTCAAGCCATTTTATTTATCCCTTTCTTATGGATAGTCCAAAGAATAATATCTTCATGAATTGATGATTATATGTTCAAAAGATAAACCGGGCTCTTATTCAAAACTAATTTTTTCAATTAAATTAGGGACATACAAATATTGCAGAAACAAGAAAGCTTTTTATCAATATAAATTAAGTGTATGTATATAAAATTTATTTAGATAAGAACAGAAGGAGCCTTATTAAAACTTAATGTGACAAAAACAGACCCATAGTTTTTAGGAAGCCCAAATTCACATGTCCCCAACTATTATCAAGATGCAGCTTTAATTGTCATTACAATTTTCTTTTACACAACTAGAGACGTTTGTAGCTTCTTCTTCCCGTTTGCGTTTCAGTTCCATTGCAAGTTTATAACCTAATTCTGGACGACGGTCTCTTCCTTCAACCATTCCTTTTACCTATAAATAACAAATATTAAAATATAATATTAATGACACAAAGTTAAAAAAAAATTAATTCATTAATTAATTTGAAACAAAATTAGATTAAAATCATTGTGACCTCTAGATACCATATAGGTCCCCAAGCATCATCAGGTGCATAAATAAATGCACAAGAAAAATAAATAATACCATTAATCGTTTAGTTATTAATTTTCATTAGAATTACATTTTCATTTTCATTGATTCGTCACAATAGTTTTAGAATCGTGATATTCACTTCCAACCCATAACATATAATATAATTTTGGATATCATGCTTCATTTAAAAAATGTATATAAATTTCCAACAGATGGTGGTGCAAGTTGATTTATTGACACAAAACTTCATTTTCATTCGATATTTAGGTTAGCATCCAATAGCCAAATCTATTTTTTCTGGTTTGGACTAGGAAAATCCGTGTTTTCTCCATGGGCAATTATGTGTCGCCCTTTTCATGTGTGGGGAAAACATGAAATCTATTGGTTTTAGCAAAAGACAGATTAACCAAAATCATAGTGCACCTATTAGCACTACAATAAATATAAATTGTGAATTTAAATAATAAAAAAAATGTAAATTATTATTATTAATGTTATCTATTTCATTCATAAAATTTAATTTTTGTGTTTTGATAAGTAATACTGTGAAAACATGCAGCATGGTTAGAAGTTTTTACCGCTCCGTACTTGCTTTTGGTAACCTGTTTCAGGTAGAACCTACAGATACGATATCTTATCATCATGTGTTATATTCTGAATTTAATTAATATGTATTATGGCAGAAGATTAATTTGTTACATTTTTGCTAACTGTCTATTGTGATTGTACCGTAACGTTAAATCGTTAAATAAAAAACCATATGATTTCAAATCCAAAACCGTTTGTTGGAACAAAATAAGCGGTTGAAACGAACTGTTTGGGTTTAGATCTTTCGTGCCTAGTCCACGCTGGCGTAGAACTGTCCACATTGTTCTGAAACATTCCAGGCCTGACTATTTACGATTACATATAAGGAGCAGTGACTGAACAAGTTAGTTGAAGTCTGTGTCTTGACTGTGTAGCTTAAGTCATATGGTGTGTTATAACGTTATCATTTTTGTAACCTGCTCAAGTGTTTAAGTTTTATTAATTCGTTGGCACTGATAACTGTATATTTTTGTTTAATAAATATTTGTTACCCACATAAGTGTTACAGTACTAAACTCTATTCTAATAATATTCTTTATTAGTTTCTTTCACATGTATGTTATTTATATTTAATCTCGCCCCTCCTGAAATAATACATTAAGGGCTTGGTAAAAATTGTTTTTTTTCAAAGTAAATTCCTTGCATCATTTTGACTGTGAGCCACTGTATATATATATATATATATATATATATATATATATATATATATATATATATATATATATATATATATATATATATATACATACAGTGGCTCACAGTCAAAATGATGCAAGGAATTTACTTTGAAAAAAAAACTACTTTATACCAAGCCAAAATTTATTTTCAACAATTTTTGTTTACAAATATAAAATACAAACATTAGGCTAGAATTGACAAAACTTAGAAATTTATTTGAGATCAAATCCTAAAATTAAACTAAAACTTCATGAAAAATATACATTTCTAAGGTCACAGTGAAAATGATGCAAAACATCCGAAAAATCAAAAATATTTGTAATTTGAGTACTTAGTAGATAAGCCGTTATTTTTTATTATCTCTTTCAAACAATTTGGCTTGGATTGGAGAAGCTTTTCTGTTTAAGTTGGGCTTATCTTGTCCCATTCTTCTTGAACCACCTTTTTGAGATCTTCTCTATTTGATATCTCATGTTTCCTCAATGCTGTTTCTAATTTACTCCATGAATTCTCTATGAAGTTTAAGTATCGTGATTGGGGAGGTATTTTTATAGTTTTGGGGCAATTATATAAACACCATTCTCTTGAAAAATAAGAAAAAGCTTGGGATCGTTATCACTATAAAAAGCAAAATTATTTATTATGCCAAGCTCGGTTGCACTTGCTTTAAAATTTTTCTTTCAGGATGTGACAATATAAATGTCTATCCATTGTTCCTTCAATAAAATGACGATTTCCTACCCCTGAGGCAGCAATATACCCCCAAACCATGACATGACCACCTCCAAGTTTGATGGACGGGCGAATGGCGCTCTTCATTTGACTTTCTCCAGACTGAACCTCTTCCATCAGAGCAAAACAAATTAAATTTTGACCCATCCGAATACAGAACACTTTTCCAGAAGTCCATGTCTTTTCTTAAACAATCCTCAGCAAAATTCATTGGAAGCTTTTTATTCTTGTCACTGATATAAGGTTCTTGCCATGCAACTCTACCGTTGTATAGGTTTTTTCCTAAGACTCTTCGAATGGTTTCAGCACATACCATTTTATTTAAATGTTTTTTAACTAATGAGATCAATTTTGAACACCTAATTTTGGATTATTTGTTAAAATCCAAAGTTCACCATTAAATAAATGTTTTGCACTCACATTAGCTTTTCTTATTATTCTATTTTCGTTTATGAAACTTTCAATGGTGGCATAACTCCTATTGATAGTAGAGGTGATTTTTTGTTGTGTTTTACCCATTTTAAAATTGTTAATCACTATTTCTCATTCACGAATAGTTGTATGCTCACCAATTTTAAGCAAATGCCCGAACTAGACTGATTATTTGTATTCTTATTGTTTATTTTTTTTTTCATTGAAAGAATGAAAAGGGATTAAAAGGTTAATCAACTCATTTAGCCGATAATTGAAGAATGCTTGTTACTTTCACTTTTTTCTAAACGGAAGTAAACATTGCATCTTTTTCACTGTGACCTTCAATCCCTACGAGTTTTAATGAAGAATTTTTTTTCTATTTCTATAATTGCTGTTGAGCTGATTTGATTATATAAATTTAATGTATGACGATGAATCATTATGTCCTCATGTGCATTGGTTTTTAAATTTTAACAAAGAAGGTGTAATTAGCATTTGAAATAAGAATATTCGTTTGCATCATTTTGACCGTGAGCCACTGTATATATATATATATATATATATATATATATATATATATATATATATATATATATATATATATATACATAATGTACTCCAGGAGAGTGCGGTCGCTTATTGTTATCTTCAAGAGATCGAGATATATGCCTGCCCACATTTGGGTCAAACACCAAGCGACACCTCTCATATATATATTGTTGGGGCCAGGGGCGTTTCGCAATTAAATTGCAAACCTTCCCCGGTGAGATTTTAGTCTTCCCCTCCTAGTGGGAAAAGACGAGTAAGGGGACTGTATGGAATGTGTGGTGGGTATGGTGGGTGCCTTTTTGCCTGTAGGAATAAAATCAATAAAGGTAAAAGGTAAAATAAAATGCCCTTCCAAATGTTAACAAATATATATATATATTGAGAAAGAATAAAACTTATAAATAAAATTAAACCCCAAAATTATAATTCAAGTGCTTAAGAAAGTAGAGAGAAAAAAAAAGGTAAATTAACTTAAATTTCTACGAATTAACATTAAAGAAAAAAAAGATAAATAAAAAACTTCTTTGACAAAAATATCTAACATTAGGTACAAAGAGGGAATAAATAAAAAACTGTTCATCAGTGAGAGAAAAAAAGGATGAGGTTCTTCTATCCTTGTAGATTCAGATAAAAGAAGTATGTATAAGGTACCTTATATCAGAGTGATGATGAAAAATCCGCCTTCCTTATATATCCTCAGCTATCATCATGAGATGCATCTAAATGATAGACTTCTCTAGATGGTGATATTTTTGTTAGTTGAGATGAGGTGGGTGAGGGAACAGTTGGTAACAGTGGTGAGTCGTTCCCCGAGCAACTACCAAACACTAATGAACACCGGCCTATCGCCCTGTTCGTTGTTCACTTGTTTTTTAACTTTAATACTCGCTCCAACAGCTGGCATAAATACCATATGGTTCTTATAACCATATTTAAAAATATAAATATACTATTTACAATTTAATTTATATTATGCATAATTAAAAAAAAAATTCTTAACTTTTAAAGATTACAGGATAAAGAAGATAAAGATTATACAAATTAAAAAAAGAAAAAATACTATTAATAACAAATAAAAGGGCCTGGTTTAAACGGGAAAAATGAAATTAGAGAAAACAATTAAAATTAAAATTCACAAGGGCTTTAACATACCGCCCACCAAAATTTGTAAACATTTTCAATAACCTTCTCTCTCTGGAATTAAAGGGGATAAAAGAGTAACAGGTGTGATGAGTTGTGCTTTTCCTGTGCTCAATCTGACCAACCTAACCACTTCCTACTTTCCAGGATATACTTCTGTCTCCCTGGCAGAGGGCCATCGTAGAGTTGGTACGTTGAGATCCCACAGTAAAACTAAACTACCCTGTTCAATAATATTGCTCGGCTTTTTCTCTTAAACTCTTTGCTGAGTGCAGTTCAGATAATCCAATGTCCAATGGTTCCAGAAATTAGCAACACAGCCGGTGGTCCAACAAGAGGTGCTCCAACCAGGAAATGCCCCGGGGTGGGAATTTCGCCCTAAATAACGTTGGGATTCCTTGATGATGAACGGACTGTAGAAATCAATCCCAACATTGAACACAATCTGCCGCCTACCCTAACAAAACCAACGGGATACCCGAAGATAGCAAGTTCAAAAACCGGAGCCAGAGGAATTTAATAATACTCGACATCAGTCCCCTGGCCCAGGAAACCCCGTATATAGCCTAAACGGCAAGGAAGGGGAGGAACCAAAAAAAAAAAAAAAATAAAATGATGTATTTGTCAGCAACAATGGAGAAGAAGCACGAGTTTTGGTCATGGCCAAAAAAGAAAGATGAAATATGGTACCCCCTCGCCGATGTTGTAAAAAGAATTCCGCTACTGAAATTGATCTGAGATGCCAAAAAAACATTCTTTATTGTCTTTTGAGGACTGGTAAGTATTTAGAAAGGAGTTATTGTTCACCTAAGAATATTTATCCTACCTAAAGTTATTAAAGATGTGTTGAATTCGTTTTGTTTTATGAAAAATTTGTTTACATTTTTCTAACTTCTGCTGTTTGAAATGTTATATAATTTATTATAAATATATATATATATATATATATATATATATATATATTATAATAATTTTAATTATAATTATATAATTTGAAATGTTTTATAATATAACTTCTGCTGTTTGAAATGTTATATAATTTTGTCCAATTGAAATAAATGCAGCCTTGTGGTAAAATGCAGCCATTTTTCATTCTATTTTCCTTTGATAATTGGCATTCTCTGGCTTGACGGATTCTTTAATTTTCTATGGTCATAGTATTAAATATTATAAGTTGAAAAAAATACTTGAAGTACTCTAATACTTAAAGTTTAGTGGAATAAACCCTCTTGGGATTATATTAATAAAAATGACTCAACAATAAAAAAAGTGAAAACTGTTGCCAACCAACCCTGCTCTCCCTATGTATATATACATTACATATACATGTATGTATATATGTACTAAGTAAATAAGTATATATATACACACATATGCACAATTAATTATTATATAATCATTTTCTCAACCTCTTTCTCCATATTTTTGTTGAATTCAAATAAAAATTCAGCCTCACTGATTTCATGATTGATCCTTAAGTAAAGATATCATGCTACCTGAAGATTAAATAAATTACCTGATCAGCATTCACGATGACACCATATTGATTCAAAACAGTATTTTTTGTTTTTTCTATATCAGCCAAATCAACACCTCGGCAACAATCATCTATTAGAATAGTTCGGTAGCCGATAGAGAGAGCATCTGCTGCTGTTGCTCCTGATGAAACACATTTCATTGGTATAGGTACAATACCTTTAAAATATTATAATTAAATTTTAATGTTTTATTTAAATTTTAACTGTACTGCAGAACATGCCAGAAATATAATGAATTCATGATAGTGGGAAAAAATGTTGAAAATGAATACATATTTAAAAATTATGCCAGTCAAATGTATATAAACCTTTAAATTTCATGAATATACATTACCCTCCAAGGAAACCATCAACCTCTATAAAGATAATTGAGGGAAAAAACCGATCCAATTTGAAACCGTTAAATTAAAAATTTGATCAAGGTCAAATCAGCTTCTTACATGACTGTTAATGAAGAAACAGTATTTCCTTTAATGAGAAACCCATTATTGATTGGAGTGGTACAGATTGTGTTTTTTTAAATTTTTTGTTTTACAAATTGAAAAAGGTAGACTTGATAGTGACATGAAACAACAGCCTACTCTAAAGACATAATGAAATTTCCATTAATTTTTTATAGTTTGATCAAGAGGTTTCCATGAACTGAATAATGCTTAATAGTTTCATAGATAGAAGTTATTTTCCAGAACAGGAGAACAACAGCACAGCTAAGAGACGACTGGTGTTTTTTTTCAGTTAAAAACGGCCTGGATTGGCTTTATTTATGGATGTGGAGCTTTAAACTCCCACTCGCTACGCTCTTCAGAGATAAATAAGCCCCCAAACAGGGCCTACTGAACTGGACCCAGAAGCCGCTGTTCAGAAGTATTAACAAAGGTGTAGGAAATTAATATATCATTTGATTAATACAATTTTATTGCTTCTTAGTCAATTTTTGTTTGCAAATAGAATTAGAATGTTAAACTTTTTTATCTTAGGTGGAAAATTATACATTGTTGAAAAAATAAATAGCATTTAGAAACTTAAAAAATCTTTTCCTGAAATGATAAATAAGTTTAAATAAATGATCTTATTTGTTCATTGAAGGATAGAAAAAAAGCTGTAAAAGACATTCCAGTAGAAACTCGCTGGTTGGACCCTTCAGGTGGTCTGGTCAGAACCATCAAAGTGGTCACCATCACTGAGTACTAAATATTCCTGGAACACCGGAAACCTCTTCATAGATATTTCCTATAGCAATCTTTTAATTTTGTTTCGAACATGGTCTGGTGATGTTATATTACATACTTTAAACTATGGATTTGTCTAAATATTGTTCTCAAAATGGATAAATGGGGTGGTAAGAGAAAACAACTGATAATAACGTTAAATGAAAATATTGCTCTCCTTGAGTGGCTTAACAAATATGAGTTTTTGATATAAACATTGTATTTATGTATGACCATTCCACAATATTATAAATTACGTATTAATTATGGACCAGATTTTAATGTTAGGGAAAGCATAAAGAAAATCACACAAGAAATGGTAGTTTAAGTATCGGTGTCTGGCATTTAAAAAAAAAAAAAAAATTGGAAACATAATACTATCAAATAAATTAGTTTTGTGCATGGAAAAGGAACACTTTGTAATAAATATACTTTAGATATGGTTAAAAAAAAAAAAAATAATAACAGCATGCTTATAGCCTATCTGGTTAATTCGACCTTTTAGATGTTCCGACCCACCCCCTAGTCTACTGACACAACCAAGGGGGGGTGGCTTGGGAGATAAAGCCCACTCCAGACAACAGAAAGAAACTTATTTTTCTCACTAAAATCACATACTGGATTAAATTTAAATTTTAAGCAGCACTTTTCCATTCACTTCATAGTCAAATAAATAATAGTACATTTTATACTTGACACATAGTAGGATATTTTTTTCTGAAATTCAATAAAATGATTTAGCTCCCCCCCTCTGATAGTAATCCTGGTTGCGCCACTGCCCTAATCACATCAAGGTCAGATTAGCGAGATTCTACTGTATGGAATGTTTTGAAAAAAAAAAAAAAAAAAAAAAAAAAGAGTCACTTTAAAGGTATCTATTTATGCAAAGTAAACTAAGTTATTAATTATTACAACTTTTCTTATATGGAAGGTCCAATTTTAATTAGTCAATATCTCAACAAGTCCTTTATTATTATTAGTATTCCATTTATAGATTGCCCAGTGGCGCATCAAGCAAATATGGTCACGTTGATTTTGACTTAGACTTTCTTGATGCATTTTATAATTTATTGTAGAAAGTGGTCTCTTGGCCACTGTCGTTTCAGCCTATGTGGAGGCTGACGAGGTAAAAGGGAGGAGGAAAGAGAATGGATGGGTTAGGGTGATGTAGTGTTGAAGAATGAAATGTTTGGTATTTGTTTTGTAAGTAAGATTTTACTGTCGGTATGTTTAAGTCATTGTGCAGTGTATTATCTGAAATAAACCAAGGTGCATTTGTTATTTTTCCAAGAATTTTGGATTTGTATTTGTATTTTGTTAATGTGGGCGTTTATGTCCAAATAGGTTTTAGAATAGTAGTGTAAATTAGTAGCTTGTTTCTTAAGGTGAATGATGATCTGTAGTCCAGGAGATGTGAAAGCAGCTTGTACGGTCAGTCAAGTTCTAGTTTTTTAAATTTGGTATGCATGTTCCAATTGAGTCGTTTGTCTAGGTACAGTCCACAATATCGTACGAAATTCTTTGAAGGAACTGGGTTGTTGTTAATTATCACAGGTGGCAAGAAGATTTTCGTAAAGAAAAGCTGAGGTGACTCGATTTGGTGGATTTAATTTTGATTCTCTATTTTCCAAAACCACTTTTCTAGTTCAAATAGATGATTTTGAAGAGCGAAGCATGCGATAGTAGGATTTTGATGTGATGAAAGAATAGCCGCGTCATCAGTGAAACTAGAGATGGTGTAGTGAGGGTGTTCAGGAAATCTGATGTGTAGACAGAATAAAGAAGAGGACTTAAAACACTACCTTTTGGTACACCCCCAAGCTGAGGAAAGAGGGGGGAAAGGGAAGAGTCAACACAAAACACAGAAAAACCGGTTAAGAAAGAAAAACAAGTCCTTGAAACATGAAATTAATATCATGATGAAATATTTTACCCTTTCTCTCTCCTCTCTCTTTCTTTCATTATTTTTTTCTTCCCTCCTCTAAGGAAAAGCAAAAATAACTGACATTACAACTCAGAGAAGTATAAAAACTATAAGTAATGGTATTAATAATAATTTAAAGGAAACAAAGCCTCGAGGCTCACAAATAGCAGTAATAAAACAATGATAAAAATTTCAATATATAAAATAAATAGCAGCCAAGATATATAAATAAATAAATCTTTTATTTACTTGTTTTGGTACAAGGCCCTTAAGAACAAAATTATGCAATACTTATTATGCATAAGATGGAAAAATGAAGTGAAAATATAACTTTTAGACTCTTAGTCCCCTAGGAATAACAAAAAGAGTACATACGATAAATATATTTGTCTGGCTAAATATCAAACAGTAAAATGTAAATTTAAGGTAGGATAATAACATAGGAATAATTCATAAATGTTTATGCATAGACCTGCATATTGGCTATTCTTAGATTTGTAGGGGAGTTTGATTATCTAGGATATGAAAAAAATAACTGGTGTTTAAATGAGGACAAAGAAGAAAAGCTACGAATGGAGTTAGGTAAGGAATTCCTAAGATGCATTGCACGAACAGTAATGGATCACTCAATGGAGGTAGTTCTATGGGTATGTATACATAGACCTGTGGGTTGGGATCTTTAATAATAATAATAATAATAATTCTCCTTTTTTGTTTAATTCATACCTTTTTACTTTGAAATGAAATGAAATGAAAAATAATTTTATTATCCTGGGACTATGTCCCTGTCCCTTTAGAATAAATTATAGGGTAAACCAGACAGTTATTGACACCCAGTACAGTTATTGACACCCCAAACTTTAACTTATAGAAATAAGTAAACAAGTCCTAATTTTATTTTAAGATATACATGAATCTAATTTTTGAAGGGTCCTCTAAGTCATCTATAGGGTAAGTGTTCAGCAAACTAATCGCAGGGAAGATTTTACAATTAATACCTTCATGAATTCAGTTGGTAGCCTGTCAATGGCTACAAGCTTCTGATTTCCGTAAGGATTCTCATCCAATAGTTTGGTTCCTATTTTCTACCTAAATTTTTTTCAATAAAGGTAAGTAGTTTATTTTATTTGCTAATCTATAATTGAAGTGTCTGGAGTGATTTTAAATTAAAATAATCAATTTAAATATTATTATTCAGGGGTGAAAATAACTGGTCATTTTTTTTCAATGTATTCTATTATTGGCACCCCATGTCAATAACTAAATTTTGATTTTTTTTTTAAATATTGATGGCTCTGTTTTAATTTTGATAGTTTAATTTTCCTGATAAATCTGTTATGTTTTTTTAAATTTAATTCTAGCGTAACGAGTTATTGACACTGTTCTTATTGTTGTTAGTTATTGTCTGTTCTTACTAGTAAATTTCTTTTTTTTTTGTGTGTGTATGTACAACTACTATGTTGTACACATGTAGTGTATGTACAAGTAGTATGCCTAAGAACATTTATAGCCAGAAGGATTTAGAGGATGCCTCGAAGGCCATAAAGGATGGCTTTTCTATTAAATCAGGATACAAAAGATTTTGGGTTCCTCGGGCAACTTCAGATTAAATGATAAATTAGTAAAATCATCGTTTGGACCACGGCCCATAAAGACGAGCTTACTCTAGCTGCATGGATAGAAAAATTTGCGAAAGAGGAATTCCAACAATTTACAATTAGTAAAAGAAGTTATTGAATTAAAAAATATGAGCACACCCTTTAAAGATAATTGTCCTGGTGATGTCTGGTATAAGGCTTTTTCACGAAGGCACCCCTCTACAGCAGAGAGGACTTCCTAGGATGTACCAGTCTGGTACCAACGCTTGTGTTTCTGAAGCCAATGTTAGAAAGTAGTTCAGAAACGTCCAACACATATTAGAAGATGAGGATTAATTTATAAATGCTCCATCCTGAAAGCATTTTCATCCTACAATAAGGATTATGCAATAAGGTCTACCACAAAAAGTGTTTAAAAGGATATGACCATTTCCCTGAAAGTGACAAGTCTGATGAATTTGTTTGTCCCGCGTGGTACATCGTGGAGTCTGATCCATATATAAATGAAGATGAAGATATGAATGAGGATGTAAATTAATTATTTTATTTTACGTATTGATAGTTTATCCTATACTGGAAGACTTTTTTAAAAAAACCCTTTTGGTCTTTTATTATTCTAAATTTATATTTCAGTGAAAAATCCAGTCTTCCTTTTTGATAATATATATTTTTTAATATGTTAAAACATCACAACGTTTCGAGGCTCATTGCTTCATCTTCAGGTGACTGCAACAATATTTTACATGATATTTACAACTTTTTTTTTTTTTAAATTAATTTACAAAAATTATAAAATTTGGAACATAAACATTTATGACTTAAAATCCTATATTACAATATACTCATTATATGCATACCAAGTTATATGTTATAATTATAAAATATATCAATTCCTTAAAATCTCGTCAAATATTAAAGTCAAATAATCAGAATGCACTTCTTATTTTGGCCACCTCAATGTTACTGGCTTTAGTCTGTTGCTACTTAATCCTATTAATACTTGTACACCTCTTGTCCTAATTATTATTATTTCATGACACACACACACACACACACACACACAGACACACACACGCACGCACGCACGCAGGCACGCACGAACGCACGCACGCACACACACACACACACACGTACACGTACACAATACATGTCTAATTTATATGTATATATACCATATATATATGTACATATATGTATATGTATATGTATGATATATATCATATATATATATATATATGATACATGATTAATGATATATATATATCATTAAATTTTTAATTTTTTAATTATGTCCATGTAATGGCTGCCTATGGTTTTAATATCTGTTTTATAATTGACTGTTCTATTGATATTTTTGGTGATGTATATGGCCTCTGCAGTTTTCCTATTGTTTGTGTTGTTGATTGTTTCTATTATTCAAATTTATGTTTTTTTGTTACGCTATGTTGGGCAAGTGCTGTTGTACCTACATTTTTTATACTTTTGCAATTGCTAATATGTTGCGATATTCTTGTTTTTAGCTTTTTGGAAGTTTCTCCAATGTAAATCCCTTCACAATCTTGGCAGTCTATCTTATAAATTATATTTTGTTTATCATTCAATTCTATTTTATCCTTCATATTGTTTAAATAGTTACTTAACTTATTATTATTATATTGCCCCATCCTCAAATTATAGTGATCATAATTTTTAAAAGCCTTATTTATTTTTTCTGTTAATTTAGGTATATAATTCATTTTATAAATTCTGTACCCATTTTCATTTTTTTGTTTTCTCTTAATTTTTTCTTCATCTGATTTTTCTTTTCTTTTGTCATCTATCGTATTATTTTTTGTGTAAAAATCAGTTATTGTGGTTTGTTTTCGTTTTAATGATCTACTATTATTATCTTTATTCTTATGATTGTTGTTTTTAATAATTTCCTGATTATTTTCTCTTATAATATTTTCATTTTTATTTATTCCAAACTTCTCCTTATTTAGTTTAGTGTACCACAGTTTATTGATCAGCTTTTTTGGGTAAAAATTCTCAATTAAAATTTTATATACTTTTTCTTTTATACTTGTTAAATATTCATTATCAGTTAGGGCTATGGCTCTATTAATAAGGTTTTCCGCTACATTTATTTTTTGTGTGTGGGGATGGTTTGAGTGATAATTTAAAATTCTATTGCTGTAATGTCTTTTTTAGTCCATTTTGTTTTAATATTTCTGTCTTTATCTATTGTTATATCCATATCAAGGAATCTTATCGTATCATCTTTAGGTTTTTCTATGGTGAATTTCATTCTGTTGTGATGTGTGTTTAACTGGTCCAATATTAGAATTTGATTGCTTTTTTTGGTAATCATTATTATGTCATCGATATATTTTTTAATTAAAATCGGCTTTGTATTTAATTTCTCCAAATTTTGATCTAATAAATTATTTAAGTATATTCCACTTAAATTTACAGCTAGTCTTGATCCCATTTGTAATCCAAATAACTGTTTATAATATTTACCATTGTATTTGAAAACACTGTTTTTTATGCATAATTTTATACCCTCTATGAATAAATTTTTATCTTTTATTACTGTGTTATTTTTTATTTTGTCCCAATTCTCCTCTAGAAGTTTTACACATACTTCTATGGGAATGTTGGTAAACAGGGATTTCACATCTAGGCTTATTATTTCTAGCTCGGTATCTTTTACTGTTATCTTTTTCAATTCAATCGAATTTATAACATCATCATAATTGTTATTTCTGTTTAATTCATTTAGTGCCGGATTTAGAAATTTCGATAATGCTTCCGTAGGTCCTTTGATATTGTTGATGATTGGTCTCAGTTCATTATTTGCTTTATGTGATTTCAATAATCCATGTATTCTTGTTTCTGTGTAATCTGTAATGCTAATCATGTGTGTGTGTGTGTATGTGTGTGTGTGTGTGTGTGTGTGTGTGTGTGTGTGTGTGTGTGTGTGTGTGTGTGTGTGTGTGTGTGTGTGTGTGTGTGTGTGTGTGTGTGTGTGAGAGTGAGTGTGAGTGTGTGTGTGTGAGAGAGTGTGTGTGTGTGTGTGTGTGTGTGTGTGTGTGCGTGCGTGCGTGCGTGTGTGTGTGTGTGTGTGTGTGTGTGTGTGTGTGTGTGTGTGTGTGTGTGTGTGTACACATAAATGGTTTGTGTATGTATATATCATGAAATAATAATAATTAGGACAAGAGGTGTACAAGTATTAATAGGATTAAGTAGCAACAGACTAAAGCCAGTAACAGTGAGGTGGCCAAAATAAGAAGTGCATTCTGATTATTTTAATATTTGACGAGATTTTAAGGAATTGATATATTTTATAATTATAACATATAACTTGGTATGTATATAATGAGTATATTGTAATATTTTTTAATTTCAACACAGAAATTTAGTCTTAAGGGTGTCAATAACTGTCCGGTTTACCCTACATACATCTTTTGTTTGATAGGTGGATGGATGAACATAGTGTAAGAAGGTCGAAAATATAGGTGGGTTTTTTCATTCTAAATGATTAGAATCGGAAGTAACAAAGGATATATTGTCTTCGGGATTTAGGAAAAAGGAAACCTTGCTCAGAATATAATTGGAAAATGTAAGAGTATCTGGGTCAATTGAGAATAAATGTGATAAAGTGGTTCATTATCTCATCTATGGTTCACCTGAACGTAATTTGAGATACTTGGTGATTGCAAGTGAGATGATTATTGATGAGAGGAGGCTTGGAACTGAATAAGAGTGCTGTTGATATACAGTAGTGGATATTAACACGTTCACACCGGGGGTGTAATTCATGCTCCTCGCTCATTGGAGGCTTACCTTAATAATTTTAGCTCTATTGGATAAGAGTTATTCAAGGGTATTAAGCAGTATTGACAATCCAATATTCATAAAATAAACAATACAATCCTACCTCATTATATATCGTCATGGAAAGTTTTTGTGATTGACTAAAGTGTGCCACCGGTGGTACACACCGTCGTGAACGTGTTAAGGAAGGGCATTTAGGAAGGGTTTTGAACTGATGAGGATTGCTTTAGTTCCCACTGGATTTAGACACAGTTTGTTTTCTGTCCCCCAGATGTCAAGCCTATCAATGTCCTCTTTTTGAGGAGTTTCTATTAACTTCAAAGGGTGACAGGATACATAAATTTGGAGGTCATCAGCATATAAAATGTCTAGCATTCCCCGTCGCTGCTTTGCCCGCGAGCCTTTAAAATCAATTCTGTGATCATTATCTTGGTATTGATTAAATATAATATGTTAACTGATGTAAGGAGATTTAATAGAATCGGAGCTTCCGGCAGGTGAAATGTTGGAGGGGGAAGCTGCCGGCTCGGTAGAAGATAGGGAGATGCGCAATGGAGAGAGTTCACTAAAACCGCCGAAACAAAAAATTGCTTACTCGTCGTGAACGCTCCATTTTTCGGCTTTAAAACATGGTTTTCGACGCCCCGTAGGGCTTTCGAGTTAAACTCGTCGCATCAAGATCTTTAAAATGAGTCCAAATTAGATATTTTTTTCTCGAAGTGCAAAAATAGGGGTCTGTTAGATTTAAACGACAATTTCGCCATTTAAACCCCTTAGGGGTTACATTTTTGAAATTCCTTTATTAGTGGTTACCTACATCGTCTTTAAAATCTAAATTCCGAACTTCAAGTTTCTATCAATAGTAGTTTTTGCTCTGCATTGATTCTGTCAGTCAGGACAAAGCCTCTTATATAAAGAGAGATAGTGAGAGTGATGCAACACACTAGACAGATCATTTATGTAGATGAAAAAAGGGGATTGGAAAAACGTAAGAGCCCTGAGGTACACCTCTGGAGAGCGGTAAGGATGATGATGGTGGTTTATTAGGAAGAATAACTGTTTGTGAACGGAAAGGCAGGAAGGAGTGGAACAAACCTAGAGCACAATTGGATATGGATAACTTAGGAAGTTCGGAGAGGAGTATTGTGTGGTCAATCCAGTAATTGGCATAAGCTTAAGCTATGCCAAAAGAAGGACTGGGAAATTTATGGTGCAATAAAAAAAACAAATTTGAAATGATAAAACACAGCATCACTCCAAACTTCTTAAAAGGCTACTCTGTCAAAATAAGTGACACTCTACTGAACTTAGACAGGAAAGCACTTAAAAAATTACAGCGATTTATACGGGACACTGTAAGTTTAATAAACACATGCATAAACTCAAGCTTGCAGACTCACCCATCAGCAGATTCTGCGGCATGGAGGATGAAACAGCTTACCATATTATAAGCTGGTGCGAACAACTTGCAAGACTAACAAGGGGAGGCTACGGACGTGGGGTCACCGATTACAATGAAACTTTTTTTCGAGTTTCTATATCCAAAAATATTAGATACGTGTCCGAGGGTTCTTGCCAATGGGCCTTCTGAGCCGAGAAAAAAAATTTCTTAGGAACAAAAATAGCCAAAAATTGCATCAACAAAGTTGCCGCTGCTCAAAGCTCCTTCAACCAATTTCAATGAAATTTTCAGGCATATCAGAGTATTGAAAAATATTAGACACATGTATAGGGGATTGGCGAAATTAGCCTCTGGAAGCCCAGAATAAATCATTCAATATTGTGGTATATTCGTGCTCTGGGTAACGTTAAAAATCAATTCCATTACTTTGTAAATTGAATAAATTAAGTTTTTCAGCTTTTTACGTCAAAAACAAAATATTTGTATTTAAATATTATTAAACATTTAACAGAAAATATTTTTCATGAAAAAGCATTTTTTGCTTAGACTGAACAAAAATTTTCAACCAAAAAAAAAAAAAATTACTATTTGAAATATGTTCCAGTTTTTATGTAAAAAGCACAATTTCATAGTTAATTAAAAAATATTTAAGATAATTTTGCGAAAAATTGAATTCGAAAGTTTGAATTTTGAATCTGAAAGTATTTCCATTGTTGTTTTCCCTTGCCCAAAGAATTAAGGAATTATTTTATGATTGAAAACGTTTGTTAAAAATTAAGAATAATAAATCTTTGGAAGACGACAACTGTTGAATTAAGGGATTGCAGTTATAAACACAGTATGAACTTCTAAATACAAAAAACAGGGTCAACGACATGTAATATAAATAAACATGACAAACTGATTAGGTAGGTAATTCCTTCTCTCAGGTTTGTGGAAAATAACTTCACTCTCCCATTGGCATTCGTCCCGTACGTATCTACTGCGAAAAGTTTGTTCTTAAACATATTAATTGGATTATCTAGCTTTTGATTTATTTGGCATCTCTTGGGCATCTTTTTTACATTATGTTACTTGTTTTATGACCATAACTTAAGGATAATTAAGGAAGTAATTTTGTTCTGTAACAAAACTGAACATATTCAGCATTGTATCAAATTCATATTAAGTTAAGAGTATCATATTTTCTGTCAAGCTAAATTTTTTTTTTTTTATGCAAGAAAAGTACATAAAATTCATATGCTCATCGTAAGTGTTAGGCCTTCTAATGTACATTTACAAAGACTTACTAATAATACCTTTATTTTCTAAAAATTCTAATGAATGTCGTTAAGTTTAATTATCGTTAAAGTTTAATAGGCCTGCTGAGTGTTCATGCCTGTGTATGTGATCGTGTAAGAAGAAAGAGGGTAACTTGGTGACTGATAAGACTGGTGTTCTTACTGAATGGAGGAATTACTTCCATAATCTTCTCAACCTTACAGGTAAAGGTACCGATGATCAAGAAATTAATAGAAGGCATAGGCAAGAACTAGAAATAGAGACAGATCTGGAGCCACTTGATGAGGAAGAGATTGCAGATGCCATCAGCAGTCTAAAAAATAATAAGGCTCCTGGCTCTGATGGACTACCAGCAGAACTCTTGAAGTATGGCGGTAACGAGCTGACGAAAGTTCTACAAGACGTCCTCCTTATGATTTGGACAGATGAGGTAATGCCCTCTGCTTGGAACAAGTCAATTATATGTCCTATCCATAGATAGGCTGCTAAGCAGCATTTATTGAGGCATCTCTCTATTATCCTATGCCTACAAGATATTGTCACGCGTTTCATTCAAAGGCCAATTACCACATGCCGAGTGTGAACTCGGACCGTGGATTTAGGAACGAAAGAAGGTAAAAGAAGATCTACCTCAGACGACCAGATGTTCTGGGTGCGAACCATTCTCGAAAGAGGCTTTGCTTTGAGGCGATGCAAGAACCATGTGCTGTACAATGCTTTCGGGGAGGCTGATGTCCGGAGAGCAATGAAGTTGAGGCGCTTGAGATATGCAGGACATATCGCCAGGATGGCAGATAGAGAGATGCCAAAAACATTGCTAACTCTGTCGATACGTGGAAAAAGAAGAAGAGGGAGATCAAAGCTGAAGTGGTCTGATGGAGTGGCAGAAGATTTACTAAACTAATAGTATACAGTGCTGTTTTAGGCTATTGATGTAAAACGTGCAGTACTTTATGTTTGCACTGTAAGTTATTTTCTTCAACTAGGCTCGATAATTAAATAAAAGAAAAGCTGATTGTTAGTAACATGATGCTATTTAAAGAACTTTCTTTATAATATATTAATTCTCTTTTAGAGCTCTTGCTCTTATTAATTAATTTACTAATTACTAACTTACCAACGCAAACATCATAGGCCAAACCACAAACGTACACATCAGTAGCATTTTTTGATTTAAGTTGGGAAACAAGAGTTGTTTGAGTCAGTTTCTTATTATCCCAAAAAACAGAATAAGAATCAACATCTGGATTTGTTCCTTTGTAAACTTTCACTGAATTTTCAACAATCTAAAATTTATAAAATCTGTATAAATTTTAGTTAAAAATATATATATATATATCTACAATAAATTTAAGTTATAAACACAATAATATTAAATAAAAACTAATTAAGTAATGCTAATCAATATATATTATAAAGCAAAGTGTACAATGTGCGTGCCGAAAAGGCTCAAAAACGACTCCACGTGGGATTAAGGTAGTTATGTCAGCGTGTTGCTGTATAATCCCTAATGGAGAAGAAGGTTTCTGTTTTTCTCTTAAGGGTGTAAAATTGAAGAGAAAAGGACTGGAATTTTAAGCCTCTCGCACCATTTAATTAGCATCTCTGAGATTGAGATACGAGTTTATGAATGAAAAATTTAGTTCAAGCTCCAGGCTACCAGGAAGCGCTAGGGTGCGTTTCACTCGATGTTTATTGTTCATTCATTCCGTTCAGATTGTAAAGGTTATGTATTTGTTCAGCTGTTCTTTTTAAATTACTAAAAAATCAAGCGAAAATAATTAGTTTCACCTTTTCTTTCAAAATAAAATAATGATTTTACATATCAATTAGAAAACCGACTGGATACCTTACAAAATTAATTTTCTCATAAGAAGGTTAATTGATTAACACATTATATTTAATCAATATATAATAAATACCTACTTAAGTAAATTAATGCAATATGAGTGAACATTTTTGAGTTGTACAGTGAGAAAATAAAAACAGACATAAAACAAAAAAGGAGAGCTGAATTGACTGATTATAAATCGAAAATAAAATGTTTGAAGTGTTCTTATTGTATGTAATTATGAAAAATTGTTTTATTACTATGTATGATGAGCATTCCAGTTGACAAAATGACTAACTCCAATTACAGCATTTTTTCAATAAGATTTTATCACCCCTCATAGTTCAGGATAAAAAGAAATATGATGAAAAAATTGTGCCCTCATGATATTTTGGTTTTCACTTTGTAATAGTAGGTGCAGTGTACTGCCAAATAACGTGGGGGGGGGGGGGAGGATATCTTATGGGAGATTGAACTGGAAGAAAGGTCTTAAAAAAAAAGTTTCTATGAATCTTCGGTAGTTTCTAAACTTCTGGATCTAATAGGACCATCACAGTCGTCGGCGCTTAAGTTGTAATCGAAATATAGTTTTTTAACTAATATATTTTTCAACCATAATCTAATAACTTATTATCTGCTGACTGCTCGGAATGGGCTTATAGAATTTAGAATCACAGAAACCATCAAAAACGATGCATGACTCGACAAAGTTGCAGCAAAATTAATTGTTCATTCACCATTTTCAACCCCCTTTAAAGTATATAGGGTTCCTTATTTGGGGGGAGTCTGCAGATATCGAATCTTAATATTGATACCATGTTAAAAGTCTCAAGAAAGTGCTAATTTTGTTCTATATTTCCTTTAATTTTAAAGTTTTTCTGTTATTAAAACTACCGGAGCGAAGCCGGGCACCCTAGCTAGTAATTAAATAAATTAAAGGCAATCAATATAATGATAAAAGAGGAACATACACTTTGTTCTTAAGTTTTAGTCTTATAAAAATTAATACAATGCTTTTATATTTTTTTGCTTGCTACCTTTTAATACAATGCTTTTCGGGAAGTTGAGAATTTGAACCACATTTTGGCATCTTTGATGATATTTATAATTCTCTCTTTTCTGCATCTTTTTATGTTTTGGGCAGATAAATGGTACTCCCTTAAACAATATTTATACCAGTACTGGCAGTTTGAGGAGCAATGGGATGAATAGGTATAATAACAGATATTGTTGCATTGGTTGCTTAAAATTGCTGCTCTAATCATTTATGTTTTTAAGAAAAGGTGAAATAATATGCTCAATATCAATTATTTCTTTCTTACAAAGAGCATGTTAAGAGCATACTTATTTTATTAATAATTTTTATAAAATAAATCCATATTCCCATTTTCAAATTTGAAACCTACGAGTACTGGTATATGCAATAACCAAAACATTAATTATCAAGGTTTAGGGCACCTTATTGCAAGGAAAGATCATGTCTTTAAAAAAGTTTTATTTGTCATTTTCTCAAAACTTTGATTTTGTAACATAACACCTTAATCCACTCAATGTCTTCAATTAATATTAGGTTTAAAGAAAATTGTATTACTTATTTTTCAATTTGCACAAATAAACTGCTAACAAACATTAAAAAATATATAAAGCACACAAATTTTTATATTGTATCATGACTTGATTCTATTTATAAACATCGTGTAGATAACTTCTGTGAAATATTATTAGGAGAGTTTATTGAGGTCAGAAACCAATTTCATGCTGTCAGGGAAAGGTTAAGGTTGAAGATCATGCAACCCCAGGTGATATCTCCAACATTGATTATTTGACGTGTTAATTACCTCTTACCCTTAAAGAGCCTTCAACTTTTCTATCAGGTGTTGGATAATAGATCTATTTTTTCACCTATTCTTCAATGAATATAACTCTATAAGAAACCATTAAAATTTGAAAAAGGGGACAATTTAAAACATTTACTTCACAGAGCAATGAATATAAAACTAATTTATCTAATCAATAATAATTTATGTTTTTATATTTATAATTTATCATAAACAAAACTTAATATAATAAATTACTACTCATTAAAATATGATTTTTTTTATTATTTTATGATTTATTTTATTTTAAAACAAAAATAAAAATATCAGGCTACACTTAAGTTATTGATAATGATGGATACAAGACAATATTCAGGGATAAATGACTAAGGCTGGGTGCACAGTTGACGGAGGGCAATACAGTTTTTGGAACTCCTGTATTAGAATGGAACAGCATATATTGGGAGGCAGAGGAGCTTCTTACCTAATAGGGGCATCTCTTTGCGTGCCAAGTCTAATAGGAAAATGGAACCACAGCTTTGCTAACCAGAAACCGCATTTACAAAAGTTTTTTAATGAAAGGTAAACTAAGTGCAGCAGGCTAACGTAACTCTTTGCTTTTCAATTAATAAGTCTTTGAAGTTTCCTATTATCTGTACAAAATGTACATTAACTAACATATACAGTTCATAACATTGGACTAGAGCAACAATATAACTTTACTCTCAAACATTAATAAACAGTCCATTCAACATTCACAAATTTATCTTTAAGTGGTTTGCATTTGAATTAAATTTCTTTCCCATAAAATATTTATTTTTATTGTTTTTAGGCAAAATATTAAACCATACTTTGTCTATATTGAAAGGCAGTTTTAATCTTTTAGTCTTCCCATTCTCCTATAAATATTATTTATGCAGAATTAAAATCTTAATAAGGTTTGTTATGTTATTAGGAATAAATTGTAGGAGTATTATTCAATATTTCAGATAGTAATGTCACATCACTTACTGAAGGAATTTAGTAAAGTATTAATAAACAGTGTTTTTTTTTTGTTTTTTTTTGACCAAAATAAAATTGTATATGTAAGTATAGAAACGTGAAATCAAATATTCTTTTCCTGGTATTGTATTTAAATTGATATTTTGTACGAAGAATTATATAAAGATTTATGTAATTAATCATTAATGATTAATTATGTATTTTAACGAAGTAATTTAAATATTAAAATATAAAACAAACCTTCAAATCTTTATGAAGCTCGGCACCCCAAGAACCCTGTACACAATGCCTGGGCCATAACCTCTGGTGCATTAAATGTGGACCATCAAAAATAACAGTGTCATAAGTCTGTGCTTCTTCAGCAGATATCTTTAAAGAACAGAAAAATATAAATATGATAACATAGACATAACAACTAAGCAAAAACTCAAAATTACTCTACTTACTGGACTAGATGTGTGCACTTTTCTATTTTTCAGATTATCTATAAATGAAACGTGGTCGCTAGGATGCCAATCTAAAGAATAAAACACAGCATCAAAACTAACCGTATCCAGGAGATGATTAATCGGTTCAATAACCTATGATAAAGAGAAAATAAAATATAATATAGTTATCCTGCAAATATTAAGTAATGCTGCATCTTATTATTTAATACACGATGATTCATTATTTCAAAATAGTTTAAAATAATATTAAAATAGTGTGTTCGATCATATGATTTATCTTACCACTTTCAGTGAAATACAAAAATCGATTATAATTTTTAAATCAAGCTTGTTTTTAAATGTTAAACTTGGTTGATAAATTGAATAAATGAAATGTACCGAGAGAAGTTAGTTAAGCTTATTTCCTTAAACAAATCCCTAAGTTTGTTTTTAAACTGTCAAAAAACTATACAAATTTGAAATGTTTTCCAATGAAAAATTTACAAACTTGGCTATTCATGTATATTTATTGGTGGGGAAACTTGGGACCTACATGAGTTTTTGTGTTCTGATGCAAGCTGATTCTGGTATTAGTTAAAATTTAATTACAGTTTATGTAAATGAAAATTCACAGAAGTATATTTCCTTAAACATTTTAGAGATCTCGTTTATTACTGCCGAATTGAAATTGGCTTCTAATGACATTCTACTAATGTCATTAGAATGTTATAAAACATTCTAATGTTTTGCCTGTGAAATAAATTTTGCTATCATGAACTATAAAGATCATGAACAAATAATTTTTTAGTATGTCGAGTCCTAAGGTTCATCCAGGAATGGACGTTGATACCAAATCTCGAAATGATTGGTCCAGCAGTTTAAAAAAAATCTGCTGGTAAGGAGGGACAGATAGATTTTTTAATTCAATTTATTCTAGATATCTTGAAATGTAAAAAAAAACCTAATGATTAGCAAAAAAAAAAAGAAAAAAATTAATTTAATAAGATTACCTCTAAACCATTTTGTTGGGCTGAGCATTGACTTATGCTTAGGGACCCAGATATGAAATCATTTTGAACATCAATTACCAAAAGTGCACTCACTGGGCGTACTATCTAAAAAAATTTTAAAAATTTTTTAAACAGTTGATTACACACACTTATTAATTTTTAAAAATATCTATGGGAGAATAAATGCAGCTTTGGATCATTTTTTTTAACATTCCATGTTACTAAAGTTATGGAAGAATTGCGATAAAAATATCAAAAACATTTCCTGATGACATTTGATATAGTAAAACCTATTAGTTGAAAATGTGAATAAAATTACATTATTCACTGGTCCAAAAAGTACACACCACAATGTTAATGACAAGAATTTAGATGTAAGTCCAAATGTTCATAAATTAAAAATAGATATGTAAATATTTATAAAAATCATAACTGAATAAACAATTAATATTGTAATAGACTACATAATTCTAATAATACTAATGTAAAATAAATGTGATAAAAAATTTAAAGTATTTAAAGGGAGGATAAAAAAATTGTTAAAAACAAATCACATTGGACATAATCTTGAATTTTATGAATGACATTTAAAAACTATATGATACAATGATACTTTATAGTCTTATAAGTCAAGTATACCGTTTTTATCCAACTGTTCCAGCAATAAGCGAATTCGTCCCTGCTTATCTTCCCATCCTAAAAGTATAATTATTACTTCAACTTTTATTACTAGAAACATCTAGACTATTCCTTTAATTTTCGCTACAATTTAATTCCAATGTTACTAACTTTATCAAAATCAAAAACATCAAATGTTTCTCGAAGCTGATTACAATCAAATCCGTATACTCTGCCAGTGTCGTTACGAAAAAGTGCCTGGCATATTGATTCAAATTCTTCAATGCTGAGATAGCCATCACTGTAACAACGAAAAAATTTATTATTTAAAAAATATTCAAAAAATTTGGCAATCATCATTGGCAAATTTGGTTCTTAACACCTTAATCAAATAATTTAAAAAATAGCTATATTATAAAAATTTACATAATAGAGAGTATAAACAACTTTTGACTTCTTTAAATGTGTAATGCATTTTCCATATTATGGTCATGGCTGATGGTTGATATGAATTTTTTGAATGGATTTTGCAAAACTCCACCCGCAAACAGCTTCTTACTCATGAGGTGTTGCACACACTGTCTTTCAACACTCCAAACTCCCGGGAAAGATAATGAGTACTTATAGATGGAATTATTCCTACAGCTTGCCGAAGTACCTTATATCTTCAGCGATGTCACCCTGAGACTTTCTTTCCTACCAAATTTGTACAACCAACAGGAAGACATCTCCTTCAGTTTGGTTGATTTCACAGACATCAGTGGGTATGTAGGTATGCAATGTTCCTATAATATCTTATAATAACAAGAATATTGTAAGACTCGATCACATAGCTTTTTCAACTGAAAATTCTGAAATAGCATTGTATCAAGCCAGCCCATTGTAGATAAATAAGCTTAGATTAGTGTTCTAAAGATTGCATATGGGTTATTCTTAGATTTTGGTGGTATTTGGCTCAACTTTTATGGAATTTCAAAGTCATCTTTTCTTATGTTTCTGGTTTTAGTTGGAATGGTCACATGCTGCTTAGCAATGATGTGAAGATTGCACACAATTATGTTCATAGTTTACGAGATAATAATTTTCCGAAAAAGTAATGTTCCAGAGAGTAACAAAATGGAACATTTATTTATTTATTCTTTCATGTTACAAAATGGAACATATGACATCATTAGTGTATTTAAATATTCTAAAAATCAATCCCCAAATTTTACAGTCTTACACGGTCTGTATCTATCATTTTTATATAGGTATAAGAATATAGATATAATTCTTTGTTCACACATCATTCGTGCGAAACAGATTTTCTACTTTCAAATTCCGAGTAGATTATGTAATTTCCTGACTTTCAGGACAGTTCTTTGAAAAACATAAACTATTATGAGAAATTTATCTGACAATGTTTAATTACGTCTCTACCCTGTAGGGGTCACCTGTGGTGTAGTGGCATGGGAATAGAATACTAAAGGTCGCAGGTTCGAATCCCAAGGTGACCCTAGGATTTTTTAATGGAAGTAAAAAATCCCTCGGCTAGGATGTAAAATGGAGGCCCCGACCCTGTAAGATGTCAGGTACTCGTTAAAGATCCCTATCCTAATTATACCTGGATAGGCATAATTTAGGGCTCCCACAGTAGCATCGTCCGATTAGCCTTAGTAGCATAAAGTGACGTTAAACAAACAAACAAACAAAACAAACATGTCTACCCTTGAT
Organism: Aelia acuminata; assembly: GCA_911387785.2. Classification (NCBI taxonomy): domain Eukaryota; kingdom Metazoa; phylum Arthropoda; class Insecta; order Hemiptera; family Pentatomidae; genus Aelia; species Aelia acuminata. Next base: position 89,415,911 of record OU426982.1, read on the forward strand.
CGCATTGTCCCTATCTAGCTACATACTGATTTAGTTTTTAGCTAGGGAGTGACAGGTGAGGAAGGGACAAATAAGCCATTTTTCATTAATTTGGACAAAATAAGTACAAAAATAACCTAAAAGAGATAATGGCTGTGAAGAGATTCAAGAGTTCTATGTAATTGTAATAAAAATAGTAATGTACTATTTACTAGATTTATGTTGATATGGTATAGCGAGTGACTCACCATAAAAAAAAACTATACAGTTTTCCACCTTCACCAAGTTCCTGGAAGCAACTTCAGTAAACTGGAGAAAAATGATGTACCGGCTCAATTTTATTAGGAATCCTGAAAGTTTGCAGATAAAAATGCGGCTGGATTTTTTAGGATTGTTGTGGGAAAAGGGTTTTATTAATTTTAAAAGTACATGACCTCTGCTTTTTGACAGGCTAGGAAGGGACAAAATGAACACTGCTATTGATTTCAGTGAATGCTATAATATTGTAACACTTCTGTGGGTTAACAAATATTTATTAGACGAAAATATAACAATATCAATGCAAAACGAATATAACAACATAAATATTCAAGCAGGTTACAAAAATTATAACTTTATAGCACACAATTCATATGGCTTGAGCTTCACAGTCAAGACATATAGTCGTAAAAGGAACCTTCTGGAATCTTCCAGGCCCTCGTGGAGTGAAGTCGAATGATCCAGCCCCAAACACATGCTCTGACAGTGAGCTCCAACAGCTAGTTCGTTCCAACAAAAGGTCTAGGATTTCAAACCATATGTTTTTTTTTTTTATTTATCGATTTAACGTTACACTGCCCCCTCCTTAGAGACATTCCTCCTGGATGCCTTCTTTTCCATACGGGCCTGCTCCCGAGCAAAGAAAAATCTCTTCCATAATCTGCTGAGCCTGTTCCCATTCATTGTGGTCACCCGAATATGGCGCCAAGCGATCATTATGGGCTTTCCTTTGGGATTCTTGAAAACCCCTCTTATTAGCAGCGATAGGGTGATATTGATTCTCTTCTCGAGGCAATGACGGATCGAAACCCTTCCATCACCCAGTTCTGCTTCTTGTATTGCTGCTCGCTGTTCGTAGTAGCCTGCCGAACCAACGAGGTAATCAGCGCTGAAGTCTTAACCTTAGTGCTTTTTCTAACGGTACTTAGGCGCTTATACCTCAAAGGAAGTTCCACTTTCTTGTCAATAGTGATCTAAAAAAGCTTGGACAGCTAAACACTCCAACAAACACTCTGGGGCTGTTGGATAAGCCAGTCTTACCGTTCTTGCAACGTCGGCTTCAAACTCTTGAATAGTCTCGGCTGCCTTTTGCTTACTGTACTTCAGCTGTTCGAGGTGAGTGTGGCCAAATCGCATCTCAAGCCGGATTACTAACAAGTCAAAATCATAACGGTTGTTCACGTTGAGGGTCTCGAGGACATCCAGAGCTTCGCCTCTGAGAGCCACCATAAGGGCAACTGCCTTATCTCTAGGAGACCACCGATTAGCACTGGTCGCAGTGTTGAACTGTTTGAGGTAATTGGACCATGACGATTTACCATCAAAAGTTGGTGGTTTTATTCTGGCTCGGCTCTCTATAATGGGTTCTCGTTCCTCCTCTTCTACCAATGGAGGAACGAATTGGTATTTCAAATCATATGTTTTCTTTGTTTTTTTTATTTAAAGATTTAACGTCACAATGTCTTAAGGTGCTTGAATATGAGATAACTCATAAGGAATAGGATAATTAATAGAAAAATATTGGGGAAAAATCTTTCAGGCCATTCTCGATTTATTAGATTGTGACACAAATACCACTATAATTTTATAATCACCCACATATACACACACACACACACACACACACACACACACACACACACACACACACACACACACACACACACACATATATATATATATATATACACATATATTTTATTTTATAAACATTTAACATAAATAAATTTCAAAAGTACCCAATACATGATCATATGATGACTATGAAACAACTGTTCTCTGGTGATTTCACTAAAGAAAGTGAGAATCTCTCCCCTAGGAATATTCCCAATAGTTTTACAACAGCAATATAAATATTCTCAATAATTTAATTTTTTTTTTTTAATTGTGCCACTACAACAGCGAATAAGTGATAATGAAATATTGAATATGAATATGAATGAAAGTCATGACTTCTATTCAAATTATTTATCTTGATTTAAAATATATAATGATTGAAAAAATTATGAAAATAAACTAATGAATTATATTTCATTTAGTCAAATTAAAATATACCAATCTTTATCAAAAGCCGTGAAACATGCATCCATATCTTCAAAGTTAATGTCTTCAGATGAACACATTTACGATATTTCAATAAAAAATGAACAAACAAAAAAACTTAAAAAAAAAAAAAAACTCCACTAATATTAGAGTAGAAAGACGGATCTTACAACTCCGAGAGACTTGAAGCACTAAATAAGAATGGCAGTTGAATGAAAAGGTCAATTCTCCGTGCCTAACACAGGCAAGTCCCAAAACAATTTCTGATAACATCACCTGTGATAAGAACAGAATTCAAGGACATCAAAAATGACAGCTTTACAACCCCGCTTTGATGACGAAATAATAATTGAACTAAACCTAAAAAGTTACACCTTTAAAAACTAATTTGTATTGATAAATATAATACAATAAATATTTTCTTATAATATTATCATTATTTTGCATAAAAAGGTATTTTTTCATTAAAAAAGAACCAATTATTTAGTTCCATTAATAAAATACTCACAAAACATCGATTGTCAAGATAGTCCTATCGATTTTAGAATAATATGTTATCAGTGGCGGTTAATAGTTTCAAATGTATTGCTACCTTTGTCGTATTTCATTTTTACGTTAAATATGGAATCTTTCTTAACTGAATTGGACCAAAAAATTGAATCTGAAAAAATCATCGAATTACTCAAGCGTAACTTGACCAAATTTTTATGTGCTAAATGGTGAGACTTATCCCTTGAGTGAGACTCATCCCTACACTTGAATATTTTAAATGAACTCCATTACTCATTAATTTTTATCAGTGTCCATTCTATGAATATATTCCTCTGAAATGATAATTTCGTTTATCTTAACTTAGCTTATCTTTAATTGGGACACTGTTGCTATTTATTTTGTTTTGTTCAAAATTATGTTATTGAATTGTGTTTGACTCCGGGATAAATGTTATTTAATCAAAATATTATATGGGTGATTCTAAAATTTTGGTGGTATTTGGCTCTTAACTTTTATGGAATTTCAAAGTAATGTTTTCCAATGTTTCTGGTCATAGATGGCATGGTTGCATGCTCCTTAGCAGTTATGTTAACTTTGCTCACACTTATATTCATAGTTTTCAAAATAATAATTTTCAGAGAAAGTAATGTCCTAGCGAGTGACAAAATGGACCGTATGACATTATATGTATATAATTTAATGTATTTAAATATTTAAAAGAATAAATATTTACAGTCTTGTAAAGTCAGTACCTGTAATTCTTATATAGGTATAAGCATATAGGTTTAATTCTTTGTTTACCTATAGTTTATGCGAAACAGGTTTTCTTCTGTCAAACTCCGGGTAGACGATTTAGAGTGATTTTCCTGACTTTCAAAACAGTTCTTTGAAAAACTCATAAATTATTATGAGAAATTTATATGAAAATGTTTAATCACATGTCTACTCTTGATCGAATTGTCCCTCTCTGGCTATATACTGATTTTGTTTTTAGCTAGAGAGGGACTAATGAGCCATTTTTCATTAATTTGTGCAAAACAAGTACAAAAATAACCTAAAGGAGATTATGGCTGTGAAGAGATTCGAGAGTTCTATGTAACTGTAATAAAAATAATAATGTAATATTTACTAGATTTATGTTGATATGGTATAGGGAGTGACTCACCATAAAAATACTATACAGCTTTCCACCTTCACCCAGGTGCTGGAAGCAACTTAAGTAAACTGGAGAAAAATGATGTACCGGCTCCATTTTATTAGGAATCCTGAAAGTTTGCTGATAAGAATGTGGCTTGATTTTTAATTAGATAGAAAAATATTGGGGAAAATCCTTCAGTTCGCTCTCGATTTATCACATTGTGATAAATATACAATTATTACGAGAAATTTATCTGAAAATGTTTAATTACATGTCTATCCTTGATCGCATTGTCCCTCTCTTGCTGCATACTAATATCGTTTTTAGTAAGGGAAGGACTAATGAGCCATTTTTCATTAATTTGAGCAAAACAAGTACAAAAATAACCTAAAGGAGATTATGGCTGCGAAGAGATTTGAGTTCTACAAAACTGTAATAAAAATAATAATGTACTATTTACTAGATTTATGTTGATGAGGTATAGGGAGTGACTCACCATAAAAATACTATAGTTTTACATCTTTACCCAGGTCCTGGTGCAACTGAAGTAACCTGGAGAAAAATGAAATGGCTGGACGTATTATCGGGTTTATAACAGGGTTGTCCCAAATGTTCTCAGCACAATTTTCGATTTATGAGGGGATTGGTGGGTGTATACTGAACAGCCAAGGAGTGACCTCACAACTGTGTGACATAGAGAAAAACTGTGGTGGAACTTGGCCTGTATGATAGGAATGGTGCTTGATTTCATAGCATTGTTGTCTAGGAAAAGATTTACTTATTTTTGAAATTACATGACCTCTGCTTTGTGACAGGCTAGGAAGGGACATAGGAGGTAGTTTTGTTCATAACGAATAGGATAATCAATAGAACAATAATGGGGAAAAATCCTTCAGGTTATTCTCGGTTTTTAAACAGCGTTATAACTCAAATATCACCAGAATTTTAGAATCACCGATATGCATCATCTTATTCAGTTCTAGCCATAGTTCTTTTTTTTCTAGCGGCCATGTTCCCCAGCGTTCATTCATTTCAGGAGATTGTGAGCATAGCTTTTGCGAATCCTGTGTAAATAAAAAGCCATTTTTTAAGCGTTGTCCAAAGTGTCAAAATGTAATCAGGGAAGAGCAAATCGTTAATGATGAACCATACATTGTTTTTGCTAAGTGTTATGAACATTACAAAAGTGCTTTGTTGAGGTATGTAATTTACTGTTTTCATTGATTTTTTGGTACTTGTATCTCTATATCACTTCTGGACATGGCCAATACAGCACTGTTCAGTCTGGTCCTGATATCATCTAAAAAGGATCCATTTGATGGTTTATTTATCCTTGAAGAGTGAGCGGAAGTTGAGACTTAGGATCTAATTAAGCTGATCAGACCCCTTTTTAACTGAAATGCGAATGGAAGTTTACTTATCTCCCTAAATAGGCCATACCCAGAAGTTACATTACCAATTTTTCTATTAATTTGACATTATTTTTATTATTTGACCTAGAGTAGTTTTTGTTATAAAATGAAAGGTTTTTTTTTTTTTTTTTTTTTTTTTTTTTTTTTTTTTTTTTTTTTTTTTTTTTTTTTTTTTTAAATGGCTTCTTACATTCTTTCCTAAGAGTTTGTACTTAAAACATCTTACACTTACTTTATGATTTGGTCTTAAACTCCCTAGTTGATTTTAATTTTTTAAATTAAGGGACAGTATAATTTCTCCATCTTACATTTATTACAATTAAATTTTAAATAATTTATTTTTGAAGAGAAAAGATTTAGCTCTTCCGCGTGACATGCGCAGTATGCTAACCATTGCTCCATGGAGCTCGCAAATGGTGCCAAATCCTTCCTCTTTAAAAACAAGGTGGATACCCACAATAATGATTAAATTAATATATAATATTATAATTAAACATCCTTTGCTTTACTAACTTTATTTTTTTAAATTAAGTTTTTATGGTTATTTTAGACTGTCAGAACCTGACTCAAAAAATATTAGGAGCCCAAAAAAGAATTATGATTTTCTTCTTCAAGATGAGTGCCGCAAATTATTTAAGAAACGTAATGGTTCTATAGATAATATCAGAAGATTACTATCATCTGGAGCTAATCCAAATGTACTTAACAAAGATGGCTGGACTCTTATGGTTTGTATTTATTATAATTTCATTTAAATTTTCCCCTTTCAAAGTCAAGATAAAAGAATACTATTATTTTATAAGTTTTAATACAATAGAATCCCAATAATTTGTATCCCAGTAATTTGTTCATCCCTATTATTTGTATGGATTCACTGGTCCCTTGACTTCTACTTCGTATTTATTTTCATCTTTGTAGTATTTTAAACATCTAATATTTGAAGCAAAAAAAATCTGTCAAGTCCCTCTTTTGTCAAAATTGTTGTTATGCTTCAGATTGGCTTTGAAAATTGAGGTCCAAGCAATTTCCTTTGAAGATTAACAAGATACCATTGGAGCCATGGAATGAAAAACCAATAGTTGTGTAGAAATTTTTTAATGTCAACAATAACATAAATTAAAAATATATATATATATATATATATATATATATATATATATATATATATATATATATATATATATATCCTTTCTGACTACAAGAAGTAAAATATAGAGCTTCAAAGTGGATGACCCAGAACTAGGAGATTATTAAGAATCATTTTAAACTATGATTTTAAAAAGCTTGTAATTCTATCTTGAGGATGGAGATAACATTTTATAGGCTAAAGTGAAAGTTTTTGCACAATAATTGGAATTAAAGATTTTTGTTATTTTATCTGTTCCAAATAAGGAATGATTTTTTTTTTAAAAATCTGGTGTGATGTGTGCAACACACAACTTTCACTTACCAAATTATGTCTTTTGTTAATATGTAAAGGCCATTCCTCAAATTCACCCATTTTTCCACATTCATTTACTTATTTTTGTTTATATTTGCACTCTAAAGTACACTCAATTTTATATTTTTAAATAAAAATAAACAAGTTTTTACTTGTGATAATTCGGCAATGCTAGCATAATACTCCATCACGTCTGATTTTATAATTTTCCATGTAGTTGTTTAAAACTTTATTTAGTTAACATGAAAAAAAATAATTTCCATTGAATATGTATGTTTCATAACACTTTTACAACTCTTTCCCATGAACAGAACCTCATTAATATTAAACAATGATCTGTCATTAAAAACGTCCTGGTCATGCATAGTGTTGTGGTCAACATGTGAACTTATGAGGGTTTATGAGGATTCGGTTCATCTGTTCTACCATTCCGTCAGACTGTGGATGGAGGGCCATAGTCCTGGTTTTTCGAAACCCCAAGTCTCTAGCAGACTTCCTGGAATAATGTGCTCTCAAAATTCCTCCCCTGATCCGAATGTAGTTCAATTGGTACTCCGAAACGTGTGATAAACTCCTTCACCAGAACGTCAGCCAAGGTAGCAGCCTCTTGGTTAGGGGCGGCATATGCTTCCACCCACTTGGAAAAACAGCCCACGATCACAAATACGTACTTATTTCCAGAGTCACTCTCTGGGAATGGTCCTAATATGCCATGGCTACCCTCTCGAAGGGACTCCCCGCGATGTACTGCTGCATCCGTGCTCGGCGTTTGCGAGCTGGTCCATTGCTTGCAGAGCAGGTGTTATATTTACGGCACCAATCCTTGACATCGTCAGAGCATTTCACCCAGTAGAACCTCTCGCGTACTTTCTGGAGTGTTTTCGTCACACCAAGGTGTCCTCCTGACACTTCATCAATCAGCAGACGAAGTTCCTCCGGTACGGAGGTCCTCGGTATCAGAAGCTGCTTCCTGGACAGGCTGCCATCTACGTTCTCAACAACCCTCTTGAGCAAGCCGTCTTCTATTACAAGGGGGTCCCACTGCGCCCAGCACGCCTTCAAAATAGGTGAGAATGGTGCTATCTCTTGCCAGGTCGGGCGGTGATTGGCTAGTTTCCAATCCCGTATCTTTTTCAACTCAGGATCATTTTCTTATGGGTCCTAGATTTTGTCAGGTGTCCATTCTTCGCTAACTACTCCAACGGGGCAGAGGTTGGCCTCCTTTTGTTCGTTTCGGCTTCAGTGGGAGCAATTAGGTGGCCATGATCTTCTAGACAGGGCATCTGCATTGTGATGTCTTACGCCTGGTCTGTGTTCCATTTTAAAGTCATATTCATGGTGTTTTTGTAGCCATCTGGCAACTTGGCCTTCAGGATTCCTGAAATTTAGCAGCCACTTCAAGCTTGCATGTATTGCATAAATATAACACCTGCTCTGCAAGCAATGGACCAGCTCGAAAACACCGCGCATGGATGCAGCAGTACTGGAGTCCCTTCGAGAGGGTAGCCATGGACATATTAGGACCATTCCCAGAGAGTGACTGGAAATAAGTACGTCTTTGTGATTGTGGACTTTTTTCCCAAGTGGGTGGAAGCATATGCCGCCCCCAACCAAGAGGCTGCTACCTTGGCTGACGTTCTGGTGCAGGAGTTTATCACCCGTTTGCCTGTATGTTTAGTCCTCAACAAAAACCTCGTACCATACAAGTAATAATTATGCTCAGGTTTTGATAGCGTCTTGCTGAAATATCCGATAACCCGTTCCTGGCCCTCCTGCAGTTGTGTTTAAACCCCGCCAATGCCTTTTTCGCTGGCGTCTGTGTCGAGGATGTATTTGCCTCCTGGAACTGGGTAGCCCAGTATTGGAGCCGAGGTCAACCGCTCCTTCAAGACGTCAAAAGCTTCCTGACATTCGTTGTCCCAGCAGAAAGGTATACCTTCTTCATTCAATCGACTCAGAGGCTTCGCAATGTCCCCAAGCTTTCTTACATAACAACGGTAGTAGGAACAAAGGCCCAGGAAACTTCGAACCTGCTGTTTATTGACTGGGGTAGGCCATTGCTGGACTACCTTAATTTAGCTGGGTCCACCGCTACACGAGGCATATCTTCCAGGACAAACCTCATAGAATGTTCTCCATCAGGCGTTCAAAGGTTGCAGAGGCCAAAAGGTAAAACTGTGAACTGCCATAGTCCCGACCGAGTGGTAAACGCAGTCTTTTCCTTGTCGGCTGGGTCCATCTCTACTTGCCAGTATCCACTTTTTAGGTCCAGAGTTGAAAACAGTCCGGATCCTGCTAGAGCGAAGGGGGCGTCATTGATTCTTGGCAATGGGTATTGTTTACACATCGTTATACTTCTATAATGTATACTATACTTAGTGTAGTAACATATACTACTATATACTACACGTAGTTAAGCTTCCACTTCCACCACTCTGTCCTTTACCATCTCTTGAAGAGCATTGTCAGCCTCTCTCTTCTTGACCTGGGTAAGTCGCGCAGCTTGACGAATAGGGCGTGCATCACCAGTATCGATTCTATGACGCACCACGCTTGTTCTACCTGGCTTACTGGATTCCGAGCCGAAGAGAGGGCCTTCCAACATCTGCCTGAGATTTTCTGTAGTTTGCTCCTTCCTCATGGACGTCTGAAGTATCATGGAAGTTACAGGCTCTACATTTCCCACCTTAGTGCCCTTCTTGATAGTGACCGGGTAGTCATTGATATTGCAAAGAGGTATAGGAACCTTGTCAGCAGGTATTATGAGCGCCTTTCCAACAAGGACGCCTTTCCCAACCTCCTGGTCATGATTTCTAGATTCCAGTAAGACGGGGTGATTCGGATGATCCGTGAAGGTTGAAATGTTGATATAAGGGGCAACGATACTCTCACATCTTGCAGGAAGTTCCACGTCTTCACCTAAGGTGACATCTAAGCTGGCGGATTCTCGGCTATGCCTGAACAGTTCCTCCCCCCTGACGATGACGACTTGCCGTTTTAGGTCTATCTGGAAACCGCATAAGTTCATTATGTCCATGTCCAGAATCACTTCGTCTATTTCTAGCCACTAGAGCTGAGTGCGAGACACATTTTGTACTTAACTGTATCTTTACCTCGGCTTCCCCAAATACTTTGACTACATGTCCTGTAGCGGTCCTCAGACTCCACCTGGAGGGCGACAGTATTTTCTCCCTAGTCACCTTTGGGCAGACGATAGTCTTCGTAGCACCGGTGTCTAGTAACATTGCTTATCTCGTACTGTTGACGATGCCGTCCACATATAAACTACCGGTCCTGTGCCCTAAAGAGGTCTTGAACACGTTGTTGGGTCGATGTCGCTCTCCAGGAGTCAACCCGTCTTAGTTTCTCTGGGGCTGAGGCGTTTCAGAAGCGGTCCGCTTCGTGCAGGTGCTCCTACCGTGCCCGATCTCCTCACAGCTCCAACACTGTACCTGTCACCTTTTCCTGGACTCCAAAACCTTTGCAACTTTCAGAACCACGTCTTCAAAATTTTTATGGTTCTCTGACTCCTGCTGCCCATCCTCTGTGTCGGTATTGTTCATGGCTCGGACAGGTGCATGTCTACGAGAAGCCTCCGTAGCCAGTTTATATTCCATAGAAGATAGAGAGTCTACTAGTAATTTAGGGCGAGTGAGATGTACCGCTCTCTGAAGCTCCAAGTCTCTTAAACCGTCGACGAATGCTTGGACTCCTTTCTGGGGCTGTTGGATAAGCCAATTTTACCATCCTCTCAATGTTCACCTCGAACTCCTGCATAGTCTCTGCTGCCGCCTTCTGTTTCCTGTTCTTCAGCTGGGACTGGTACACTTGTTCAAGGTGGGCATGACCAAAGCGCATTTCCAGTCAGCTTATTAACGTGTTGAAATCATAGGGGGTATGAAGGGTCTGGAGGACATCCAGAGCTTCACCCCGGAGGGCTATTGTTAGAACAACAGCCTTATCTCTCGTGGACCACTCATTGGACGCTAGCCGCAGCGTTGAACTGCTTGAGGTAGTTCGCCCAGGACGACTTACCATCAAAAGTCAATGGCTTTATCCTGACTCGGCTCTCTATAACTGTGGCTTCACGTACTTCTTCGTAAATGAAGATAACAAATATAATATATATATATATATATATATTTTTTTTTTTTACTTTCACTTACCTATATATGAAATATATAGTAAGTAGAAGTATTGCGATCGTGAAAAATTTCGACTTCCGGTTTTCAACAGAAATACACGTTTTGGGGTCCCCTGATTCCAATTAACCAAGTCCTGCGAAATGGTCTGTGTGTGTGTGTGTGTGTGTGTGTGTGTGTGTGTGTGCGTGTGAACAGACTAGCTCAAAAACTATAAACCGTGTGAACCTGAAATTGGGTATTTAGTGTATGTATATGCCCGCGATGTGACAGCAAAAATTTCATCAAAATTGCTCAAAGGGAAGGGGTACTTTATTTAATAACTTTTTACGTTTTTTTCGATTTTCTCAAAAACGGCTCTAACGATTTTGATTAAACTGAGTATTTGATCTATTTATATGCCCGAGATATGACTGTAAAAATTTCATCAAAATTGATCAACCAGAGGGGGCACTTTACTTAATAAATTTTGTATCATTTTCACGTGTTTTTTTATATACTCAAAAACGGCTTTAACGATTTTGATCAAACTGGGTGTTTGATGTATTTATATGCCCAAGATGTGACAGCAAACATTTTATCAAAATTGGTCAAACGGAGCAGGCACTTTATTTCATAATTTTTTTTCCAATTTTTACCTTTTTTTGATGATCTCAAAAACGGCTTTAACGATTTTTATCAAATTCGTCATGTTAAATGAAAATTAGGTTTTCTTCAATATCAGGTAAGCTTTATAATTATTAAAATGTTCTGAGGGGGCTTTTTTTGTGGGGGGGGGGGCCTTTTTTGTTTGTTTGTTTCCTATTAAGTACCTTTGTTTTTGTTTATATGGAGAAATTAACTGTCTCTCGTTACGCCTAAAAAATAAGAAATGGCTAAATATGAAATATGATAAAAATAAAGAAAACATAAAGAGGAGAAAAAAAGAAAAAGATTCAGTCAACTCATAAAACTCGTTGAGCCCACGCATGCGGAGTACGCCTTTAATGACAGACCATTGTTCATAATTAAAGCAATTCTGTTCATTTGAGAAGTGGCAATTAAGAAAACGCTTTAATTTCTAATCTAAGTAAGTTGGTAAGTGAAAGTTGTGTGTTGCGTGCATGCACCAGATTTTTTTTTTTGCGGCTTTGTGCACCTCGACCACTGTGGGTTTATTGTGCGCCTAACATTGATTTGAATACTAAATTAGTATTTTTATACTGTCAGTAAATTTTAGGATGCTTACTGGTTTGACTAAGTCATTTGATCCTGGTTTGGGTTTAATTTCCCTACCGAATAGCTTGAATCTTAGTCTAGCGAATCTGTCGCACCAGCAGATTATATGATTGGCTGTTTCATTCTCTTTGCCGCAGAATCTACATATTGGTGACTCTGCTAGCTTGAGTTTGCACATATGCTTGTTAAGTTTACAGTGTCCTGTGCAGATCGCTGTAATTTTTTTGAGTGCTTTCCTGTCATAGTTTAATTGCAACTTGCTTCTTTTAGCAGAATAGCCTTCTAAAAAGAGTTTGGAGTGATAGTGGTTTTTATCATTCCAATATTGTTTCTTAAGAGTTCCATAAATTTCCCCAATCCTTCTTTTGGCATAGCTAATGCTAATTCCAATTACTGGTTCTGGGGTTATGGGTTTTTTTGCGGAACCTTCCCTTGCTAGTTCGTCCGCTTTTTCATTTCCATGGATTCCAGAGTGTCCTGGTACCCATTCTACCCTAACTGTGTTAGTTTCTGCTAATTTGTTTAGTGTTGTATTGCAGGTTTTTACTACCTTTGATTTCATTGTTTGATTTCTTATTGCCCTAATCGCTGCTTGGCTGTCTGAGAATATAGTTATCTTTTTATTGATTATTTTCTCAGTCAGCAGCTCTGAGGCGCACTGGCAAATAGCAAGTATTTCTGATTGGAATACTGAAGCATATTTTCCCAGTGATATTGAAATTCCATCTTTGGGTTTGTATTTTCTCCAGATACCCGCTCCTGAGCCTGTTTTAGTGAGCGAGCCATCCGTGTAACAATTTATTCCTGTATAGGATTTGTGTGGTTCTTTTTTGTCGATTTTTGTTTGATAATTAATTTCTAGGAATTCACGAGTTTGAAGATCTCAGTGCATTGATAGCACGCGGTCATTCTCGATTTTCCTGAATATTTCCCAATGCCCTCCGCCAGTTTTAACTTTGGAGTGATTATTTTGTTTTACAATCCTGTAAGAGGATTTCATTGCTTGTGCCTCCACCTCTATCTGCAGTGGTACTAGATTTAGCATCACCTCCATTGCAGCTGTTGGTGTTGTTCTCATTGCGCCAGTCATCATAAGACATACTGTTCTCTGTAGTTTATTTAACATGTTTTTGTTATTACCAATTCCTGCTTAATGCCACCAGAGCAGGGCTGAGTAGAGGATCATTGGCCTTATTGCCATGATATAAAGCCAATAGACCATTTTTGGTTGTAGCCCCCAGTTTGTTACAGGCCCACAGGCATTTTAGAGCTTTACTGGTTATGTTTTTGATGTGTGGGTGCCAGTTTAATTTATGGTCAAGTGTGACTCCTAAGTGCTTGACTTCTGTTGTAGGTGTCAACTGGTATCCATTTATCACTGGAAGTCTGATGTCAATTTTTTTTCCTCTTTGTGAAGAAACAAATGTGAATTTTTTGTGGATTGATGTTTAATCCATTTTTTTTTTTTTTTTTTTTTTTTTTTTTTGCACCAATCATTTAATATTTTGATAGCGTTTGTTAATAGGTCAGAGAGGACGCTTTGATATTTGCCTTCCACTATTATTGCTATATCATCAGCGTATCCCTGTGCGTAAAAGCCTGCATTGTTTAGCTCTGCTAGTAGTGAATCCACCACTAGGCACCAGAGTAATGGTGAGATCACGCCACCTTGGGGACACCCTCCCAAGGGTGTTCCATGTGTTTGATCCATAGTTTGGCGTGTCCCAGTTTGGATATTAGAATTCTTTCCTCCAGCATCTTTTCTATCCATCTAGAGGAAATTTTTTCTATATTTCTTTCCCATATAGATCCTTTGATATGTTATAAGGTGTTTTGTCAAAGGCACCCTCGATGTCAACAAAGGTGCCTACTGTTATTTCTTTTTGATCTATGGATTTTAATATCCTAGAGATCAAATTGTGCAATGCAACTTCACAGGATTTTGCTGCTTGGTATGCATATTGCTTATTATGTATCGGTTTCGTTTCCGATATTCGCTGTCTCGCATGTCTGTCAACAATTTTCTCTAATGTCTTCATTAGGAATGATGACAGACATATGGGTCTAAATGATTTGGAATCTTGATAAGATTCTTTTCCTGGTTTTGGTAAATACCGTATTTTGGATACTTTCCATTCTGCTGGGATATATCCCATTGCTAAGCTGCCTCTAAAAAGTTTTAAGAGGTGAGGTCTTAGTATGTCCAGTCCTTTTTGTATTAGAGCTGGAAAAATTCCATCTGTACCAGCTGATTTGAATGGCTTCATGGTGTTAATTGCCCATTCAAGAGCACTGCTGGTTACTATGTTTTTTGCACTCTTCCACATAATTTCATCATTTATAGTTTCAATATATGTGGAGTAGTTATCATAGTTTTTAATTATTTCGAAGTTAGGAAATTGGGTTCTTGCCATGGTTTCAAGGGTTTCCATCTCGTTTGTGGTAAATTCCCCTTCCACCCTTAGCGTTCCCAATGTTTCCTGTTCAGTTTTGTTTAAGATCTTTTTCACCCGACTTACTTCTGGGATATTGTTCACTTCTGAACAAAAATTCCTCCAATCCTGCCTTTTTGCGTTTCTGACAGATTTGTAATAACTTGTTAAGGCTTTCCTGTAGGCCTCCCATCTGCCAGTAGTTTTAGCGGCATTGAACAGTTTCCTAGTTTCTGTTCTTTGCCTTTTTAATTCATTGTTCCACCATGGAACATTCCTGTTGGATTTTTTGATCTTTGGCTTGTTGCTATGGTGGTATGACTCCATCATAGCAGTTGTGATTGCTGAGTTGAGACCGTCCAGTTGCCACTCGTTTTGTGCATCTGTTGGACTTTGTCTCATCATTTCCATTAGTTTTGTGAAGTACATTTCCCAGTCTGTATTCCTTGGGTTTCTGTACTTCACATTATACTTTTGTTTGTCCAGTAGGTCAAATCTAATGTATTTGTGATCTGAGCATGTCTCCTCATTGGAGACGTGCCAGTTTGTGATTTGCCTACTGATTTCTGGTGATGAAATAGTTATGTCAATTATTTCCGATCTTAATTTATTTTGAAAGGTGGGTTTTACTCCACTATTCAATGTTTCAAGATCATAATTTACAGTGAATTCAAATAGTAACTCACCTCTTTGGTTTGTGTTGTTGCTTCCCCAGATTTCATGATGAGCATTGCTATCTAGGGCTGCAATTATATTTATTCCAGTTATTTTCTCCATCATTTCTTCAAGTCCGGCTGTTGGGTACTTTTCCTCGTAAGGTAAGTATCGTAAGCCAGCATAATGATGGGTTTGCTCCCTTTCGGGGAATTTCGATAGCAGCTATGTCTCTAGAACAAAATTGCCACATAGGCAGTGGTTTTAAATTGTTTTTATACAAGATGTAGGCTCTGGGACTGTCATTTGTGGACACACTACTATATCCAGGTAAATTCAGCCTCTTGATCCTGCCTTATAATATATAGTGTTCTTGTACAAAAATGATATCTATATCCTTACCTGTGATGTACTGTTGCAGTACACCACTAGCTGCTATACAGTGGTGTAAATTTATTTGCAGCAGTTTCATGTTTTTATTTATTGTTTGCCATCAGGGGTTTCCCCAGGTGGCCGTGCAGTTGGAGTTCCTCCTTCCGACCTGGTTTTCGCCAGGTCTTTGGGTTTTGCCCCTCCTCTCACGGCCACCCTGAGGATTGCACCTGTGGTTTCTTCTTCCTTCTTTTCCAGTGTTTCTGGGTTTTCCCTTCGGATTCGGTTTTAGCCTCCTCCTTGGGTACTTCCCCTTCTTCCACAGAGGTAGCTGGGGTTGCCTCCGAGATGGCTACCGAAGGTTCGGCAGTCTCCTCAGAGGTCTCCATCCTCTCTTCCTCTATCGTTTCTGCTGGTATTGCAGCTGTTGCAGCATTCCTGATCTGTCTTAATTGAATCAGTTTCTTGCCGCAGCCTACGTTCATGTCTCTGCCTTTGAGACTTTCCAAGCTTGGCTCCGGCACTTTGAATATGGCAAATAACCCCTTCATCGATTCTTTGAGGTAATGCAATCTCCCCAGTTTGATGTCTGTTACTGTTTTATTTTGTACTCTTTTGAGTAATATGTCCTCAGATAAGGCTTTCCCAGGAAAGAAGGTTCCAATCTTTACCATTCTCATCAGCTCCCTGGTATCGCATTCTTTGAGGGTCATTTCCTCACTCAGCCTGGTTTCAGGGATTATTTTTTGTAGCCAATTAATTGTGTGTTCGTCTAGGCAGGAGACGATACAGCCTCCTCTGTTGAAGCTTGCTCCATTGAAGAGTGGCTGTTCATCTCCATCCTCATCTATTTCATCCACTTTGGAGGTGAAATAGATTTACACTTCATATTATAATTTTTTGACTTATGATTTATGGAAGGTATCTCGAGGGGTCCTAGGATCGCCTCGAAGATACCCCGCCTCTGTCGTTCGCGAGTTTTAAGGTAAAAACTCCCCAGGGGGCACCACGTAGAGGTGACAGTAGGCGTTGATGGGGATTGAGATAGCCGAGATCTCCAAAAGAGTGAGTAGGGCACTATGGTTTGGTTTTTGTCTCATGAAGTGAGAAAGACTCCTGCTCTCCCGTTACCCCACCCATTTACCCCCTCTTTTAATATAATATAGCATGTTCTAATTGTGAAAAATCTTATTTGGACCATAAAGAGTGCAACTTAGAAACTGAAGACTGCTTGCTTGTTTTTTAATGCGAATTGCTTATTATATATATTGTGCTATTAAATATATCGTGAAGGTGAATCGATAGAAGGTGTATTTATGTCTCGTAAAGTTTTGTTTCTCTAAAATCACTTTATATTGCATTCAGATATCTAATATAGTACTAAAGTTTCTAAAATATAATATAATTAATTAAATATTATCTTATACTATATTTATTCACACCTTAAATGCTTTCAATAATTTGAGCATCACGTATTTACTCCCTAAAGTAAAATAAATTTTTTTATTGTTAAATAAAAGTTTTTATTTTCAGCAGTGACAATACGGGAAATGAAATTTTAGCTATCACATGGCGGGCATATACATACATCAAATACCCAGTTTAATCAAAATCGTTACAGCCGTTTTTGAGAAAATAAAAAAAAAAAAAAAAAAAAAAAAAATGAAACAAATTTAATTAAATAAAGTGCCCTCTCCATTTACTCCAATAGCCATACCATAGGCACCACGGTATTGGCGAGATCACACCTCCTTGTGGGCATTCTCCCTTGGGTTTTATCCACAATTTGGCATGTCCCAATTCTGTTAGCAAAATCCTTTCCTCCGGCATTCTTTCTATCCATCTGGAGGAGATTTGGTTAATATTTCTTTCCCTTATAGCGTTCTTTATGACGTTATATGGTGTTTTATCAAATGCGCCTTCTATGTCAACAAAGGTGCCAATTGTGATTTATTTTTGGTTTAGGGATTTTTCAATCCTTGACACCAAATTATGCAATACTACCTCGCAGGATTTACCTGCTTGGTATGCATATTGTTTTTCATGTATCGGATTTGTTTCCGATATCTGTTTTCTCACATGTCTATCAGTTATCTTCTCTAACGTCTTCATTAGAAATGATGACAGACATATGGGTCTGAAGGCTTTAGGATCATCATATGATTCTTTGCCTGGTATTGGTATATACCTTACCTTGGATATTCTCCATTCAGTAGATATACGAGTATATCCTAATGCTAAGCTGCCTCTTAAAAGTTTTAAGAGGTGTGGTCTTATGATGTTTATTCCTTTCTGTATTAGTGCAGGAAATATACCATCAGCACCAGCAGATTTGTACGGCTTCATGTTATTGACAGCCCATTCCAAAGCACTGCTGGTTACAATTTGCTTTGCTTCCCTCCACATTATTTATTCATTGTTTGGTATGGAGTATGTGGAGTTGTTGATTATGGTGTTATTTATTTTGCAGTTTGGAAATTGTATTTTTACCATGGTTTCAAGGGTTTCCATTTCTTTTATCGTGGATACCACTTCTACCTTTAGCGTACCTAAGGTTACTTGTTCAGTCTTATTTAGTATTTTTTTGACACGGCTTACCTCTGGAATATCGCTCACCTCTGAGCGAAAATTCCTCCAAGCCTCTCTTTTAGCTCTTCTGATAGATTTGTGATATTTAGTTAGAGCTTCCTTATAAATATCCCATCTGCCAGAGTTTTATGCAGCATTGAACAATTTCCTTGTTTTTGTTCTAAGATTTTTTAATTCATTGTTCCACCATGGAACATTCCTGTTTGATTTTTTTGTTTTAGGCTTATTTCTACGATGGTAGGATTCCATCATTGCATTTGTCATTATTGTATTTAGACAGTCCAGTTGCCACTCATTGTGTGCGTCTGTTGGACAATGTCTCATTAGTTCAGTAAGTTTGGAGGAGTACATTTCCCAGTTAGTGTTCTTAGGATTTCTGTACTCCTCATTGTAGTTTAGTTTGTCCGGTAGGTCAAATCGAATGTATTAGTGATCCGAGCATGTTTCCTCGGAGACATGCCAGTTTGTGTTTTGCCTACTGAGTGTTTGTGATGCCAATGTTATGTCTATTGCCCCCGATCTTTGTTGATTGTGAAATGTGGGCCTGTTGCCACAGTTCAATTTTTCAAGATTGTGTTTTATAATAAATTCAAGCAATTGCTCACCTCTTAAGTTGTTGTTGCTGCTTCCCCAGATTTCATGATGGGAGTTGCTATCTAGGGCAGCAACAATGTTGTTTTCCTTGATTTCCCCCAGTATTTTTTCCATCATTGGGGTGGGATCCTTATCCTCATATGGTAGGTATCCCGCCCTCAAGATAATTGGGTTGCCCTCTTTCGGGGTGTATTTCACTGCTGCTGAGTCTCTGGAACAGAATTGCCAAAGAGACAGCAGTTTTATTTCAGTTTTATATAGTATGCAAGCTCTAGGACTGTCCTTTGTGGATACTAAGCTGTATCCAGGAAATTTCAGTCCCTTGAGCTCGCCTTTTAGTAGGTAAGGTTCTTGTATAAGTATAATATCAATATTCTTACCTACGATATACTGATGCAGGACACCATTGGCTGCTATGCAATGGTGGAGATTTATCTTTTTTTTTTTTTTTTCTATTCGCTTTCTGGTGGCACCCTAGGTGGTAGCGGTGGCAGAGTCATACCCTCCAACCTGGCTTTCGCCAGGACTTTAGGCATAGCTCCTCCTCCCGTCGCCTCCCTAGAGGTTGCCTCTATAGTTTTACCTTTTTCCTCCAGTGATGCTGTTGGTTCAGGTTTCTTTTTAGATTCAGCATTAGCCTCCTCTTTAGTTTCACCCTCCTTTTCAGGCATCACCGTTGCTGTGTCTGAGTGGCATTCCATCGCATCGGCTGCCTCCTCAGTTGCTTCCAACTTTTCCTCCTCTCCTTCAGCATTACTGATTGGGAGTTGATCTTTATATGTTCCTTTAAGTTGTCTGAAGGAGATCAGCTTCATCCCACAGCCAACCTTCATGTCCCTGGTTTTGAGACATTCCAGGCTGGGCTCTGAGATTTTGAAGATAACGAAGAAACCCTTCTCCGACTCTTTTATATAGTGCAGTCTCCATGTTTTTATATCGGTTACTGCTTTATTTTTCACCCTTATTCTTTTAAGGAGCGTTTCATCTGATGGGGCTTTTCCTGGGATGAAAGCCCCAATCTTGACTACTTTCATAAGCTCCTTCGTGTCACAGATTCGGAGGAGCACGTCCTCTTAGCCACAGGTGCTGAGGTTCCCGGAGAAGATCTAGGTCTTTTGCCAGTAGGATATGGTCCAGTGGGCTGCCTCTGAGGCCTCGCAGTGTAACCTGCTGGCCGGGTTGGCTGCCCTCCGTGAGTGAACGAAGATGTTTTACCCTCTTAAAATATTGAAATCTCATGGAAATATTGAATTTCCATGTTGGTCCTTTTCTTATTTTAATGCGGCCATGTGCACCTCGACCATCTTGAGTCTATTATGCGCCCAATTTAATGCCTGAACCTTATTAAGTTTAATTTAACCTTATTATTAAAGTTATTTTAAGGATATCAGTAAATTTTATAGAGCTTGTTGGGTCGACCTAATCGTTTGAAATCGATAACACTTACAGGAATGTGATCAGCTGTCTCACTCTCATTTCAACAGAATTTACACAAAGGTAATTCTGCTGTCTTGAGTATGACTTCTGAGTTTACACTCCTAGATTTTTTTTTTCAGATGTACCGCGGCCCCAATGGGCCTATTGTGCGCCAAGTTTCCTGCCTGGGTTCTGCTCCGCCTTATACGCTTATTTTCAGAACCTCAGTGTATTTAAGAAGGCTGCTTGGGTTGATTAACTCATGCGCCTTATATTCCGTGATGCGGTCCAGGCCAAACATCCTGAACCTTAATGCTGCGAGTCTACCCCATAGGCAGGCTCGCTCTCTTTCTCACAGTATTTGCAAATTGGCGATGCCGCGAGTTTGAGTTTGAACATGTGGCTTCTGAGCTTACAGTGTCCATTGTATACTACCGTAAGTCTTTTTAGTGCATTCCTGTCAAGATTTAGTAATTCTCTACTCCATTTGACAGAGGGACTATCCAGGAACAATTTGGAATGTTTTAGGTTTTGCAACTTCCAAAATTGTTTTCTTTTCGCTCCATATATCTCCTCTATCCTCCTTTTGGCAGAGCTTTTTCTAATGCCACACACTGGTTCAGGGGTGATAGGTTTGATATTGGATCCTTTTCTAGCAAGAGTATCTGCATTCTCGTTTCCGGGTATGCCAGTGTGGCCTGGCACCCATTCTACATTCACTCTGTTATTGTTTGCTAGGCAGTTGAGTCTTGTTTTACACTCCCATACAACCTTAGAATTTGTATCTATATGAGTAAGAGCACCGAGTGCGGCTTGGCTGTCTGTGTAAATAGTGATTGTTTTGGTCAGACATTTGTTCCTTCAGCAACTCAAAGGCGCAGTGGCTGATTGCCAGCACCTCTGATTGAAAAACTGTGGTGAATTTGCCCAATGCGGCATATATACCTTCATTGGGTTTATCTTTTCTCCAGATGCCCGCACCCGACCCTTTGTTGGTGAGTGAGCCATCCGTTTAGCAGCAGATACTAACACTCCTAGATTACTGTCACTTTTTTACTTTCACTTACCTATATATGAAATATATAGTAAGTGGAAGTATTGCGATCGTGAAAATTTTCGACTTCCGGTTTTCAACGGAAATACACGTTTTGGGACCCCCTGATTCGAAATAACCAAGTCCCGCGAAATGGTCTGTGTGTGTGTCTGTCTGTGTGTGTGTGTGTGTGTGTGTGTGTGTATGTGAACAGACTAGCTCAAAAACTATAAACCGTGGGAACCTGAAATTGGGTATTTAGTGTAGGTATATGCCCGCGATGTGACAGCAAAAATTTCATCAAAATTGCTCAAAGGGAGGGGGTACTTTATTTAATAACTTTTTACGTTTTTTTCGATTTTCTCAAAAACGGCTCTAACGATTTTGATTAAACTGAGTATTTGATCGATTTATATGCCCGAAATATGACTGTAAAAATTTCATCAAAATTGATTAACCGGAGGGGGGACTTTACTTAATAAATTTTGTATCATTTTCACGTGTTTTTTTTATTTACTCAAAAACGGTTTTAATGATTTTGATCAAACTTGGTATTTGATGTATTTATATGCCAGAGATGTGACTGTAAAAATTTCATCAAAATTGATCTACTGGAGGGGGGACTTTACTTAATAAATTTTGTACCATTTTCACATGTTTTTTTTTATTTACTCAAAAACGGTTTTAACGATTTTGATCAAACTTGGTATTTGATGTATTTATATGCCCGAGATATGACTGTAAAAATTTCATCAAAATTGATCTACGGGAGGGGGGACTTTACTTGATAAATTTCATCGATTTATATGCCCGAAATATGACTGTAAAAATGTCATCAAAATTGATTAACCGGAGGGGGGACTTTACTTAATAAATTTTGTATCATTTTCACGTGTTTTTTTTATTTACTCAAAAACGGTTTTAATGATTTTGATCAAACTTGGTATTTGATGTATTTATATGCCAGAGATGTGACTGTAAAAATTTCATCAAAATTGATCTACGGGAGGGGGGACTTTACTTAATAAATTTTGTACCATTTTCACATGTTTTTTTTTATTTACTCAAAAACGGTTTTAACGATTTTGATCAAACTTGGTATTTGATGTATTTATATGCCCGAGATATGACTGTAAAAATTTCATCAAAATTGATCTACGGGAGGGGGGACTTTACTTGATAAATTTTGTATCATTTTCATGGGTTTTTTTATTTACTCAAAAACGGTTTTAACGATTTTGATCAAACTTGGTATTTGATGTATTTATATGCCCGAGATATGACTGTAAAAATTTCATCAAAATTGATCTACGGGAGGGGGGACTTTACTTAATAAATTTTGTATCATTTTCACGGGTTTTTTTATTTACTCAAAAACGGCTTTAACGATTAACAAAAATAAGATATGAATGTAGAAAAATGTGTGACTTTGGGAAATGATAATTAGCAAAACACGTCAATTTCTAATCTAAGTAAGTTGGTAAGTGAAAGTTGTGTGTTGCGCGCACGCACCAGATTTTTTTTTTTTATTAAGTGCATTCTGGTCAAGATTTAGAATCTTGTTATTTATTTTGACAGAGTAGCCATCTAAGGATCTGTTGGCAGAGGTGGCAAAGTTGCACCAGCTGACCCAGCTTTGATTAGGTCTTTTGGTTTTCCTTCGCCTCCCGCAGCCTCCCTGTGGATAGTACTTGTGGTTTTTGTGTCTTTGCTACCAAGCCAGGTCTTAATTGTGTGGCGCGAATCTCGTTCCACATATATATTTAAAATCTCCTAGTAGGATCGCCAAGGTGGCCCAGTACAGATTCCAGAAACCACTTTGGCAAACCACTCCTTTGTCATTCATGAGTTATAAACTCCCCAGGGAGCACCATGAGAAGGTGACAGTAGGCGTTGATAGGGATAAGGACGGCGGATAGCACCAAACAATGAGTAGGGCACTTTTGTTTATTGCTCTCCCATGAAGCGAGAAAGACTCCTGCATTCGTCTTATCGCTTTAGCTCTCTCTTTACCCCACTCTTTTACCCCCCAGTTGGTCCCTTAACAATACAAATTATAGGGATTCTACTGTATTATTAATGAAGTGGTTGGTAAAACTAGGGCTCATGTGTTCTTCACTACCATAATCATCTGATTATGGTAGATCAGTTCATATATTAGAATGTTTCCGAAGTTTAACAATCTAAGTACCCAATTTGAATTGATTTTAACATGCTATAAATTGAACCTGACGTCAGTTATACATTTAACCAATAGTCCAGGGAAGGAAGGGAAATGCTAATTAGTTTTTTATTACTTTATTAATTTATTATGCTAATAAATTATAATTAATTTTAGCATGAAGCAGTTGATTATGAGAATCTAGAAGTTTTAGAAATTTTGCTAGAAGCTGGTGGAAATGTCAATGCTTACAGTGGTGACAAATGTACTACTTGTCTTCATGACGCTCTCAATGAAGTTGATTTATCTACTGATATTATCAAATGTTTGTTAAATTATGGTGCTGATATAAATGCTAGGGATCCATTTGGAGAAACACCAATGTAAGACTATTATGAAACTGACAATATTATTCCAAATTAACAACTCATCATTAATTTTTAAGACAGTCAGCTTGTGTTACTGAGTTTACCTAGTTTTCATTAGTTCACTAAGTGTTTCTATTTATGTTCTAAGCTTCCAACGATATATTACACATGTGGAAACTGACAAACACACACACACACACATGGGTTACAATCCGAGATTGGCTCTTAACTGTGGGCCTGCAACTAGCCAATCCCAAGACTGAGGCGCTCCTTGTTTCAAGTAGGAAGCAAATAGAGACCATAACAGTCACAGTAGGTAGACACAAGATTCGTTCCCAACCCTCTTTGAAGTACTTGGGAGTAATCATAGATGCACGTCTCCGTTTTAATGCTCACATTGAGTACATCAGCAACAAAGCATCTAGAACCATGTCGCTACTGTCACGCCTCATGCCGAATATAGGAGGACCCAGAGAGAGTCGCAGAAGGCTTCTTGCGAGTATTGTCCCCTCGATTCTTTTATATGGAGCACCAATTTGGAATGATGCAATGCTCACCAAATGGTACAAGAGACAGATGGTCGCAGTGTATCGGAGAGGCTTGTTAAGAGTGGCAAGTGCTTTTCGAACACTTTCGAATCGAAGTTTCCTATGAAGCTGCATGTGTAGTGGCTAGAATGCCGCCAATCGAGCTGCTTTCTGAAGAGAGGAAGCGCTCCTATAACCGAGTTGACTGCATTCCTCGGGCCGAAGAAAGAGAGATCACAGTGGAGAGATGGCAACGACACTGGGATATGGCATCGAACGGAAGGTGGACCTACAGGCTAATCCCTCATATCCAACCCTGGGTAACCAGGAAACAGGGTGATGTTGACTATTACCTCACCCAGCTGCTTACGGGACATGCCTGTTTTCGAGCATATCAATATCGATTTAAGCTGGATAATACAGCCGAATGTCCAGTATGCCCATCAGCCGAATGTCCAGTATGCCCATCAGCCGAAGAGACGGTGGAACATGTATTCTTCTGCTGTCCCCGCTTCCAGAAGGAGAGGGAAGAATTTCAAGAAGTTTGTGGATCAGAACCTACTGCCAATAATGTTGTCGCTCTGATGCTAATCAGCAGTGAGAACTGGATGGCTGGACTATGCCTTGCGGCCCAGACCATCAAGCAACTTAGGAAAGAAGAGAAGGAAGAAGGAAAGGCGAGCCAGGACGTAGCCTAATAGAATGAGGCGGCACATAGCCAGTCCCCTTCCATGAAGTAATGCCTAACGGTGGTCCCATGGAGGGTGTGAAACAGGTGTAAGGAGGTGGTTTTAGTGGGTAAAAATCTCACACACGGATAGGTATGGGTCTCCACGGCTTTTGAAGATTTCCATCTACCTTCGTAAAAAAAAAAAAAAAAAAAAAAAAAAAAACCACTATTCATATGACTTGGTTTTGTATTGTTTTGTTTAAAGTCGCTTTATGCTGCTATGGCTAATCAGACAATATTACAGTGGGAGTATTGCATGGGTTTTTGAGGACATGGAATCTTGTGATCTAAGGAACTGTTTAAGGATAGCAATGGATTTTCTGCTGAATTCGGAAAGATGGTTACTCCGTAACAAGTACTGATCGAAAATCACTCAAAGGTTCTTGACATATGAGTAGAAATGAATAGATTGGCTTTTGAGATAGAGTTAGGAGAAGTAAGGGGAATTAAGATGTTTGGGGCCGATCAGGATTACCTTAGTTTTTTGATCTGTTGTTTTAATTCATTGTTTTCAGTCCAGGTGTTGATGCTGTCTATATCTTCTCTTAATTTTCCCATTGCCTCTTGCATCTCGGTAGGATGGAAGGATTGGTAAATTTGGAGGTGGAGCGAATCACGTTCCACATATATATTTAAAACTTCCTAGTAGGATTGCCAAGGAGGCTCAGAACAGATTCCAGAGACCACTTTGGCAAAACACGCCTCTGTTCGTGAATTAGAAACTACCCCAGGAGCATGATGAGAAGGTGACAGTAGGCGTTGATAGGGATAAGGACAGCGGATAGCACCAAACTTTTGTTTCATGCTCTCCCATGAAGCGAGAAAGATTCCAGCATTCGTCTTATCGCTTCAGCTCTCCCTTTACCCCCCCTTGGTCCCTTAAGTCTTCAGCTTATAAGTGGTATTGTGAAATGTTGATGGAATCAGGGAGTTTATTAATATATACAGAGAAGGGAGAGAGGACCCTTGTGTTAGTGAAAGTGACGAGGAAGGAGAAGAACCACTTTAAGATGCTGTGGTGTGACATGGAAACTTATTCTGTAAGGAATATTTGGTAAGGTTACTTCGGGACTTAGAACAGGAGTAGTCTTCGGCTGAACAAGTGCGTCGGAAACATCTTCTGGTGCCATCTCTTCTCCTCACCAACTCTCTGATTTCAGGATTTATCTGGGGTGCTCCAGGAAGTCTAAAAGTCAAGGCCTTGAGGTGAGCGTATTGATTAGGAAAGTGGCAAGATTAGAAGAGAGGCATTCCATCATTTCATCTATTTAGTATAACAATATATTGGATCTACAGTGGTATTGGGAAAGAGATTAAAAAAAAGGATATCATTTTTCTGAGGTTTATGAGTCCAGGCTCCTCCTGAAAATGTTCTTTAGGAAAGAGTTTAGGTTTGGGAATATTATAGACTGTGATGAGGGTCATGAATTGATCGAAAAGATACTGGATGCTGTTAGGAATACTGTAAGTTATGGAGTTAATCTATAATAAAAAGGTCTAACGAAGTGCTGGTAAAATGGGTTTGGTGGGTTGGTTGGTAGGATACTAAGAAAAGGTCGAGTGAGTGGATGAGGTCTGTAAGGTAAGATCTCTCAGGAGATTCAGGTTCATGTTGAGATCACCGACAATTATTACATTACTGAAAAACAAGACAAAGATGAAGAGGGAAGATTCAAAGGAAGGATCAAATCAGACATGCAGAGGGTGATAAAATGTTTTGTACAGTAGTGGAAAAACATCAGAGGAGATTTAA
Organism: Aelia acuminata; assembly: GCA_911387785.2. Lineage (NCBI taxonomy): Eukaryota > Metazoa > Arthropoda > Insecta > Hemiptera > Pentatomidae > Aelia > Aelia acuminata. Next base: position 89,442,663 of record OU426982.1, read on the forward strand.
ACAATAAGGTATTTTAGATGAAGGCTTTTGGAGGTTGTGGATTCTAGAAGAATTTTTACCCTCAGACTATCATTTATGTTAATACCTACACCTCCTTCAGTTCATTCCACATGACCACGATGGATGAGAGAGTATTTAATAATGGAAATAGAAAAGGATGGGATATTCGTTTTAAGCCCTGTTTCGAAGACGTTAGTGATGTGGTAGAAGTTATGGAGGAAGAGGTCTAGGAACTCGTCACAGTGTGCTGGAAAAGGATGGGAATTAATATGATAGGATAGAAAAATATTACTCATATGGTTAAAAGTAATGGGAATCAATATGAGAAGGGTGGAGGGATGTAGGGATGTAGGGATTGGAGTAAAAAGGCACAGTAATAGACATTTGTGGAGATATTAAATAAAACTGAATGAATATTATAAAAGGAAAAAAGATGTGTCTACATTTTATAGATTTGTAAAATGTGATAAATAAAAGAAATATATGTGAATTAAAAAAAAAAAATCCCTATTCTTTTAATAATAATGGTACTTCCCCCCCCCCCCCTCGACTACCAATTACTGACTTTGTCTCTCGCACAAGTAAATTTTCAAAAGTTAATTACTCTGGATTTTTTTCCCTAGCTAGTTACCTCTCTCATTGGTAATTAGCCTAAAAATCTTTATTAGGTAAGTCTATAGATTAGGGTGGGGAGGAGGGTTTCTCCGATCTCACCCAGGCCTACTACTAACCCCAACTTGTTGCCCGTGCGCTCTAGTTAGCTCTCGCATACTTTAATTTTCAAACCGTAATTAATACGTTTTTTTTTTCCCTAACTAGTTACAATGCAGCTTTCTTCAAAATTGCTGATTATCGCTTATTATTGCCCTAAGCTAGCCCTAAAAGAACAAATAATATGCAGGGCAAGCAGAATTTTAGTTTTAGAAAAGGATCATAAAGGTTCTAAGCTGATTGGCAGATCAAGGGGAAGGACACAGCTCCCCCCTTTGGGTCTGCAGCCCCCTTTACTACCGGCTAGATCCGCCCATGTGCATACTTTGAAATCGATATATTTCAAGTTATACCTTACCATCATCTTAATTTAGGAAATCCATATTTTCTGTATAAAAAATAGTTATCATTTCAGTTCAATTTTCACCTTTAGAAATTAAATTAATTACTATTGCTGGTTAATTTAGAATTGGTTGCATTATTGGGGGAAAGAGTTCTTATGGTTTATCTTTCTTAAAAGATTTGAAAAAAAAAAAAAACCTACCTACCAGGTCATTAATCAGGTAAAATGATTTAAACAAAAACACCTTTTGCCGGCTTTCATAATATGTATTGCATGTGTGATTAAATGTGCCATATTAATTTATTATTTATGATATGTGCATAATGGTATTTTAACGGAAGAATCCAACACATTTTTAGATTTTTGTAATTTTGTGAAAAATTCCAGCACCGTCTGGAATGGTATTACCCCCTGGTCGCATGTTTGGGACATTCAAGGGGGGTCCAGAATGCCCTACTGCCGAATATATATAAGGAGGCGTTTGTTTAGCCTCAACTAGCGAAGTGATTCACTTACTACTTAGTAACAGTAAAAAGGTAATAATGGCACTTATCTCAGTCCAAGCCCTCAACTCTAGTAGCTGCTGCGGTTCGAGTGCTACAGGTCAGCCTCTGGATTAACATATCGTGTGTTCAATCCTTCAATACTTAGGAGTAGGAGGATGTGTTCGAAATTTTCAATCTAAATGAAACACAGCTTATAATCATGATGAAGTGGTTTCCTCATTCAAATCTTATTTCATGCCATGCACCAGTGTCATGTATGAATGGGCACGATTTTATAAATTTATTTAAAGTCTAGATGAGACTCTTGAGACCTTCTTAACAGATGCATTAAATTAGTAAAAACTGTTGATAACTGAGTAGGAATCAAATAGTAGTGGGAATTCAAGACCTGGATTTAAGTGAGTGAATGCAACTAGACCTAATTTTAGATAAGGTGGTTAAATTAGCACGTCAGAGAGAAACGCTAAAAAAAAAAAAAAAAATAATAAAAAAAAATTGCTGATGGTATTTCTAGACTACCCCGAGAATCGGACAAGTAAATGACATAATTTTCTACTATATTTGGTTTCGCCATTCTATTATATTTGTATTTTAGGAGTTGGTGACATAAATTAGGAATACTTTGCAGCTTTGAGAAGTTTTAATCATTAAAGTTCAGTTAAGTCAGCCTCTTGCTACTTAGTATTAACATCGTAATCATTTAAAATACTATTTACTTTTCAATATGAAACGATATAGGCAGCATACAAGATTTTGAATTATATTATTTTTACACAAATTCTATAATTTATTATAATACTAGCTGTATACCCCGGTTTCACCTGGGGAATTTCATTTTTCTAATGAAACGGTCGATTTCCTAAAAAAACAATGTAAAGCGAGATCATAACGATTTTTATAACAATAAAGAATATACCCAGAGATTGGCTGAAGTTATACAATCTTATTTGTGTTTGCACCTGGTATAAAAGAATCACTGAGCGAAATTTGGAGAATTTTGGACAAACAGTATGTATTTTTATAAAGAACAAACAAACAAACAACCAAAATTTCATTTTTATATAGATAAAATGTTTTAGTAGAAGTGAGAGATAGTCAACTGTTCTTCAATTACGATAGGTTAAATGTTTTATTTTAATTACATTTTTAAAGTAAATTTATTTCACCAAGGAAGCTGTAAAAATTAGTTAATATATCATTTTTTCTAGGAAAAAGATGGCTGAGAATAAAGTTTTGTTCGAGTTATTTCAGAAGCATAAAAAAATCTTTGACATACCCGCAAGAACAATTCCAATCAAAGTACCATTGGTCTATGCTTGTAATTTATCTTCGACATCTAACAAAAATCTATCATCATTTTGTAATGCACTGAAGTTAAAATTAGCTGTTCCAGGAAAAAAGATAAGGTATTATTATTTAACTCTTCATCAGTTTCATTTAGTTAAAAGTAAATATTTTTTACCATTGTTATCTTTAATAATTTCTATATTAATACATATTTAGCAAGTTGAATGATAGAAATTACAAGAAATCATAAATTATTTTATGTATATGGTAATTTTGAAAATTGATTTTTTGTATTGCTCATGAATTTTTATAAATTCAAGATTATTAATCAGCCAATTAAAAACTTTAGAAAACGAAACATTACATTTTTATTAAAGGCCTGTTGTTTTTGGCCAAACATGTTAGCCACCCTGAGTACAGAAATAGTTTATAATAATATATAAAGTGGTTTTTTTTTTTAATTTTAAAACATAGATGTCAGTCTTTCTACTTCCTCCCCCAGAACCTAACTCTAAATCATTATTACTTTTGTGAATAAATAAGAAACAAGCCTCCTGTGAGTATTGTGACAAAATAAGTATTTGTAAAATTACCTTCCTATTCCAACATGACCTTTTCTCTCACTGCCAAATTAAATTAGCACAACAAAATCAAAAAGATCAAGTTTCCCATCTACAAAAACCTCACTTCCTACAAACCTGTCTCTTTTATTGTTAAAATGCTTAAAATCTATTAAATACAATGTTATTTATTATGACTGTGCTATTATTTTTATGACTCCTGGTAAAGGGTGGAAGCCAAATCAAAAAGTTGTCTTTGAGAATTAAATAAGAATTAGTATATACTTATTATTATTTTTTTTTAAATAAAGGACTTCTGTTCTATTCTATTAACACGTTCACGCCACTACTGTAATTCATGCTCCTCGCCCATTGGCGGCTAAACTTTATGATTTTTGCTGTATCGGATGGGGGCTGTTCAAAGGCATAATGCAGTATTAACATTCCAACAATAATTAAATAAACAATACAATCCTACCTTGTTATACATCCTCGTGGAAAGTTTTGTGATTAACTAAAGTGTCCGATGCGGCAGTATAGTGAGGGCCACCGGTGGTACATGCCGGCATGAACGTAGTAAGCAGCTGATCCAGACTCCTCCTGTAGTTCAACTCAGCACTGATGCTCGTCTTATCTATATTTTTATGGTCAGAAGAACTGTTTTACCTAGAGTGTAGAAAAACAGCAGTCATCTAATTCTATATCTGCCCAAAACATAATAAAAGGGCATCCTGCCTCTCAGGGGGATATTCAAATTCCACAAAAAGCCTGGTACGTAGACGTTCATCAGAATACACTTTAAAACATCTTCTGTTTTGATTGTTAAAAATCCCTTTAACACATTCAACGCCGGCTCCATATTCTCAAGGTGAGCCAGGGAGCCAGAGGGTTTTGGGTCATTAGTGAGCTGGTACGTCCCCAGGATGTAGTTGGCCATCAGAGTCGCCAAAGAGTTTGTTATTGTTAACCCTCAATACACCAGTGAAAAGCACTGTTACCTTTCATTTTCGTTATTATGTTTCATATTACTGCTATAAAAATAAATTAAGAATTTGTTAGAATGATCTAGTAAATTTATAATTAAACAATTCTGAATGAGTTTGAAGTAAAAAAAAAAAAAAATGAAGTGCAATTCCTTTGAAAGTGAAACTAATTGTGGGTATGGGAATTTTCAGCTAAAAAATCATGATAAAATTACTGTAATACATTATTATTTTTTTTTATAAATTTTATTTTTAAAAAGCATTAGGCATAACAAAAAACAACAAATAATATTAACTAATGAGATTATTTACAAGATTTTAATTAATTACACAATTGTAATCCTATACCTAATTATTTTAATACTAACTATAATTAACACTATTTACAATTGGTTTATGACATGAGATTCAAATAAATTAGTACATACAAAACAAAAAAAAAAATATTTAATTTGTGGTTGCCCAAGCACAGTTTCAGCATCGACAAATTCCTCGTTCTTGTCCCTAAAAATTTGTATATATAGTTTTTTGTTCTTTTACTAATCCACTGTAACTGGATAATGTAATATAATAATAAAACATAATATAAGTAGTGAGAATAATTTTAAAATTAGACAAAAATTGAGTGAAAACTTTAAAAATCCACAACTTTGGCTATAAAGCAGTTAGGAGGAAACCAAAAACGCCGAAATGACCATCATGAAATAGTGCAGGTAACTGACTAACTAAATTCAAAGCTTTCCTACCTGGCCATCACTTTTAAGTGGATAGGATAGATGATACCTAAGTACGTCCCTGAGACGTAGTTGGCCACCTGGGCTCACTGAGTGGTACGTCCCTGGGAGGTACTTGGCGTTGAATGTGTTAATCTTTCGGGAACTGCTGTCTATTTTCTCTCATTATTTATAATTTATTTTAACCTAATTGATCTCTATTTCTATGTTTAACTGATCTATTAATAACAGTAACTTGGGTTCATTTTTTCCAGCAATAATGTAACCCATATCATAGTTGAACAAGACCCATGTGAACCATTTCATGAAGTTTTGATGGGAATTTTGTATGGATGTTACATAGTAAAATATCTTTGTAAGTTCAAATCTATTATTTTACGTTTTTATGCATCCTTTCATTTGTAGTCTAAATTAGGCTATATCTAATATCTACACTCCGGAGCAAATAAATGTGTACACCCTGTTGTGCTTATGCCCCTAATTGCTGTCTTATTATTTACAACTGGTACTTTTTGTTTTAAAAGGAATAAATAGTTAGTAAAATATGGATATGTTACAATAAACTCTTTATTTGAAATTTAGTTATCAGTTTTCTCTGGATGGTTTTCATAGATACTTTAAAATTTAAATTATACCTAATTTTTCGTGCCGACAATAATTCTCCTTTCCTTGCCAAACGTCGAACTTCCTTCTTTATCCTCATTGCAGTGTGACGTCCTAGCTTTTCTTTTGTTCCTCTCTTCTTCTTGACGCGACTGTAATCACTTTTGAACATTTTAGCAACTGTGGTTTGAGGAAAAGAATATTTTCGCCCTACTTCCCAATAGCGAAGTCCACAACCAACATCTTTCTTAAACCGAATAATTAAATCCATAGAATATATTTATATATTACTGGAAAGCAATATTCAATGAGTGGATATGATTGGAACCGATATACACAATGATAAACTAACTGTACGCTTTAATTTGTCTTAGTCTCTCTTGTTTATACTGTGATTAATCCTCTTGATGACAGCAATAAACCCACAAATGGAGTTTACCTAAATAAATTTGTTTTTATTTTCTGCCATAGTGTAGTATTTAGAAATATTTATTGCCATGAATTACCATAGTCAAGCCATTGATAAGGATTGCTTTCCAAGCTCAAAATTTTGCTCCCTCCAACCTACTACCCAATATTACTTTCTTACTTGGCAGACAGACATTTTACTGTAAAAGTATGTGACGAATTATCAACCATAAAACGTATTAGAGCAGGAGTTCCACAGCGTATTTATAGTATTCACTCTTAACCAGGGTTTGTGTCTGTCCTCAGGTCTATTTTAATGACAATCCCATACCTACTTCCCAGGAAGAACGATAACATGCTTATTAGACCCATTTGGACATATGGGGTTATGGGGTACTGCGAAACTCTCAAATATTGAAAGGATCCAATCCTTTCAGTTGAAAGTATTGAGGAAGATAGTTGATGCACCTTACTATGTGACTAATGACTTACTACATAAGGACCTCAACATCCAAACAATAATCGATGCAGCCACACTATCTACAAAAACTTTCATCAAAGATTAACTTTCAACATGAACCCACTAGCAGAAACACTTAAATCCACCACAAATCACACAATCCACCCCGACAATTGTTGAGGCGGTGGCCTAGAGACTTATTATAATAACTAAGGCCATGGAAAACACAATGGATCACACATACGTGTAGAGCACAAATTTGCTCATTGTGAAATAAATAATGATAATAATAATAATAATGATAATAAAAAAAAAAGATTATGTCTTTTGGATAGGTTATGTTAATGTTTTAATTATTCAATGAATAATATTTTCAATAATGTTTTGCAAATTGAATGATCGTGAATTCAAGCACATTCTATTAACTAAATTTTTTAATATTTTCTGCTGTGATATTAATATATTTAAGATGCAAGAATAGGAAGTCCCAATAACTATTATGCCTGTCATCTTTCTAAATATTTAATAGGTTTGAAAAATGTTTATTTATGTAAAAAGCAAAGATTTCTATCAAATAACGAGAACACAAAACAGTTCCGAAGTGACGTAACAGTTAAACAGTGGCTAGAAAGTAGCTGTATTACTTTGCTTGTCGAGATTAGGCTGACTCGCTAGTCGATAACTCCCTTCTGTTTAGTCTACTATCAAAGATTCTAGAATCTTTGGAACATTACGTAATGTATCACCATGTGGTAACAATTCTAACCATTCCAGATGATTCTAGAAATTGTTTACAATATAACAGAAATAAACATCTGCTTTGGTTTATTATGTTATACTATAATTTCAATTAAAATATAAATTTCCAGGGATAGAGAAGTCAATAGAGGTAGGTTATCTTCTACCAGCTGAAGATTATGAAATAACTGGTACTAAAAATTATCCAGATTCTAATACTCCTCGGAAAAGCAGATTGAATTATGAATCTCTGGTAATTTAATAATTATATTATATTTTCTACCTTCAAAAAAACATAAAAACAATGTTATAATCTATTTCTTTTGCAAGAAACCAAAATTGTTCGCCTCTGGTCAGTTTTATATTATGGATGGTATGGAACAAAAATTGTCACATCATAAGAAACAACAGCTTCAAGATCTTATAACTGCTGGTGGTGGAAAAGTACTATTGAGAGCTAAAAGTTTTGATGAAATCACAGAAAAAACTGTGTTGTTCCATGCAGATCCAGAGGGGTCATTGAAATCATGTTATGTCATTGTACTATATAACACTGAACCTGCCATAGTATACAGAATGGATACAGTTAAATCATTTCATTTAAATTGGTTGACTAATGCTATACAAACTTTTAAAATTCAAGATGAAGCTGTTGATGCAGGTAATTCTTCATTTAATAGTAAACATTTTTTGAAATGCATGCATTTGTTTAAATCATACAAGTACATATGTTTTTTATTGTAATATTCTTTGCTGCTTCACTAAACAATATTGCAATATAATGACTACAGCTAAACATTATTTATCTCGCCATCATTCATCCCCATCACAGTCATAGATATTTTTATTTTATCAACTGTTCACATAAATAATAATTTTTACTTTCTCTTACCTATATATGAAATATATAGTTAGGGAAACTTTTGCGATTGTGAACAATTTGGACTTCTGGTTTTCAACAGAAATACACCTTTTGTGGTCAGAGGACCCCAAATTAGTTATTTACCAAGTCCCATGAAATGGTGTGTGTGTGCGTGTAAAGGCTAGCTCAGAAACTATTTGTTATACGAAACTGAAATTAGGTATTTAAGGTATGTATGTGCCTGCGATGTGACAACAAAAATTTTTGTTGTTATTGTTTAAACTTAGGGAGCATTTTATCCCGTCTATTTTTCTGTTTGCAATTTCTCTAAATCGGCACTAACGATTTCGATTAAACTTATCATGTTTAATCCTAATGAAGCATTCTTTAATATGAATTCTCAGTCATAGAAAATGTCTAATAGGGCTTAAATGGCTAAGGAAAAATCTTCCTTTAAAGTGCCTTTAATTTTATTTATTTCGAATAAATAACTGTCCCTTTTTATCCCTAGAAACAAAAAATAGCTAAATATAAAATACACAAGGATTTCATAATCTAATAATTGTGAAAAAAATAGATGATTTCTCAAAACAAAATTTTCCGTTTCTGGTAATATGAGGAGTAATATATAAGTATAATATATATCGTTGGAAAGTTTAGAATTTAAGATATAATAATATTTAGGTTATAATATGGTAGAAGGTCACTGAAACGAAATATTGGAGTATCAAAAAAATAATAATTTCTATTTTCAAATTATTTAACAGAAAAATTGGTTTGCATGGTACTAATCGTAACTGTATTAAAACTAAACAACCTTTCTAATTTTATATACAGTCCTGTGAATAAATATAAACTCAAGGGAAAAAAAATGATTTTGATTAGTTTAAATGATTTATTTTGGAATCTGATTAACAAAAGATATTATTTAATGTTTACTATAAATGATTAGTTACAATTTTAATAAACTATTTAATAATATTGCAAGGATTAGCTAAAATTTGGACAAAATAACAAAACAGACCTGTGAAAAAGTATAAACTCAAACATTTTCTGTCTCTTTAATGAGTAAATTCATTTCAATAATGAACACTGCTTCCATGTTTTTTGATCACCTCCAACAGTCTTTTAGGGACACTTCTTACTAAATTAATTAAAGTGCTCTCTGATATGTTTTCCCAAGCTTGAGTTATTCTTTCTTTGAGCTCATCAATATCTTGGATTTCTGGCTTCTGAAGGTGGTGGATTCCTCTTGCCATAATCCCCCATAAATTTTCAATCGGATTGAGATCCGGACTAAGAGCTGGCCAATCCAAAATGTTGATTCCGAAATCCGAAAACCATTGTTTTGTAGAGCGTGCAGTATGAATCGACGCATTATCCTGCTGAAAAATGATTTTTTCGTCTTCCAGTATTGTAATGAACGGCAAAAGAAACTTTTCTAAAGCATTTTGATAACCTTTTGCGTTCAATTTGTCGGAAATGAATGCGATTTGGGACTTACCCTTTTCATTAAAAGCAGCCCATACCATGACTCCGCCACCCCAATGGGACCTTCGTGACAAGATTTTTTTTTCTTTTCTTAGGTCATGCCAGTAGTAATTTAAACCATCTGGACCATCAATATTAAATTTTTTTCGCTGTCTTGAATATGCTGTTCAGCAAACTTCAGTCGTCGCTGCAAATGATGTTTTTTGAGCTGTGATTTTCTCACAGCCTTACTATATTTTAAGTACTTTGATTTAATTATCCACTTTCTCACCAAGCTAGCATCACATCCTAAATTAAATCGCCTCACAATCTGAGCAGAGGAAGCTCCTGTTTTTGAGATTTCTCTCAAAACTGCTCGTTTCACTTGTTTGGAAATTTTTGAAGGTCTTTCACTTCCTTTGTTTTTCCCATAATTGTCTGGGCCGCTGTTTAAAAAGTTGTTTACTACACCCTGGGAGCGGTTGAGGCAATAAATCCCGACCAATTCCTATTGAGCCCCATTTTTGCAGCAGATATACGATCTTTCAAATGGTACATCATTGAAAGTCGGGAGCTTAACGTGACCCCCAAATATTTGTAACTACTAACCACATCTATCGGCAAACCCCCGAATTTCCATCTCTCCGCAGCAGCTTAGTCTGCCACCCTTCCTGAAGACCACAATTTTGGATTTAGCCAGGTTGACTGTCAAATTCCAATTGTCACAATACGCTGACAAAAGATTTATATTTCTCTGGAGTGTAACCCTGTCTTCGGCCAGCAACACGATGTCATCAGCGTACATTAAAATGCTGATAATTTTTCCTCCTATTCGAACTCCTCCTTCAAGCATGAGAGGTAAATCATCCAGATACAAAGAAAAGAGGAGCGGGCTGAGTAAACAACCCTGACGTACGCCACTATTCACTGGGAAAAAATCTGAAATTCCTTCCATTCCTCAAACCGCCGATTCAGGTTGCGAATAAATATTCTTTAAGGTGTTAATAAATTTAGTTAAGACCCCTAGACTATACAATTTTAAAATTAAAGAATTTCTACAGATACTACAAATGCAGCTTTAAAATCCACGAAAAATGCTAAGATTTTTTGACCCTTTTTAAGAAGTTTCAGTTTGATAATATTTACTAAGACAAACAAATTATCAATAGTCGAATAGCCACGTCTAAATCCTGCTTGATATTGACTCAGGATGTCATTTTCCCTGACAAAAGTTTCCAAGCGTTGCAAAAGAAGACCTGTAAAAATCTTTGTAGAAGCGTCCAGACAGGATATACCCCTATAATTTTGAACATCATTGATGTGGCCTCGTTTAAAAAGTGGAAATAAAATAGACTTACTAAAGGAAGCGGGGGTACCTCTGTATCGTAAATTAGATTAAATAGAGATTAAAGCTTATCCAAAAATATATCTGGTGCATGTTTAAAAAATTCATAGGATACCCTTTAAATTAACAATCATTGCCTGCAGTTCGTTTAGTTCAAAAGGAGGATCTAGTGTTGCATACAATACAGGTGAAGCGCTAGCAAGGCGGGTAAACAAGTTTTTAAAATGGGAAACTAATTTGTGTAAATCAATATCACCACTGATAAAGTTTTTCCGCTTAAAATGATTAGTTAAACGCCAAAATTCTTTTGAATCATTTACAGTTTTAAACCTCTCAATTACCGTTTTAAGATAGTCTTTTTTCTTATTAAGGCACAAATCCTTGTAATGTTCATTTGCTTCTAAATAATTAATTTTGACAAAATTTGATCTCGTTCGACGAAATAGATTCAATAACGCAAAAAACTATTTCCTTGCACGGAGACACTGGCCATCAAACCATTCATGTTTCCGGAAATTCCTAATATATTGAGAATGGTTAGTAGATGGAAAAGAAGAAATTCTAATACAATCGATCAGGATATCTTCTAGGCTTTTTTGGGGTTCAAGAGGAAAATATGCAATATCTTCTGTGGCCTGTATCAAGGAATTTCTATAATCATTTTTATATTTATTTAACCAGACTAATCGGGGCATAAGCGGTAAAACATTATATTCCAAAGTGTCTCTAAACATAATTTCACATAAAAGAGGTTGGTGATCGGAATATGGTTCAGGTAAAACTTCAAACTTACCAATACAAGAGATATAGTCTATTGGAAAGCAAATAAAATCAATTACCGATTTTCCTATTCTACTCATAAAAGTGAATTCACCTTCAAAATCATTAAATCGGCCGTTCAAAATAACAAAATCATGATCATCACACAGTTATAGTACTTTAGCACCTCTACAGTTAATAGTTACATCCTTAGACCTTCTTACAAAATTACAATTAGGATTATCCAAAATGACATCTGAGGGGAAGGACTGATAATTTGAAATTCTTGCATTGAAATCTCCAGCCAAAACAAATTTAATATGGGCGTTTTCAGCAAGGAAGTTGGCCAAATTAGAAAAATCTGAGTCCCATGTATTACCGCAGTAGCTCTATGTGACTTCTTATATAAATCACATTAACATTATAAATTTCAAAAAATTTAAACTTGTCCTGCGGTAAATAAGACTTAAACCCATACAAAGAAGAACCTCCCATTGCACGGCCAAAACGAGATTATTTTGTGGCTGAAATCCAACGCAGACAATATCCATCAAAATATTTACTGTAATAACTGAAATCCTTATCTATAAACGTTTCCTATAAAATAAATACATCGTGCTTTTTTAAGAAATTGTAAAAAAGATAAAGTAGGATCCTTCAACTTTGACTTTAAACCAGCTCGTTGGCGGATCCAGGGAGGGGGCTGTGGGGGCTGCAGCCCCTCCCTTTGGAAAATTTTTCGTCATTAAAAGGTAGAATTTGACATTCCTTAATGTAAGGAAGCAAGTTAAAGAACAAATAATATGCAGAACAAGTAGAATTTTAGTTGTGGGAAAGTAACATAAAGGTAAAAAAGCTGATTGTCAGATCCAAATGAAGGGCTGTGGGGCTGCAGCCCCCCCTTTAGAACTACAGCCCCCCCCCATTACAGTCTGCTGGATCCGACCATGAACCAGCAACATTATATACCACAAATGAAATACGTGAGACAGAATTAGATTCCAGATGAATGTTCTGCCGGCAGATGGGCTGACGTCAATCTAAGTGAACCCGTGATGAGGCAGATGTCGCTGCGTTCGTTTTAGATACTGCTTAGTAATGAGAAATAGTCCATCGGCAGAGAATTGTTTCGAACAGCTGAGACAAAATTGGTCAAATCTGAGCCTACTAGCTCGCTCAAAATTTTCAAGCCCTCTTCTTCTCCATGCATCAAACCAACTTCATCTGACCAAGAAAATCTTTTGCCCGAAACAATGAGCTTGTCTACACGAACAGCAACATTGCTATTATTATTTAACCTTTTAACTTCTTTTCTGATTAGGTAGAGCTTACTTCTTCTCCTAGTTCTTTCAGAGAAATCCTGGTGAATCACAAACCCTGTTCCTCTTAGCCGCTTTAGAGAGGACATAACTAGCACTTTATCAGTAAATCTTAAAAAGGAGACTAATATTGGTCCATTCTGAGCTGTCCCTCTTGGGTTAGCTACAGCTCAGAATGGACCAATTTTGTCTCAGCTGTTCAAAACAATTCTCTGTTTGTCCTATTCTTTATGGCATGTAATTCAGATTTTAGTTCCAAATTTTCCTTTTTTAATAAATTAATTTCATTACGAAGATTAGAAACGTCTTCTTTAGTTGCCAGGTGCGCCAACTTTATATCCAGCATTTCCGATATACGATCCATTAACTGGTTCATATTAAATTGATTAATTCCCTGAGAATCGCCAGAAACAGACATATTTTTAAATTCAAATGAAGATTTTTTACAATGATTCGTATTAGACTCTGGTGAACTTCTGCTTCTTTTCGATTTACGGGGAGTCTGACCTAATTCCGGCGGCATACAGCAATAAAGATGATTTATGTTAAACTGAGGTTAATAACAATAAAGACAACCAAAAATAATTACAAAGGGTGAAGAATGAAGAATTATTAATTAGCAAAATATAAATGGTAAAGTAACTGACCATATACCCAGAGTAGTAAAAAAGAGCAGTAGGCTTTAATCCTTAAAAGGGCGCATCATAATATTAGTGTATCCATTGGCGGATCCAGGGCGGGGGGCTGCAGCCCCTCCCTTTGGAAAATTTTTCGTCATTAAAAGATAGAATTTGACTTTCCTTAATGTAAGGAAGCAAGTTAAAGAACAAATAATGTGCAGAACAAGTATAATTTTAGTTGTGGGAAAGGAACGTAAAGGTAAAAAAGCTGATTAGCAGATCCAAATGAAGGGCTGTGGGGCTGCAGCCCCGCCCATTCAGGACTGCAGCCCCCCCTTTACGATCGGCTGGATCCGCCCATGAGTGTATCTATCCCTACTCCATAGAATAGCTGCCGTTTCACGTTCCACTTCTATTTTCCTTATCTCATTTACAATGAAGCAACGGCTCGTCAGATTTCCTTGAAAATTAACAAACTGAAGGGGAACCTATTAAAAAAAAACAGTGTCAATTTTTACATTAAAAATAACACTTTAAACCACTCAAAATAATTGAAATGTGGAGAGCACAGCGCACTGTACTGATGCCTTACTCAGACTCCACCTGGGAACACAGGTGAATACAGATAATGATAATACTGCCGAAATGAGAAGCCGGATCACTGCTGCTAATAAATGTTTTTTTTTGCTTAAGACCTCAGCTGAGAAGCAACCTTTTTTGCAGGACAGCAAAACTGGTTCTCTACAAGGTACTAATACGCCCTATCCTCACTTATGGGTCTGAAGCTGGGACAATAACGAATGCCGATATGCAAGCGTTGCAGATATTGGGTTGTAGTGCTGAATAATAATAATAATAATACCTTATGGAGACAAAAAAAAAGAAGTAAATAAATATGGAAAAAGCTATATGCTGTGAAGTTGCTAAATGGCTTTAATAAATTTATCAAAACTCGTTGATTTTTACTGAAAGTGGGATGGTAAGTGAAAGTTGTGAGTTTCCCACATCGCACTAGATTTTTTATTATTGATTTCCTTAGGTAATAACCTTACTAAGGGTCATTCATTAGACTTAAAATCAAGTTTCGTGCCTTAAAGAAAGTAAAGCTATTAAAAGAAAATGTCAGATCTGTTCCATTAGCCATGAGATATTTAAAAGTGTCTTCAGCAAAAGTTTGAATGATTTTAGAAGACTGTTTAAGATATTTTCATTATTTTATTAAAAATTATGTATTTTATTAGTTAAATTGAAAGTAATTCTTGTCGTATTTAAAATATATTCTAATTTGATAATTTTTTTAAGTTAGAGATGTGACAGTGATGACCCAGCATATTGGGATATGAGCCCTAGAGAGCCCAGTCTGGAAATATTTGAGTTTGATTCCCACCTGATCAGTTCATATTCCGCAGTTCTGAAAGTAGAATCCTAGTTATCCCATTATATAATGCACATGGCAGGAGCCCTAGTTAGCCATCAGAGGTTAGCAAAAAAGGCCCACTTGTTATAATTTTTCCTATCACCAATGACCATAGCAATACCAGTAGGTTATACATAGGTTTTTCTTACATTTTCATTTTCAAAAATTGATAAAACTCAATTGATCAATAAATTTAATCCAGATTTCATATTATTATTCAGGCAGGAACCATTTTAAGGTTATTGTTTTATTTAATAATCAAAGAATTGAAATTCACCAGACTTTAATTATTTTCTGAAAAAATATGATCTCTGAATGTTCAACAAGGCCAAATTGAATGCATGATTTGATGGTTCTGTACAATTAGCCATCTTTAAAATATGGATTGAAAGGAACTCAGTATGCAAGGCATTAGTCTCTTAAGCTTGGACCTCAGTCCTAGCCCAACTGAAATAATATATCAACTATAAAGGCACGGTAACTTTTGAATCCAAAAGTTTCACTATTAGATCGCTAGGGACCAATGGACATTGGACCAAATAGTCCTTTTTACACGTTTATGATTTTTGATCAATATTGGGATGATTGTTACTTTTATTAACAGGTTGGTAAGTGAA
Organism: Aelia acuminata; assembly: GCA_911387785.2. Lineage (NCBI taxonomy): Eukaryota > Metazoa > Arthropoda > Insecta > Hemiptera > Pentatomidae > Aelia > Aelia acuminata. The sequence continues at coordinate 89,458,405 of OU426982.1, forward strand.
CTATAACATTGTCATCCTAAGAATGATAAAAAAAACTCAACCCTGTAAACAGGTTTACTTCATCCATTCTAATAGCCCCTGGCAGTCAAATAGCGAAGGAATGTTTGGTTACAAAAATGTTTACCGTATAAACAGGGCTTGTCATAAATGTTAGTCTGTCGAAGAAAATTAAGACTCTCAGCCACTTCTCTAACAGCAAGGAAAAAAAAAATTGGTTAAACACAGTTTAGTAGTAAGGGACAATAGTATAACTTAGGACCTATTTACCTACTTATAAAATATAGTATAACATCATTTTAAACATTTTCAAAACTAAAAGTATGATTAATGTTGCAGGATGCATTGACTAAAACCCTCTGCCTCAGACAACCTAGAATAACAATCTTAGAAAAAATATATATAACTAAAGTATGAAATCATAGGAAGAAAAAAAGAACTACAAGAATTTGTAATTCAACCTAGGAGTTTTTTTAATTTTAATTATCAAATAATTTTTTTTAAATTAACTGTTTCATAAAAATTATTGTTAATAAATATTACAATAATATATTGTTTTTTATACTTATTTTTTAGTGGTAAAAAATAGTGAATTTCATGCATAATCATAAGTGTATATTAAAATCTCATAAGATCGATTGGAAAATAGGAAATTGACGGGTGCTGGGTACACCTAGATTTAATATTTCATGTTCAAAAATAATTTTAACAAAAGCTCGCCCCTAACCGTTGACACTTCAGTTATCTTACCTGGAAGACTACCTTATTAAACAAGAATGAACTAGAAAGCAGTATAAAAATTGCTCGTTCCGTATGAGTTATCGTAGCTTGGAGGCTATCTCATTATACGGAAATGAAATTGGAAATAGTAAAAAAGTAATGAATTTCATGTGTAATCATAACTCAAAGAGTAGATGTATACTAATATCGATAAAAATTGGAAAATAAAAAATTGGGGTGCGGAAATCATACTTTGAAGGCTACAAGCTTAGTGATACAGTAAACCCTCGATATAGCGAACTGGTAAGGTGTTTGATATTCATAGTTCCGAGGATTCTTTTTTTTTTTTTTTTTTTTTTTTTTTTTTTTTTTTTTTTTTTTTAAGCCAATGGCCACACTAATTTGATCATATTTAGAAGGAAATTCATTCATTGGAACTAGTTAAATTAAAACGCATGATGTATGTAATTTATTTTTAGATAAACTACATATTAATTAAACAATGACATTCCTTAATTTGCCTGCCAAGTTCACTAGAGAGTTCTTTAGCCTTAGCTTTAATAAGATGGTCTGAGATTGGTATTTGGGATCATGTTTGTTTAAAGCAATTAATCAATTTTTTTCCAAATATTCATGAGCCGCAGAGCGCAGTCATTTATTTAATGCTGAAGTTAATCCTTGGGCTGCGGTTGAATCAATTTTATTTTTGTTTTTATAATGGTTGACAATGTTGATTTTGGAATTCCATATTTTTCTGCGATGGTTTTCTTACTTAGAATTCCCGATTCAATACCCTGGAGAATTTTCTATTTTTCCTCAATTGATAAGGATTTACGTTTTTGACACACATTTACCAACGAACTCGTTTTGTATTAAAAAAAACAGTATAAACGACTACAGAACACTGATTCGAATAATACAGAGGTCGAAACAGAACTGAGCTAGTTTTGAGAAAAAAGTCAATGGAATCAGAGATAGAGCAAAAGAAATCGGATTAGTTAAGAGTAAAAAAACACTTCAATTCTAGAAACTGGAGTTACTTCGTCTTCCCACTCTCATTCTACATAATACAGTAAAAAAAAAAAATTAATAAAAATTCTAGTAGTTCGTTATAACAGAATATAATAATTCTCAGGCATCAAATTTAGTTCGTAGTTCGCACTAACCGAGGAATTTCGCTATAACGAGGGGGTCAGCAAAAAATATAATGCAAAAATATAACAGCAAAAATATAATGCTAATTTTGGGGGGATAGTATTTTGGTTCGCTATATCGAGGTGTTCGTTATATCCGAGTTCGTAATAATGAATTGGAAAATTCTGCACCTACACTTTGAACTATGACTATGCACGAAATTCATTATTTTTTTCTCTCTTTCCTATTTCATTTCCATTTAATGTCGATAATGTTAAGCACCTACCCTTCTATTCTTAGATTTTCAAATTTCTGTCGACAGAAACCTGCTTCTACCCTTTGAACTATGATTATGCACAAAATTCCTTATTTTTTACTCTTTCTGTTTTCATTCTTGTTTTATAAGGTAGAGTCTGAGCTATGATAGCCCATGCAGAATTAGCTATTTTTAGGCTGCCTTCCATGTAAGTTAACTTAAGTGTCCACATAAGGGTAAGGGGGCAGGCGAGCTTTCGTTAAAATTATTTTTGAATATGAAACATGCAAATATAGTGGGGGCCCACTACTATCATCTATTTTTGGATTTTCCAAGTTTTATTGACAATAGTATACATCTATCCTTCAAGTTATTATTCATGAGCTTGAAATTCATTACTGTTTTACTCTTTCCGATTTCATTCCCGTTTAATAAGCTAGAGTCTGAGCTACAATAACCCATGAAATTAGCTAATTTTAGACTGTTTCCTAGTCCATTCCAGTTTATAACTAACTTTATAAACGTTTAGTTATAACTTCTGAAATTAGTTCCTTCCTGAGGATTAGGTAAGGTGTATTTATCCTTTAAGTGATTGTTCATGGAAAGTAAAACAATTTAATTAATGAATATAAAATTAAATGGAAGTATCGATATCACTACACAACTAATGATCTATTTTAAAATAATTAATTACAAAATAAAGAACATTCTCATTGTTTTAATTTTATTGTAAATAAATATTTAGATACAAATAATTACAATTATATTTTATTCATCAAAATAAAATTATACAAATAATAAATTAACTTATATAGCAAACCAAAATTTTTTTAGTTGTTAGAGAGAATTGTATTTACACATTTAATTAATAACTAAAAATTAGATAAGTACTTTAAAGATAGATCAACATATCATTTCCTAGTAAAATACATCTTCCTCAATAACATTTGAATAAGAAAATCGTTTTGAAGAGACTGATGTGGAAATGAAAGTAGTTTCACTTCTATTCCACTGGAACGCTTACCAAATCTTATCTGAAAATTTTAGTCATTATTTAATATTAGTTAAATGTAATGAATATTCAAATAAGTTAAAACAATCATTGATAAACACTTGAAGAATTAATAATAAAACAATATGAAAAGATCACTCAAATACTAGAAACTTTAAAAAAATATCACACCATTAAAACTCTAAAATATTGATATTCAACTTTGGATTAAACTGCATTATTTAAATGAAAAATATTGATGAGAAACAGAGGTACCATTGTGAATTATTATTTTATAATGATAAAAAACATACTCTGTAGCAACGAATTACTCACGAAAAAAAAAAAATTAAAAATTTGTTTGAAAAAAGGCTTGCTAATAAAATAATCTGAAAATTAAAGTGGTTATTCCACCACGAGAGAGAGAGAGAGAGAGAGAGAGAGAGAGAGAGAGAGAGAGGGAGGGAGAGAGGGAGAGAGAGAGAGAGAGAGAGAGAGAGAGAGAGAGAGAGAGAGAGAGAGAGAATTATTCCATAAGAGAACGAAAATATTGCTCAAGCCTATTCTAAGTTTTTTTTTTTTTTTTTTTTTTTTTTTCCTTTTGAATGGATGGCATTGGTTTTACCCATACAGCCAGGTCTCGCATATTTGTGTATTATAATATTTGAAGATCATTATTTTCTCAAATCATATTGTATAATAATAGGAGTTCATACGTCTTTTAATATTTTGTTTTTCAATAAATGCTATTTATTTATTTACTGCTATAATTCTATTATCCTGTATTGATATCTTATCTGTTATTGTAGTGAGTTCAACTATTACACATATTTATTTATGGATTTTAAATATTTATGAATCAAAGAAATTTTACTATGATCGGTTAACTTTAGTAAGCTATCCTAGGTTATATTATCTTTCATAGCTAACTCTTTGAACATTACTTCTCTTTGTTTAGAGTACCCCGGGCATACCATTGTAATATGTTCAAGTGTCTCGCTGTCTCCACATTTCTCGCAATGAGTATTATCTGATAAACCTATTTTGTGTAAATAATTATTGCAAATACCATGGTTTGTTCTGAGTCTAATATATGTTTTAATGATGTCTTTTCGGATGTTTGCTTGTGAGAACCAGGATTTTCGAAAGATTTGGGGAAATAGTTTTTTATAAAATTGTCCCGCGGGATTTTCTAGATATTGTTTTTGCCAATTTTCTATTACATCTAATTTAATCATTTTATAATAATCCGTGTAATGCATTTTAGTGTCTACTGGTTGGCCATTCGTAGTGGCTAGCTTAGCCATTTTGTCTACTATTTCGTTATCTGTGATACCTGTGTGGGCCTTAATCCATTTAAAGATTATACTCTTATCATCCTTTATTGCAATATGATGGTTTATTAGTATCTCCATTTGAACATAGCTAATATTCTTATTTATGATATTATTTAATGATAACAATGCGCTTTTACAATCTGTTAAAACAATGAAATTAGTATCTACAGATTGGTTAATATATTTGATTGCTTCTAATATGGCATACAATTCTGCATTATACGATGAACATATTTTATTGAAGCATTTTTGATTGTTATAATAGGTTTTAAATAGGATTCTATCTGTTAATAATTGTCTCCTGATCTTTAATGGTATTTCATTGGGTTCATTTAATAACGCATCTATGGGAGTGGAATTTAGAGCACCTAAACATATTCTTATGCTCCTATTATGTATTACGTCTAACTTCCGCAGATGGGTAATGGGTGCTTCGCCATATATTGCGGCCCCGTAGTCAAATATCGCTCTTATTGAACTTCTATAAAATAATAAAGAAATGCTCGGATCCGCTCCCCATTTACTGTTATAACTAATCATTTTTAGGATACTTAATTTTTTTTCGGAGCGATTAGTGATTTCTTGAATGTGTTGTTTCCAATTTAGTTTACGGTTAAAGTACACGCCTAGAAATCTCACGGTATGAACTGTAGGGAAGGAAATCCCTGCTAATTGAACATGTTCATTGAGCGGAAATGTACGTTCTCTACTGAAGGGGCATATCACTGATTTGGAAGATGAAATAGACATTCCGGTATTTAATTCCCATTTTCTTAATTCCTTTACGGTCCCATCCAGTAACTCTAAACATTTATTAATATCTCTATGAGAAGTATATATACATATATCATCGGCAAATTGTAAGATTGATACTTTTTGCGGTATATATTTTCTTAAATCGGTCGTGAAGATTGCGATTAATAAACTACTCAGAATACCTCCTTGCGGTAAACCTATCTGGGTCACTCTACTCGTAACTATGGTATTTGAAATTTTTAGTGATAATTTTCTATCGCTGTACAAACAGATGATCATTTCTATAAATTTATTAGGGAATCCCATATCTTTCATTTTACTTTCGAGAATGTTTAGCGGAACTGTGTCGTATGCCTTAGTAATATCCAAAAATAGGGCTACTGTTTTTTGTCCTGACGTGAAAGCTGTATGTATATCTGTATTTAATTCGAGAAGGCAATCTATTGTTGATTTACCCTTACGAAAACCGAACTGGTAACTTGGTAATTTACTTTGGAATTCTAACCACCACTCCATTCGATATTTAATCATCCTTTCAAATGTCTTTAGCGCACAGGAGCTTAAGGAGATCGGTCTGTACGAGGAAGCTTTAAAAGGGTCCTTTTCCGGTTTCAATATTGGTAACACAATGAACTCCTTCCATGAGTTAGGTATTTTATTTAATGTCCAAACCTCATTTAGAATTTTCAATAGCAATATTTTAATTTTTTTAGGAAGTTTAGACAACATTATATAATGAATATTGTCTAATCCCGGTGCTGTATTTGGGTTATTTTTTAAAGAATTTATGAGTTCTTGCATTGTAAAGTCTTTCATCAGTTGAAAGTTGTTTTCCGAAAACTCTTTGCAATTATCACCAGTTATATTGTTTTTAAAAATTACCAAAGGGGGGGCCAATGTGTCCATAAATTCTTCACACCATTCATCGTTTGTAACGGGTAAACGATTACTAATTTTACGATTATTAAGTAAAGCTAGTTTATGCCAGATATCTTTTATCGGTGTGGATTTATTGATACTTGCACAGAACTTACGCCAAGACTGTTTTTGTTTATTCCTCGTGAGTCTTTTAAATTCCGCATCCGCTTTTTTGTATGATAATAAGTTAATAAAATTTGGTGCTTTTTTGTATTCCTTATAGGCATTTTTTCTTTTTAGCAGCAAAATATTACAATCTTTTTCCCACCAACCTCTACTAAATTTTTTCCTGTAATTTTCTTTATACTTTGGTATTGCGTGTGAACTCGAATTATTCAAAAATTCAATGAATTGATCATACGTAGGGTTATCGGATAACAAATGAGTGTTTTCTGAGATAAATGTGACGTAATTGTCCCAATTCGCATCCTTAATTTGCCACTTTCTGGTAGATTTACTAAATTCGCTATCATTGAAATGATTATCGTGGATCTCCATTACTATCGGTAAATGATTGGAACCTAAAGGATCGTCATGGACTTTCCATTCTATATTATTTACTAGATTGGGTGAGCAGAGAGTGATATCTAGTGCAATATTGTTGTTTTGACTTCGGTTATTTACGTATGTGGCGGACCCATCGTTCAACAATATTAAATTTGTATTTTCGACGGCAGATGTTAATTCATTTCCTATTTTATCACAAAAACTACAACCCCACTGGTAATGGTGTGCATTTGCATCTCCAGAAAATATTATTGGAAAATCGAAACTTCTAATAAATTTTTCCCAATTATCTCTATCTACTGGATTTTTAGGAGGATTATAATAAGAAACTATGTTTATTTTCAAATTTTTGTTCAGAGCGACCTTAGCGGCTACTATATCCATATTATTTATTTTATGAAACTCTTTTATTTGTATAAAGCTATGTTTATTCCTGATTAAAATGGCTACCCCTCCCCAGCCATCTAATCTATCTTTCCTTATAATATTGTATCCCCGAAAGTTCACATATTTATTATTTTTAAACCAGGTTTCTGATATCATGGCAATATCAATATTATTTTCAAAAAGGAAATATTCCAAAATATTTTTATTTGCTATTGCGGATCTAGCATTCCATTGTAAAAGTTTGAATGATTTAAGCATATTTGTAGTATTTTATAAAAGAAGATTTGAAAAATTATTTAAATTCTTTTATTAACTGATTCACTGGTTTATAAATAAGCTTTCTCCTCTCTCTTTAATCATGTTTCTAATTTCTTCCTCGGAGATTGTTAAATTTTTATCAGACATTATCGAACTAACTATTGAATAAATAGCCTCTGTAATCTGAACAGTTTTATTCGGTTTTGAATATAGAGTTCCGATAGGTTTAGATCTAGGAGTGTTTGAATTTGAAGGAATTGGGTTCGAAGGGTACAAAGGTGCTGTATAACTCTTGTTTATCTCTCGTCTGATTTGTTCCGTAGGATCTATGTCGGGATGTTTATCCGGACTTGAGACCCGAATTCTTTTATTAACACTAATTTTACTTTTAACTGAGGGGCTAGTTTTGTAAAAATGTTGTTTATTGTTTGCTTGATCTAATGTTGGGAAAGTTTCGGGTGTTTGCCTTAAAACGGCCCAACTATACGATTTGCCTTCTAGTGAATTTTTGGCCTCCATGTAAGTCAAATTGTGGGTAGCCATTACTTCTTTTATTTTTTTCTGATTTATAAATTCCGGGCAAAGATTTGTAGCTTGGGAAGAGTGATTTTGTTTACAATGAATACACTTTAATAGAGTCCCAGGGGGACACTCTTCTTTGACGTGTTTTTCACCGCAATCTGAACATCTAGGTGTATTGCTTTTACATTGTGTAGTAAAGTGTCCGTAACGAAAACAATTCCGACACTGAACGACAGATTGAATATACCTGTGCACTTCACATCTTACGTGGTGAATACTAATGTAATTTGGGAGGAACTGACCTCTAAAAGTTATCAGAACCGTGCCCGTCGGTTTCAGTTCGTATTCCTTAGTTTCTCGGTTAAAATATTTCTTTGTGAATCTTTTTACTCGAATAATTTTTTGCGTTTCGGAGTACGACGTTTTTATATTGTTGAAAATATCTTCCTCTGATAAAGCAATGTCTATCCCTCTGATAACGCCTTTTCTTTCTAACATAAAGTGCGGAATGTACGTTAAAAATTTTTTTGATTTTAATATTTCAGATTTTACTAGTGCGTTAGCATGTATCCCTAAACGTGTTTCGACTTTTATTCTATTACGTCCTGACCTGGTAATAGATATAATATTATTATATATTTCCGGAGAGGATTCGTTTAATAACTTTCCTAATGTCATTGGATGGATTCGACCTACTCCGACCCCTTCCGTCGATTTGCTTTCCACAAAAACAAAATAAGGCCCTAAGTCACTCTCCTCATATAAACGAGTAAGAGAGATTTGGTTATTTTTTTCATCATCTTTCATATTAATTTTGTCGTCAGCCGGTGCCATTTCTATTTCATTGTCCGAATTCTTAATCAAATCTTTAACAGTTGAATTATTTTCAATACTATTCACCTTATCAGGAGGAATCTCCTCTCTCCCATCACTCGTGCCAGACATTTTGAATTTATATATTAAAATAAAAGAATAAAAAATAAAATAAAAGAACTATAAGAATTACTAAGCTAAGAAAATCAAAATAATATTCTGAAAGATTTAAATAAAAATAAATGAATGTAAAGTAAACTTGAAATCTTATCTGTTTGGAGAGCCTCCACTACGTTGATCCTTTCTGATCGAAGGTCGAAGTTGAACTAAGACTGCCTATTCTAAGTTATCTCATGAAAATTGAGTAAATGGAGGGGGTACTTTATTTCATAAATTTAATCACATTTTTTTGCGATTTTCTTAAAAAGGCTGAAACGATTTTGATTAAAATCCTCATGTTTAATGCGAATAAAATATTCTTTAATATTACGTAGGTTTCATCATCATAGAAATGTTCTGATGGGGCATAAATAGCGAAGGAAAATTTTCTTCCTACAAAACACTTTAACTTTGTTTATTTGGAGAAATGAACTGTCTCTCATTATGCCAAGTAATAAAAAATGGCCAAATATAAAATAATTTGATAAACATAAACATGAGAAATAAAGAAAAGTGTTTCCACAAGATGAGAATTTCGATTTCCGTTATTGAATGTAGTAATATATACGTTAAATATATCGAAAAGCTGAGAATCTCAGAAAGAATAATATTTAGTTTATAAAGTCGTAAAATGTATATATGCCTGAAAAAATTGGCATGAATACAATTTATATATAAAAAAGTATAAGGTTTTTTCCATGATGACAACTCGTTCGCATACACTGTACTTAACTAACAGCCCATTATTAACAAATAAGTTGTAATGCGCATGCGAAAGAGTTATCTACAAGTTTAAAGTGCTTGTTGGAACATACCGAGTTAATGAAAATCATTTGTTTACATGTTAACTAAATCAAGTTGTCATAAAAACTCAACAGAGAAATAAAATTAGACACCTTGATGTATTAGGTTTTGCATCGTCACATTCTCAAAGACAAGAGTAAATACTATTTTATTTGTTATTTAGTGAGTGAATGCCTAGAAAAGTACGTAATGCTCAAAATATTTCAAGCTGTTTTTTTATATATGATACACTATAATTCTTGATAATTATATTTTAGTTTAAAACTTTAGTTACATGATAGATTTCTGAGCCGGTGGTTCTGAATAAGGAGAGTTTTGCTGGAACTAACACAGACTGACTGGAAACAACTAAGTTTCATTTTTCTAGGAATCATGAAATCGATACCCATTCACGATATATTTACAAAAAACTGAAAGGAAAAAAAACTTGACTATTAATGAAATTAGTTATTTTTCCCTTTAAATAAAGAAATAAATAATAATGAATTGCAAATTACTGAAGACTTTCAAGTTATGCAATTATTATAATGTGGATAAAGCTATTTTCTAAATTATGTTAACACAATTATCAAAACACATCGGTTTCTACTTCAAGGAGGTTGGTAAGTGAAAGTTGTCTGTTGCACAGAAGGCACCAAATTTTTTAGCTTACAAAATAATAAAGCGGTAAATATGACAGGGGATAAGATATATTTGTTTTGTTTTTTAATCAAAGTAAAATATTTCTAAAAATATTAATACCTTAATTTTTCTGTTATAGGAAAAAAAAATGTGATTCACTTCCAGTGATAAAACTGTTATGAGATTAGTTCTTGACCAGCTTCTTCATCTCTACCTATCATGAGCTATTGTTTTCTAGTAGTGTTCCAAAATTATCTGCAGAATCTATCTATGCATTTACTTTTTAGTCAGACACAAAGTATCTTGCCTTTATCAAGGCATTCATTTCTGCTTGAGGTTTCCGGACGGATTGCTTCATGCTACATGTCCCACCCACCTTAACCTCCTTGCCTATTAGAATTTGTTTGTTGGCCCTTCCTCAACATTCATTAGTACTCTGTTCTAAAAACGCTCCAGCTATTTTGCAGAGGACTTTTTTTCTTGGTCCTTTAAAAGGACACTGGTTAGTATCCAGGACAGATATATGTCTAAACTGCTAATTGCTATCTAAATCCTTAATTCAACATTTCTAAAAATATTTCTGAATTTCAATATCTTTGAGAGGGAGAATAAAGCTCTCTGTTTCTATTTATTTATGGGCTAGACCGGGTATGGGCAACCTTTGACATGTGGGCCAAACTTTAGTGTGCAAATACGTTTGCCGCCAATTTCAAAAGTAGTGCATTTTTTTTTTGCACTTACGTTTTTTGAATATACATAAATTATTGTTGTTCAAATGAAGGTTTACCGAAACACACCAAAGTTATGATGCCCTAATCTCCCTCATTCGGAGTGGGTGTGGGTATGAGTAAGTAGAGTAATTTTTTTTTTAATTGGGTTTTTCAAAATGTCCACCCACATATGGGCTAGACTATGCTAATTATTTGAATAACCCCTTACATAACAAGTTCAATTGCTGATAACCTTCAGGTGATAAATCAGCTTGTATAAAAAGCTAAAGAATACAATTTCCCAATTTATTTGTGTTTCATTGACTTTTGAAAAGCTTTCGACAGTGTCTATCACAGTAGCATCCTGGAGGTGCAGGATGACATGGGAGTTAAGCACAAATATATCCGGATTATCAGAGAGCTCTATAAGGATAACAAAGCTTTCATTGAAACTGAAAAGAAAGGCCCTCTGTTTAAAATAGGCAGGGGAGTTAGACAAGGAGATCAATTATCGTCTATACTCTTCACAGCATTGGGTATTTCAAAGAGCAGACATTAGCAGCTTAGGACTAAACATAAATGGATCAAAATTAAATAATTTAAAGTAAGCTGATGATGTTCTGATTTCTGATAAAGCTGATGAAATAACCACGAAGTTGAAACTGGAATTTTTTGCTTTGAGGTAGGCCTGGTCCCTAATTACAGCAAGATAGTAATGATGACTAAAGGGGCCCATAGACGACCAACCTTGTTGGCAACTTGCGATGTTGGAGGAGAGGTTGCATGTCTGTGACCAGGTTGGCGGTTGTAATAAACGGTTGGTGTGAGATCAAATCGTTTTGATTTTTGGTAGGCGGAGCCTCATGTTGGCAACCTTGAAGAAGCGTCTGCGGGGAAGTTGACAACACGGTTTACAACATCAGTAGTGAACTGTCGTTTGGTAGTCATGTTACGTAGAAATCCCGAAGAAATTCCCGATAACTATAATTTGCTATATAAGTGGAGAAGGGTGGGTCGTTAATTAACGTGCGGAACAATGCGGCTGTGAAGGGAATTCTCAAGAAAAGATTCAAAACCCAAGCCAGCCAAAAACTCAGATAAAGGAAAACAAAAGAAAAAAAAGCAATATAAACAAAAATGTGCCAATAAACAAAATTGACAAGATAAGTATAGCAGGCAGACATTTCCTGTAGCATAAACAAAGTAAAAAGAAAAATTATAATAATAATAATTCCTCCGAACAATCAATTTTATTTGGGCGCCACGCTATTTCAAAAAAAAAAAAAGGTAACTTGATGGAAAAGAAAAGGCTTGAGAAAAATAGCGAAATCTCAGGCACACCAAAAAAAAAAAAAAAAAAAAAAAAAAAAATATATATATAAAATTTGTTTCATTAATTTATGCTTTTCTAAAATGAAATTAAAATTTTCAGAAATTAAAATGACCCCTTATGCATATTTAGAAAAATATTGAAATATCTATATGCTATTCACAAATAATTATTGGATCAATATATTTGTGAGACGGAAATGTCAAATATACTATACAATAAACTGCAAGTCTCAATTATGATTGTTCCAAAACTTTGTGGGGATATAGCGGTGGGAAATTTCAAATCTTCGAAGCTCTGGCCACTTGCTAAAAATCTGAATGTTGCCGACAGCTATTCATTTGCAGTAATTGCACATCACATAATAGTGTCCTTCTTTTTAATGAACGGACGTACTTTATCCAACAAATCATTACAGGTTGCACTATCCATTCTTAACAAATTTTTAAAATCTGCTGGTGCAGAGACGCGAAGGTCACTTAATAAATTAGAATAAGAAAACTCAGGACGTTGTAAGTACTACTCACTGGCACCAATCATAGTCCCTAACAAAAAAATAAATTAATAGTCAGGCAAAATTCCATTGAAAAGAGTGTGTTGAACAATAAGAAAAAAGACCACATCAAAATCATAGACATAAAGAGGCAAATAGGCTTCAAAAACATAAATCTTTTTGTAAAAGAAATTAAATGGAGATGTTCTGGTCATCTGGCTAGAATGGATGGAAGATGGTCTTTAAAGACAACAGAATGGACTCCTTAAGACCTGAAAAGAAGACGTGGCAGTCAAAGAAGGCGATGCAGCGACTATCTAAAAGCTATTGCAGGGCCAAGCTGGATGAGGACAGCCAGAGAAAAAGAAGCCTTCGAAAGAATTATGGAGAGCAACTGCGAACCCCAGTAGGAATTGATCTCCAGGGAAGTTAGACCAATACTCCCTAAGGGGATGGCCAGCATAATAACAGAACAAAAATAAATAAAATGTTAATATTGTCATAATGTGTGTAAATATTGGAAATGACATCCACAATTCTGTTAATCTTGTAATAAAGGCTTTATTCATTCATCCAAATTATTTTGTAATGATCCACAATAAATAGTTTATTAGAATAATTACATATATATTATAAGAATCATATAACATTTAGAAGTACTACCTAATTTTATTTGAGATCCCTAATCAGTGACTATTTTTAAACAAATATTCAGTTGGGAATGTCTAGTAAATTAAATTTCAAAGATCATTATAATGTAACATGCAAATAGCAGATTTTTTTAACACGAAATGGCCAGCAAGGACCACACGAATATCATTTCAGTTTTCTCTTCACACCATCTGCCTTCCTCTTACTCCAATATTCTCTCATCCTCCTGGACTGTTCCCTTCGCTTTTCCTCAGTCCAATTTTGACTTATTTAAAAATGTAACATCTCAGATTTTGATGGAAAAAATTACAAAGATCCATTTAAAAATAGAAGAAAAATTATTCATAAGATTAATTAAGGTTTCACAAAGTTGTTACAGTTTTCTCTAAAACTGTAGGTGCTATCTGATTACTCTTTTTTAGATTTGCTTTGAATCATTTTATTTAAAATTGTTCAACATAAAATTTCAATGCTTATTTTAATAGAAAAAAATGAGTATACTTGGCAAAAAGTAAGCTGTTATAAAAACATTTATAATGACTTTCAAGCAGTGTCATCTATATAAATAGAGATGAAATTCTGTTTGTTTGTTTGTCTGTTCTTTATAGAAATCCATACCGTTTGTCCTAAATTCTCCAAATTTTGCTCAGTGGTTCTTTGATAATACCAGTTGAGAACACCTGTCCATATTAAAATTGCATAACTTCAGCCAATCTTTGGATATATTCTTTATTGTTATAAAAATTGTTTTGATCTCGCTTCACATTGGTTTTTACGAAATCGATAAAAGTCTCACTTTATAGATTTGAAAAATGACATTCTCCGGGTGAAACCAGTATATACAGTTAGTTATAAAAGTGAGAAATGATAGAATTTACCATTACAATTTAGAGGGATATAATATAATAAAAGAATGAAATGTAATATAAATCCAAAAGAAATTTATCAGAAATATACACTTCCTGAGATCATAAAAAAAGCCGAAGATTAACTTGTTTAGTTTGGGTCATTCCATATCAAGTGGTCCAAAGTGATTGCTTGATCATTTTAGAAAAACTTTATAATTTTACCACCAATTACCTATGGAATCAGTAGTTCAAATCAATTTTTTAAAAAATTTTAGGATCAACCGTTTCAAAAGGGAAGCCATTTTTGTTTCACATTTCAGGCCGATTTTTGAGTTTTAAGCTCTCACAGAAAACTCATTTTCTCATGACTCGTAAGTCATAGACTGATAATTCAAACACAATTGTTTTCCTTAAAGTATGTTCTTTATTTCATGTTCTCTTTATTATTTGAATATTTCGAAATCCAATACTTGAAAAGTGCTATTGAAAACAACTGCTTTAAATTTTCAAAACACCGTGTTTGAGGGTAAGTTTTGGTTATAAGGGCATGTACGCCAAAGCTGATTTTTGGCATGATAATAAACCTAACTAAGTAGCTTTTATTAAAAGTACTCTTAACCCATATATTCTTTACCTAATTTTTTTAAGAATTTTTAAAATTCACATTTTTTCATTTTATGTTAACTTTAGGTTCTAATATCTCTGGTGGGCCAGTTAATAAAAATCTATTTTTTTTAAATGTTATGCTTACATGCAACATAAACCTACTGCAACCTACTAAAAAAAATATTGGGTTTAATTATGATTAAAATCTACTCTATTAAATTATTATTTTTTTTTTAACGAAAAAGTGATTGAAAATATTTTCCGTTGGACATAGATAAAATTAAAAAACAAAACAATTAATAAGGGGTATTAAAAGTAAAAAATTCACAAACAATAAAATTTTAATGAAGTATGATCAAGTTTACGCATTGTGAAATGAGCACGGAAATGGCCATTTTCAAAAATTCGTAGCTACTAATGTACTCACAGGTACATACAGGTTGAAATTTCTTGCAGTAGGTTTATGTTGCATGTAAACATAACATGTAAAAAAAATAGATTTTTATTAACTGGCCCACCAGAGATATTAGAGCCTAAAGTGACCATAAAATGAAAAAAAGTGAATTTTGAAAATTCATAAAAAAATTAGGTAAGAAATATATGGGTTAAGAGTACTTTTAATAAAAGCTACTTAGTTAGGTTTATTATCATGCTCAAAATCAGCTTTGGCGTACATGCCCTTATAACCAAAACTTACTCTCAAAAACGGTGTTTTGAGAATTCAAAGCAGTTATTTTCAATAGCACTTTACAAGTATTGGATTTCGAAATATTCAAATAATAAAAAGAACACGAAATATAGAACATACTTTAAGGAAAACAATTGTGTTTGAAATATTAGTCTATGACTTACCATCCTTAAGAAAATAAGCTTTTCTTCATTGTTAAATAAGCACGAAAATTACTATTTTCAAAAATTCGTAGCTACCTATGTACTCAAATATACAGGTTGAAATTTCTTGCAGTAGGTTTATGTTGCATGTAAGCATAACATGTAAAAAAAAATATTTTTATTAACTGGCCCACCAGAGATATTAGAGCCTAAAGTTAACATAAAATGAAAAAAAGAGAATTTTGAAAATTCATAAAAAAATTAGGTAAAGAATATACGGGGGGTTAAGAGTACTTTTAATAAAAAACATTTTATAAAAAAAAAAAAAATTAAACCGACTTCGAAACCTAGGAACCAGTAAAACTAAATTCACTGAAAAGTATGAAATAAGGACCTTCTGATTTGTATGAATTCACAGCAAAATTAAAAATGGTATTAAAAGAGAAAAAATGCAATAAGAAGAATAATTTTATTTTGATTTGTACAAATACACACTAATTGTTAATAAAAATTATTGAATTAAAATATTAAATACTATGTTCAATACAACACAATCTTTTCGGAGGCGGCGCAACAATCTTCTCATGACGTCATAACGTAACTGTTGTAATACTAAGATTTTATGGGATAAAATAATAGAGAATTGCACCATGTGTTAGTCATCAACATAACCATTTTTATTCTCCTTAAACCTGCCTTCCAGGTTGGTTACAAAGAGGTATATCATACAACAACTCCCTTCTTTTTTAATAATACAAAAATAAGACAGCTTTATTTACGCTTTTCTCTGTTTTTTTTTTTTTTTTTTTTTTTTTTTTAAATACATTTAATTATTATTATTACTAATTAAAAAAAATGAAAGTGAACCACAATTTATATTCCACAATATCACTATTATAATTATAATTACTACCAATTAAACAATGCTATATAGATTGCAACATAATAATAAAACTTCTAAAAAAATATATATATTTTTTTTAATTTATAAAAAATTACTTTAAATAAAATTATTACAATTTATAAAATTAATATATGATACATTAATTGAATAACATAATTCAAATTCTATTTTGATTATGATAACATGTACATATTATATATTACTAATTTATATTTTATACAAGGGCATCAATCTTTAATTATACTCTGAATGTGTGAACCTTTTGGGTTTCTTTATAGGTCTCCCAAACTTAGAAGTGGTGGGACTGAGCTTTATAGACTCTTTATTTAAATTGCTATCATCAGAATCACAATAATGGTTCTTATCCTCCTCCTGACTATTAGAAGGAATAAACTTTGTTGGGCTTTGAATATGTTCCCTGTTTCTTCTATAAATTTTACCATTATTATTTAAGATATGGTAAGATCTAGTCAAATTCACTGTACCTTGAATTTTGCCTGCTTCCCATTGAGACTCAGGTGTCTTTTTAAAAAAAACTTTATCACCCACTTTGAGAGGCTCTAACTGTTTTGCTGTTTTATCATAATACTGCTTTACCTTATTTTGGTATATTTGTACCTGCTCTTTATGTTCATTAAATCTAACCACTTTAGGTTTTAATTTATTTTTCAAAACAGGTAACCTAGTTCTCAAAGTGCGAGACATTAACAATTCTGATGGTGACTTGAATGTACCTTTGGGTGTGTTTCTGTAATTTAACAATGCTAAATATGGATCTGTTTTATCTTCTATACATTTTTTAAGAATTTTCTTTACAGTCCCTATACTTCTTTCAACCATACCGTTTGATTTACGCATGTAAGGAGATGTATGGATATGTTTAACATCCCATGAATTAAAAAATTCAGTTAAATTCACACTATTGAATGGTGGTCCACCATCACTCACCACGGTTTGAGGAATACCAAATCGTGAAAACATAGTTTTCAAATGTTTAATTAAATCCGCAGCATTACTGCTAGTAAGAGGAACTATCTCAACAAATTTAGAAAAATAGTCTATGACCATTAGATAGGTTTTACCTTCTAATAAAAATAAGTCCATACCAAGTTTTTCCCAAGGATAATTTCCCACAGAGTGTGGCAAAAGAGGCATTTTACTTTGACAATTACTATGTTTTTTACAAATCATACAATTTTTTACTAAAACTTTAATGTCATTATTAATATTTGGCCAAAATACTACACCCCTAGCTCTTTGTTGGCATCTTTCTATACCCATGTGCCCTTCATGAATAGTTTTTAAAATTTCTGACCTTAAAACCTTTGGAACAATTAAATCTGAATTTTTAAATATTAAGTTGTCTTTTACAGTAATTTCATGACGATATTTGAAAAAAGGCTGTACCTCAACTTTAACATTACTAATTTTGTTAGGCCAACCCTGCTTACAATAGTTAACTATATTCTGGAGAACTTCATCTTTAAGAGTTTCATTTTCTATAAGTTCCAGTTATTTATCTGTTACCGCTAAAGATCTAATAATTAAATTTATATGAGCCTCTAATTCACCTTCCATTTTAGTAAATAATTTATCTTCAGATGTTGCAGTTCTAGACAAAGTATCAATAATATACATGTATTTACCAGGAATATAATTTAAATTTATTTTATATCTTTGCAATTTTAGAATGAGCCTTTGCAATCTGGGAGGTACTTTACATATAGGTTTCTTAATAATTGAAATCAGAGGCTTATGGTCTGTTTCGATATTGACTTCTTGGGAATAAATGTATTGATCAAATTTAGTACACCCAAAAACAATACTTAGCAATTCCTTTTCTATTTGGGAGTAGTTACTTTGTGCAGGTGTCAAGGTAGTGGAAGCATAGGCTTTAGGTTTATTGTTTTGAAGTAACACCGCACCGAGAGCATCTTTTGAAGCATCAACAGAAAGTGTGATGGGCAATTCTGGATTGAATTAAGAAAGGACAGGACAATTACTTATCATTTTTTTTAAATTATCAAATTCATTTTGGTGACATTCTTCCCAAACCCATACAACATTTTTTTTAAACAAATTTCTCAAGTTACTTGTCTGAGCTGACAAATTTTCAATAAATGTACCTACATAATTTATGATACCCATAAACCTCTGTAATTCAGTAACATTAGTTGGAGGATTCATATTTATTATAGCAGAAACACGATCAGGGTCGGGACATACTCCTTCATCAGAAAATATATGCCTAAGAAACTTTAAGGACTTAACTCTAAAAATACATTTTTCATGGTTCAATTTGAGACCCACCTTTCTAGCTGTTTCAAGAACCTCTAACAAGACTCTATCATGCTCTTCCTCTGTAGCTCCATACACAAAAAAATCATCTAACCAGATTACAAGATTATTGATATGGCCAAATAATTTGAGCATTTCTGATTGATAATTTTCACTAGCTGAGGTTATGCCCATAGGTAATCTACACCACCTAAACCTACCAAAAGGTGTATTGAATGTACAAATCAAAGAACTTTCATGGTCTAAAGGAATTGCCCAAAAAGCTGAAGTTGCATCAAGGCGAGTGAAAAACTTTGCATTACTAAGTCTACTTTTGACAGTTTCAAAATTGGGCATAGGAAACCTGGGACGTTTAATAGCCTTATTTAAGTAGTATGGATCTAAACAAATCCTAAGTTTGCCATTAGGCTTTTCTACTATGATCATAGAACTAGCCCATTGGGTTGGTTCATCAACTTTTGCAATGACTCCCAGCTTCTCTAACCTACCAAGCTCCTCTTTAAGCCTATCTAAAAGTTTAAATGCGACCTTTCTCATAGGTTCAATTTTAGGTTCAACATTAGGGTCTAAAGTTAAATGAACAGCATTTGGTAAGCAGCCTACTCCTTCAGAAAAAACATCCTTAAAATTTCTGACTAAGTTATTAGTACTTTCAAGTGATCTAATGTTATATTTTTCATTGCATCTGACAATGCCTAGACTAACACATGTCTCTATCCATAAGACTGATTTACATTTACAATTTAAGATCTGAAAGTTAATAGTGGACACAACACCATTATTAAAATTTACTACTAGGCTGGCACTACCTACATGAGGTAACCTCTCCCCGCTAAAAGTGGATAACGTTTCCCCACTAGAGTATCTGTTTAATCTATTAGCACAATTGATTTTGTTTAATGTTTCTAAGGACATAACATTAGCTTGTGCTCCTGTGTCAATTAAGAGGGTAACTCCTACATTATTAATATCAACCTCTACAGACCAAGACATTTTGTTGGACATGTCATTAATACCTGATATAACAAAATCATTTATCTCAATGTTTTGGATTGATTTACTTCTATGCCTATTGTGACACATATTTTTAAAATGGTTAACTTTCTTACAAAGATGGCAGGTCTGTCCCCATGCAGGACACTTACCCATTGAATGAACATAACCACACCTACCACATTTAGAATTTTTCTTCACTGACTTGTGAGATAGAGACCTTCCTGAAGATGACCTAGGTGTTCGTCTATCCTTCGGTATTCCTTGTGATCTCCCTCGTGGAGTAGTAGACTTAACTTCTAGAATTTCTTGTTCTGCTTGATGAAGTCTCTCCACATTCCTGTCTGCTTCAAACAAGGTCTTAGCGACTTCAAGCGCTTTCTCCAAATTATAGGAATCTTCTTGGAGAAGAACCTGTTTTATTCTATTATATTTAGTTAGTAGGCAACATATAAAAATATTTTTAATAATCGACTCCCTCAAGTTTTCAAATTCACAAGAGTGACTCAAATTTTTAAGACTCACCGCAAAGTCTTCTATTCCTTCTCCTTCCTTCTGTTTTCTGGTGAAGAAATTATATCTTTCAATTGTTAAATTTTTCTTTGGTGAGCAGAATTCTTCGAATTTTTGTATAAGATCATCATGCTTGACTGAATCAAGATCCAGAGAAAATGAATTGAATATTTCCAAAGCCTGAGGGCCTAAATAGTGTAGAAGGATAGCTACCTTTCTTTGTTCTGGTTCCTTCTCAAGATTCTGGGCACGTATAAATATTTTATACTGTAAATGCCATATCTTCCACTCGTCTGAAATGTTCATCCCAGAGAAGTTCATAGGAATAAATGCTTTGGAGCCTAGGGTGTCTTCTTTTCGAATCGACATCTCTATTTTTAAACTTAAAGGCACAGTACTTTATATAAAATTACTTTACCGCTGCCACCATGTTGTAATACTAAGATTTTATGGAATAAAATAATAGAGAATTGCACCATGTGTTAGCCATCAACATAACCATTTTTATTCTCCTTAAACCTGCCTTCCAGGTTGGTTACAAAGAGGTATATCATACAACAGTAACATGTTATTTCTATTTTGCGCCGCCTCCGAAAAAATTGTGTTGTATTGAACATAGTATTCAATATTTTAATTCAATAATTTTTATTAACAATTAGTGTGTATTTGTACAAATCAAAATAAAATTATTCTTCTTATTGCATTTTTCCTCTTTTTATACAATTTTTAATTTTGCTGTGTATTCATACAAATCAGAAGGTCCTTATTTCATATTTTTCAGTGAATTTAGTTTTACGGTTTTTTACCTAGGTTTCGAAGTCGGTTTAATTTTTTTTTTTTTTATAAAATGTTTTTTATTTCATACTTTTTAGTTGGAGAAGATAACAAATGTAGAAAATCGTACGTTGGTTTAAAAAAAAAAATTCGAAATCTTTTTCGCTCTACCACGTTCGTCTTTCCCGAGCCCTTTAATTATTATATATTATTACAATAAGATGTTACAAATAGCCTCAGATAGACATATAGTATGATGTGTATTAGCAACCCAATGTAGTTAGGCAGCATCTCTTTTATGATGAATAAAGTGTTTCTCTCTATATAAACTCTCACTTCAATTTTCACTGAAAATGAGCTTTTCCAGGAATTATTGTATTCCTTTTTAATGTGCATAGCAATGGCTACGATTTTAAATTTAAACGAACTTGAAGAAATCTTAAATTATTCATTAAAACGTTATCAATACTCAGTTTTTCTTGGAATTCCACGAATTTTGTGGTCTTATGATTATGGTTTCCAACCGTCCATTAGATCTAAATTAAGAAGGTTTACTTTTATCGGTGAATATATATATATATATATATATATATATATATATATATATATATATATCTAATATTTATGCTAATATCGCTACAGAAAACGACAGCGATATTATATATCTTTATTTAAATCTATTGTTGAAAAATTAGTTAAGGTTATGTATATGTTTGTTCCAACAAGCACTTAAAACACATCGATAACCAAGAGACTGTTCATGTTCTCCCCCCACTCTTTTGATTCTAAATTCGATTGGTTGGTTTTCCCATTTGATTCATCCAGCTGTAAAACAATATTGAGATTTGTTAGTTATCAATTAGTTTTAATAGCTTGTTGGAGCATACCTTATGTTATATATGCCATATGTTTTTCCAATAAGTAAACAATTTGAGAGATAATTAAATAATTTTTTTCATGTTTTTTCCCAATAACTTCTTAAATAAATTAAGAACCCAAAAAAGGATTCAATGGGACCACCTTGGGAAAATACTCTACAAGATGCAAAAGGTTTCGTTCCAATTGGTCCATCCATCTCTGAGTAATCGGTGAAAATACATAGAAAAAAAAAAAATAAAAAAAAAAAGCAAAAAAAAAGCACAAAAAAGAAAAAAAAGTCACATACTATTGAATAGAGTAACCTCCTCTTTTGTTCGAAGTCGGTTAAT
This sequence comes from Aelia acuminata, assembly GCA_911387785.2. Taxonomy (NCBI): domain Eukaryota; kingdom Metazoa; phylum Arthropoda; class Insecta; order Hemiptera; family Pentatomidae; genus Aelia; species Aelia acuminata. Next base: position 89,480,744 of record OU426982.1, read on the forward strand.
GAAAGCTACTTAGTTAGGTTTATTATCATGCCAAATATCAGCTTTGGCATACATGCCCTTATAACCAAAACTTACCCTCAAAAACGGTGTTTTGAGAATTTAAAGCAGTTGTTTTCAATAGCACTTTTCAAGTATTGGATTTCAAAATATTCAAATAATAAAGAGAACACGAAATATAGAACAGACTTTAAGGAAAACAATTGTGTTTGAATTATTAGTCTATGACTTACCAGTCTTGAGAAAATGAGTTTTCTGTGAGAGCTTAAAAACTCAAAAATCGGCCTGAAATGTGAAACAAAAATGGCTTCCCTTTTAAAACAGTTGATCCTAAAAATTTTTTAAAAAATTAATTTGAACTACTGATTCCATACGTAATTGGTGGTAAAATTATAAATTTTTTCTAAAATGATCTAGCAACCACTTTGGACCACTTGATATGGAATGACCCGTTTCTGAAAAATATATAGCTACAGAGTAGTGTAAAAAGTAAAAATTGTTGAATAAGAAATAATTATAACAATTTGGAAATAAAATCATTTAAAACACTGAAATACCCTTAAAAGTTTGCACTTCAAACTGTTCAAAAGAACAGTTTTTAAACTGAATTGATTTATTTTTAATAAAAAGTGAGTCAAAATGTCAATTTCTTAAACTTTTTAAGAATGATGAATCCAATAATTATATACTTCTGATTTATGAGAGCTCTCCAACTTTCAGGAAAGATACAGATTTATATAATAGCTGGCCTAATTATCCTTATGCTACTAATTTCTTAATAAGCATCAATGAAAATGTGTTACATTGTTTTAAAAGTTTAAAATTTGATTGAATCCACATTATTCTTATATTCCAACAACCACTTATAACACGTTGAAAACTCTTTTGCATGCGCAATATGCCTTCACTGTTTCATAATGGGCTATTAGTGAAGACTTTTGCATATAGCGAAAGAGTTTTCAATGTGCTTTAAGTGCATATTGGAACATACTTTATATTAAGTATTAATTGTTTATAAAAAAAAGAAAAGTCTTTCTAAAAAATCATTTTAATTGTTTATTATATATGACGAAAAATTATTTTCAACCCTTCATAAAAATACACTAAAAATTATTGTTGTAAAAGACACTACATACTGGCATGCGTGTGTTACATTGATTGCATTGGTGCTCCAATTGCATTAATCTGCAAAGCCTCTGACACTTTTTTTCTTCAACCAATTCAGAAAACTGTAGTTCTTGTCCATATGAGCCAAGGATTACAAAAATTAAAATCAGTATCACTGATTTCTTCATAACTATTCAACCAAAGAGACAAACACATTAATAGGAGAAGAAAAGAAAAGAAAAATAAATAATGATGAATCCTTACCGTACTGATCAAGTAGTTGACTCTAGTGATTGGATCCTTAAGTAGGTAGAACCAGTTACTTGGTAAACTGCTTGGGAACTCAAGTGAGCTAGGTTACTTTTGGAAAGGCTTTATCACATACTTTCATTCAATTACTTTAATGCAATTCCCCTCAGGGGAAACTGCCACCTACCTTCACAATTTAAGAGCAATACCATTAAATTTATTGCTCCGAAATCTTACCAAGCCGTTAATAAATAACGTTTTCATAAAAATGAAAATAATTTTTATAAAAACATAAAACATACTAGAAAATATCTCTTTATTGATTACATATATTTAATGTAAATCCCCTAAAAGCTTTCATAATACATATAGGTCTAATACATAATACACATTCATTACAACTAAAATATAAATAAATAATATCATTTGGTAAAATTATGATTGACTAGGTAATTGAGGCAATGTCTTCACTAGCAAATGACTCCAAGCCATCACTATCACTGTTAGTTGATGTGTGTGTGCTACCAGGCATTGCAACTCGAGCATATTCATCAGTGTCTATGCTTTTGCAGAAATGTATAGCATACTTAAGTTTCTCTCTCAGTACCACCTATAAAAAGTAAACTCTGGACTAAATATTTTAAAAACATCACTAATACTACTAGACTAAATAAATACTAAGGTACTATATATATATATATATATATATATATATATATATATATATATATATATATATAATGTGTCTGTCTGTCTGTGATTATTTATATATATTTAAGTGTGTAAAGTGTATTTATTTAATTATTTTATTTAACATAAAATAATTAAACAGTTAGCTCTGTTTTAGGTAACAAAAAAAAGTGATAATATAATATACAAGCAGACCCAGCCATGCGTAGATGTGGCTCAGTAGCTATAAAGCGTTGAATTAATTATATCCTGTTCTTTTTAATACAGTCAAATCAAAATTCACTGATAAAGACAAGAACATTTCAGCTAATCTAAAAACCAACAGGATTTAAAATAGAACTTTACGCCAAATTTAAAATATTTTGGTAAAGAATTTAGAAGGGTTAATTTTTAATTTTTTACATTTAAAAATTGGGCTATAGTAAGCATTAATGATCCATTCATTTAGCACTTACTGGATTATTTCAGAAATTTATAGAGCTCACAAATAACCACACTCAATTGAAATATAATAAGCATTGAATTTGCAATGATAGAAATATTAAGGCCATAATAGAGATAAAAACTATCCCATCTTTTAAGTTGGACCAAACTATACACAATGAGCCAAATTTTATCAAGATCGGTTGAGTAGTTTTGGATTTTACCTCCCACAAACATCGTGCCATGAGATTTTTATAAAAAAAGATAGGTGGTTCAGTGACGAACTTGATGTAAAATAATAAGTTGAATCATTCAATGAAAAATGTTAAGATGAAATTAATAGATACCTTCCTTTAGAAATATATATATATATATATATATATATATATATATATATATAACCTTAAGTATTAAAATTAGGTTAAAACAATTATCTATCATTAACCAAAAATCGTTTTAACTTATTATGTTAAATGTTATTATTCCTAAGTAATTCACAAGTTATTTAACTAACACTCAAAGCAATTTGCTTAATTTTAATGTGTTCAAATATATTATTTAGCATTTAATTAAATTACATATTTACTATCGATCATTTAGTTTGTTACAAATTAACTTTTTAAAAAAGTCAAACTTTTCTTAAGAATCAAACAGCCTTTTTTTTTTTTTTTTCAATTTTTATACCTTGGTGTCTTAGTAGCCTGTCAAACTTATGTAATTTATTTTTAGACTTTTTTTGTCCTGAGGGTAGGGGGGGGGAGGTGCTAAAATTTTTAAAAGTAAACAATTCTTTTAAAATTAATTTTAAGTTTGATTATTATCCTTTTTTTTTAAATGGTGCTAATAAGCAAAAATGATTTATGTTTAAAATAAAAGGAAAATTGAATAAAACGACTTGACAGAAGGTTAAGGCAGCTCTGATGCTGATTCCATTTAAGCTTTCAAGGGTTGACTTCAGTTTTGTGTGGTATGGAATTACCTTTACAATAGAATCAGAAAAAGTTTGTCACCCGCAAGATAACCTAGTTTTTCTAACATTTTACAAATTAATGGCTGGTTTATTAAAATAAAAAAAATGTAAATCAAAGCAGGCAAAACATTTTTCCAATCGACCAACTATATTTATATTTTCTTTATTCCTGTGTCACAACTTGGTGATAAAAATAAAAATTCATGTAAAAAATGGGATTTTGAATTAAAAAATAAAACAGATGGTAAATAGTGATTATGTTTTACATATGGTATGTTCCAACAACCACTTAAAACATGTTGATAACTAACGGACTGTACATGTTCTTCCCCCACTCTTTTGATTCTAACTTATATGAGGTGATTTTCCGATTCAATTCATCGAGCATTATTCATAAAAACAACCAATCAAATTTACAATCACATTAGAAGGACATGGATTCTTTTTTTTTTTTTTCTTAGACTCTTAATTGTCAGCGTTCAGCTTGTTAAGAACATGCCTTACATAAATAATTATCTAAAGTTAAAATATGAAAACTATAAAAAGGAAAAATATCCACAGATTAAGAAATAATCCTATTTGAATCGAAATCAAAAATAAAAAAAAATTGAAATTTAGAATCCAGCCAATTATTAATATCCTACTTACTGAAGCAGAATAAGTTTCTAACTTTTCATCCAAAATAAATCAAAACCACATTTTTTTTTCACTAAAATTAAAATGAAACCAAGTACCTACTTCCAAAATTACAACAGATATAAATTTGAAATAATAATCAGAACAGAGGGCTTACCTTGCAGGAATAACGAGGCATTTTAAGCAAAAAGAAGCAAGTATAGCTTTCAGGTAAGAAATGATCTGGAGGAGAATACTTATCCAAAATCTACAATGATAAAAAACGAACCATTAATTAACAACTAATTAATTTGGTGAATAAAAATTATACAAATCATTATTTTGAAGATCATATATATATTGGTTTTGAGAATAATAATACCAAAAAAAAAGAAACAATTTGAATTTATTTGTTTTAAAACGTTGACCAAACAGAATCTAAAACCACAAACCAATGCAAGATAAAATTGTATTCTAAAAAGTTTTAATAATGTTAAGTTTTGAAATACTATTTTTCCAAAAGAGGATGTTATTTTATTTTCTAACAACCAAATTCATAAATAAGATGTATAGTCCTTTAATATTTTGACAAATGATATAGCATGGCTGTTTGTGGCACAAGTTCAATTGCTTCTTTTACTATAGAAAAGGTAAAAATTTATGATCAAGTAAGAAAAAAAAAATCTGGTGTGTATGATTAAGATGTATTTACTAGATGCCAGTGGCAGATCCCCCCTTCCCCCACAGGCCAGCACACTAGAATTAATTATTTATTGCAATACAATAGAAGAGTTTAAAAGAAATTTATAAGTCTACATTCAAAAAGAATAGTTTTTAGACTTATAAATACTGTAAATTTTGAAGAAAGAGAGTTTGAATAGTCATGAAAATTTAGAAATAAATCCAGTTTAATCTGCAGGAGAATGCTCCATTACTTATTATTATATCAATTATAATTAGGAAAAAATATTTCATTCATAATTAACATACAATAAGCGACAGTTAATACTGCTAAAACACTTATATTATTATATAATTTTAAAAATCGACAGTATTGTCAAACAATTAAAAAAGTTCACCTGTAAAACGAAATCTCGCCCTCTAAAATCAGCAATAGTTCTAGGGAGCCTCGTTCTTCCCCAAACGAATCTGAGAAAAAGAGATCTTTCCTGGTTGGAAAATTCTTCCATCACCTCCCAAAACCACTGCACTAAAGGGGAAGACTCATCAACTCCTGAACATAAACAGTTTAATGTTATACCATAATTAAAGTGATAAGAATACTTTAAAAATAATATACAAATATTTCATATTTCACCTTTATAAGTAGCAACTGACTTCAATAAATTTAAAGGAATATCTGGAGAACCACAAACCATAGTTTCTAACTCATAGCCACTGAATAAGGACAGAAGTGGGACTGGTATAACCTTTGCCATTCCCTCTCTTACAGATTGAACTTGCTCATCAAATTCATGCAGCCTATAATAGAATCAAATGAAGGAAGGAGCATTGAAAAACTAATAAAAAAGTTGAAATATTGTAGTTTAATTTACCTGTAATTAAGAGCTAAGCGTATGTATTCATGCTTGTTAGCTTGTGTTATTTTTCTGTAGCAAGAAGACAAAGGAACATCGACTCCTGCAGATGATGGAATAGAGAAAGGCATGTCCAGAGTATACAGTTCTTTGTCATCACTACCCATATCTCTAATGCAAAGTAATCCTATAATAGATATAAACAAATTTTAATATATATTTCAAAATAAATTTTCTATTCTAAAAAACTGGTGCATCTGACTCAAACAGAAAGTTTAAAAAATAATTCAATTGTATGAAGGTGGATAAAATATTAACAGGATTTTATTTTTTACTTTCACTTACATATACATGAAATATATAGTATGGGAAGTATTGCGATCGTGAAAAATTTCGACTTCCGGTTTTCAACGGAAATACACGTTTTGGGTTCCCCTGTGTCCAAATAACCAAGTCCCGCAAAATGGTCTGTGTGTGTGTGAACAGACTAGCTCAAAAACTATAAACCGTACAAATCTGAAATTAGGTGTTTGGTGCATGTATATGTATGTACAGCAAAAATTTCATCAAAATTGGCCAAATTTGAGGGGGTACTTTATTTAATAAATTTGTCTCAATTTCATGTGTTTTATTTTACTTACTCAAAAACGGCTTTAACAATTTTGATCAAATTGGATATTTGATGTGTGGATATGCCCGAAATTTGACAGCCAAAGTATCACAAAAATTGGACATACAGAGGGGGGAATTTATTTGGTAAATTTTGTCTCATTTTCAGGTGTTTTTTTATTTAATCAAAAAGGGCTGTAACGATGTTGATCAAACTGGGTATTTGATGTATGTATATGCCAAAGATGTGACAGCCAAAATTTCATCAAAATTGGTCAAATGGAGAGGGCACTTTATTTAATTAAATTTGTTTCATTTTTTCTTTCTTTTTTTTCTCAAAAACGGCTGTAACTGTTTTGATCAAACTGGATATTTGATGTGGGGATATGCCCAAAATGTGACAGCCAAAATTTCATATCTCGTATTATCACTGATGAAAATAAAAACTTTTATTTAACAATAAAAAAAATTATTTTACCTATCTAAGTAGTAGTTAGTTCGTTAAAAATATTGTTAATAGTATATCAACCAAGACGATCTCATAAATATATATTTTTGGTATAATTACATGGAGATTTCGACGTCCAGCACCATATTCATCTAAAAATATAATGAATAACAAATATATAGATAGTATGAAAATTTATAAAACTAACACTTTTATATAATATAGTTTGTCATTCCATCTATCCCTAATTTAAGGAAAATGAACGGGTAAGCATGCGATTGTTAATATTATATGGAATGACAAACTATATTATATAAAAGTGTTAGTTTTATAAATTTTCATACTGTCTTTTCATACATATATTTGTTATTCATTATATTTTTAGATGGGCCGGGATGGCCGAGTGGACAAAGATGCTTGCAATAGGTAATCAAAGTTAAGCAACGTTGAGTGTGTTTAGTACTTGGATGGGTGACCGCTCCATTTGGGTGACCACCACCCGCCAATGAACGCCACGCAGTCCAAGCTTACCCTCACCCCCCGGTATGTGAGACCCGTCAGCTTACTGGAGGCGACTCACACCGACCGGGCGTAGGAGTGATGAACCTTCCCCGTGTATCTCATCGAGAATCGTGGTGTGGTTTTCCAGGATGTCAGCAACCGCCCGGAGGCTGGTACAAGGACGGTATGCTTCGGGGAAAGAAATACAGATCCTCGGGGCCTGCTGACTCCAGGCTGCCATAATCCATGTACCTCGACCAGTTTGTCACTGTCCTTGAACCCGAGAGAGCTGATGCCATCGGTGGGAAGGACACTGCAAAATTGGCCCCAATGGGATTGGTTATGGAGTTACGAACAGTCTGTCGCTGCACTATGGAGACCATGGCTTGCAGTAACGTGAGGTTTGGGCTACCCCTCCAGGCTGTCTGTGCTCCCACAAGCAACACGAATGTCTGTAAGAAGACCACACTGCGCGGCCAAAGGTCTCATTAGGCCTAATGCGCCAACCGAAAAAAAAAAAAAAATATTTTTAGATAAATATGGCGCTGGACGCCAAAAGCTCCATGCAATTATACCAAAAATATATATTTATGAGATTGGCTTGTTGGATATACTATTAATAATAAAATTATTTTACTTTAGAGGATACGTACGTGAGGCTCAAATTATTTAAAACATTTAAGGTGTGATTATATTTTAGCTTAGAAACTTTAGTTCCATATTAAATTTCTGAACGCCAAACAAAGTGATTTTAGAGGAACAGTAATCGTTCTCGATTTCCAGAAAGGCATAAGAGACAAAATTTACTACGAGTCGTAAATACCCCTCCTATTTGATCAGTCTTGATGAAATTTTTGCTGTCATATTACGGGCATATACATACATCAAACATCCAATTTCAGGTTCATATTGTTTATCGTTTTTGAGCTAGTCTGTTCACACAGTAGTTCTCTAACCATTTTGCAGGACTTCGTTATTTGTACTCAGAAGACCACAGAAAGTGCATATCAATTGAAAACCGGAAGTCGAAATTCTTTCCTTTATTATATATATATATATATATATATATATATATATATAAAAATCTCCTGTCCCGATGTTTGTCGGAGGTAAAATCAGAAACTACTCAGCCGATTTTGATGAAATTTGGCTCATTGTATGCAGTTTTATCCAACTTAACGTTAAAGCTAATAAAGATATTCTTAGACATCAACTCAGTAAGCTGGATTGGGGGGGAATTGTTTTCTACTGCTGACATCAATGTCGCTCTTGAATTATTCTATAATAATTTATACAATGTTTTTTTGAATTCAGTCCCCAAAAGAAAGATAAAATATCGTCTTTACCCTTGTTGGTTTGACAAAGATATAATTAGAATGATAAAAATTAAGGAGTTTCACAGATTGCGTAGATCTAATAATAGTTGGCATGAGAATCAGTATCGATTCTTCAGAAATGTAGCTAATAAATTAATTAAGAAGAAGTACAATGATTATATTAATAAATGTCAAAGCTCTATAAAAACATCCTAAAACATTTTGGAATTTTTTGTCAGCTAAAAAAAAAGGTTTAAAAAAATTATCTGTAATGAAGTATAAAGGTAAGGAATTGATTGGAGGAAATGAAATAGTTTCAGGATTTGCAGAACATTTTAAGTCAGTTTATTCTACAAACAGATCAGGATACGATATCAAAAAAGTTTTGAAAAAGGGGAGTGAATTTAATGATTTTTTAGCATTAACCCCAGTTTCTCTTGAAGAAATAAATGAAAGTATAAACAATTTAAATAAATCTAAATCAGAAGGGCCAGATACGGAATTCCAGTATCAGTAATAAAAGAAAACCAGGAATTGCTTGTTATCCCTATTACATATCTAATTAATTTGTCAGTTAAAATAATGACTTTTCCAACATTGTGGAAAAGTGCAAGCATTACTCCTATCTTTAAAATGGGCGATGCGTCAGATGTTGTTAATTACAGACCTATTTTAATTTTGTCATCATTTTCAAAAATTTTTGAAAAGATTTTATTTAATAGAATTATGGTATATGCTAGGAAATATATTATAACTGAACAGCATGGATTTCTTCCAAGAAGATCAACCATAACTAACTTAATTTCTTTTACGGATTATTTATCATGATATCTTGGTAGCGGTAGTCAGGTAGATGTTATATATACTGATTTTGAGAAAGCTTTCGATAAAGTCGATCATGACGTCTTACTTATAAAGTTATATAACTTAGGACTTTCAATAGAATATGTTACATTAATTGTGTCTTATTTAAAAGATAGAACGCAGTATGTAAAGTTCAATGGATTTAACTCACAAAAATAAGTTGTTCCTTCAGGTGTTCCACACACAGGGTAGCAATCTTGGACCGCTTTCATTTTTAATTTTCATTAATGATGTAAATGAGGTATTTGAGAGGTGTAAGTTTCTACTCTTTGCCGATGATCTAAAGTTTTTCAGATGCACTAATCAAATTGGTGATATAAAGGATATTGAATGCGATTTAAGGAATTTGGTTAAATGGTGCAACACCAATGCGCTACAATTAAATGCAAATAAGTGTTGTGTTATGACATATTCAAGAAAAAAGGTAATATTGTTAAATGAATATAAAATTAATGGTGTTGCATTGAATAGAGTGAATGAAACACGCGATTTAGGAATATTATTCGATCAAGGCTTAACATTTTCCGGTCATTTGTCACTGGTCTATTTAAAATGCTCTTCATTATTGGGGTTTTTAAAAAGGAATTGTGGAGATTTTTCTGACCCAGCAACTCTTGTTTTGCTGTTTAATGCTATAGTAAGACCACACATTGAGTATGGATCTCTTATTTGGTATCCCAACACAAAAAAAGGTGTTAAAAAGTTAGAAAGAGTCCAAAAAATATTTTTAAGGTTTATGTATTATAAATTTTTCAAAGTATATCCAAATAGGAGAACTAAATATGAAAATTTAATGAAAATATTCAATATATCTCACAAGCTTAAGGATAGATGTTCAATACTTGAATTATTATATTTATGTAAGCTTGTAAAAGGTGACATAGATGATATATGGACATTAGGACGTCTAAACTTTAGAGTAAAAAGAGTCGCTAGCAGATTAGACCATGACTTCTATAACTCTATGGATAGTCCGGGGTATTTGAGTCCAATTACACGACTTACAAAGTTATGGGACACTTTAAACAAGGATTTAGACCACGATTTCTCTTATAACTTAAGTATGATTAAAAACATGTTAAGGAAACATTTTTCAATCTTGAAAAAATAATAACTCCAGTCTTATTTTTAGTAAATAAAAAAAACGCATTCAATAAGTGTATTATTATCTATGAGGGAGATGTTTGGAATTATAATTTAATTTTCTTGATTTTGTTTTTTATTTATTAATTTATCAGAAAGGTTACATGCTTTTAGTTAATCGACAAATGTAATTAAGTATTATTATGAGTAAGTATTAAATGTATATTTAGGGATCAATTATAAATGATTAATACTATAATTTGTGATGAAAGAGACACATTATAAGTCAATTGTTTTTGCTGAAACACAAAAAATTATGTTCATCTAGAAAATATCAGAGCTAATGACATTTTATTTTTTGTTTGTTTTAATTTTTTTTTTGTGTGTTATTTCATTTTATTTTATTTATTATTATTATTATTATTATTATTTATTTGTTTCTCATGTTACATGGTGTTACAATTATTGGGGACCAAAGTAGGTCAACCAAAAATTATGTAAATACATTTAAAAACTTCTAATCTATTTGATTGTCATAAATTTCCTGACTACTCTTGCAGTGCCCAACAATACTGACTCCTGCATTTTCACCATCATTCCAGATGGAAGGTCCAGCTCTTGCAATGAAGACAGGGTTTCTTCTGGTATCAAGCCGTTGCTTGATATTATCAAAGGTAGAATGCGGCTTTCCTTTAAGCCATAAAGCTTCTTCATTTCTTCCGCTAATTCTACGTATTTTCTCTTTTTTTTTTGTTACTACCTTATGTACATTATCGTCCGAAGGAACACCAATCTCTATTATCGACACCATTTTCCTTCCTTTGTCTAATATTAAAATATCAGGCCTATTGTTTTGTATAGTGTGATCCGTGATCATGGGATGATCCCAGAACATCTTGACGCTTTGCCTGGAAATGATTGGTTCTGGACGATCCTTATAATACGGGCAGTAGTAATCAATGAGCCCCATCTTCTCAGCTATGGCTTGATGCACTACCTTGGCTGCGTTGTTGTGCCTCTGCAAGTACTCCTTACCCGCAAGTATTCCACATCCCGAAGTGACGTGCTGTATTGACTCTGCTGTCTGTTTGCACAGTCTACATAAATCAGTGATATTCTCCCCACAAATATTTTTTCGGTACGCTCTTGTAGCTATCACCTGATCTTGGATGGCCAGCAAGAATCCCTCAGTTTCGGGAAATAAATGACCATTTATTAGCCATGTCAAAGATGCTTTAGTATTTATACCACTGCCTATTAATGAATGGTAAAAACGTCCATGTAGTGGTTTGTTTTTGCATTCCTCTTTTAAGGTAGCATAGTCTGAGTCATTGCTTGGATCTTCAGCATTTAGTAGATTTAGAGCGGTATAATCTGCATCCAGCGAAGCAATAGTTGATAGCATGTTAGAGTTTTGACATCTAATATAAGTACGAAGATTATTTTCTTGCTCCCGGCATAACCTTAACAGGCTCATCAGACCACGGCCTCCCATTTTCCTAGGAAGATATAACCTTGAAACCGAGGATTTGGGATGCATTTTTCTTGAAAGCACCATCTGAACTCTAACAAGACGATCTAACCTTTCGAGATCTGTTTTGGTCCATTTCAGTATACCAAATGAATAGGCTACTGCTGGCACTGCCCACGTATTCAATGCCTTAATGGTGTTTCTTCCATTTAAATGAGACTTCAGTACTACTTTAATTCTGTATACAAACTCATCTTCGAAGATTCTCTTCGAATTTCAGCAGTTGGTGCAGTCCCAGATATTTGTAAGAATCGGTTTCTCTCAACTGATTAAGAACATCATCTGAAAGTTCCATATTAGTTCCTTCTACGATCCTTCCTCTTTTTACATAGATGATGGCACATTTATCGATTCCTAAATCCATAAATGTTTTTACCGTTTTCAACAGAGCCTTCATTTCGTCTTCGTTCCTAGCGTAAAGCTTAAGATCATCCATATAAAACGAATGAGAGAGCTTTGTTTCTGAATTAAGTTGGTATCCCTTGCCTGTGTCTTTCAATAATTTGCTAATTGGATTGAGTGCCAAACAAAACCAAAGAGGACTAAGAGAGTCACCCTGAAAAATACCCCTCCTAATTGTTATGTATTGATTGATATCCTCTCCATTCCATGTTGGTGTGGAGATTGATATTTTCCAGAGTTGCATTAGCCTTTTCAACAAGTCAATTATTGCGGTGTCGATTTTATATATCTTCAAAACCTCCAAAAGCCAATCATGAGGGACTGAATCGAATGCTTTACGGTAGTCAATCCAAGAAAAAACAATATTGCGAGATTTTTTTGTTACTTGAGCGGTGACGAAGGAATCAATGATTAACCTAACATCAATATTTTAGTAAACAGTGTCAATAATCTAATATTTTTTTCTTAACCTGTCAACCATTGGTACAGTTACCCTATGTGTTATTTTCATACAAGCATGAAAACGGAGCATGATGAAGCTCGACAGTTGTGGATTATTAAACATTCGTAAAAAGTTGATTATTGGTCATCTCTTCTTCGTCTTTATCAAGAGCTCTTTACATCCTTTTGAACCTGTTTTATTACCAAGTTGCTCCACTGCCATAATGCTCTTTGCCTGAATATATTCAGTCAGCTTGTTTTTGAGAATAGCCGTTAGTAACTTATATACGCCGTTAAGACAAGTTATGGGTCTCAGATCCTGCGGTTCCAATTTTTCTCTATTTACCTTTTTTATTAAATAGGTAATGCCTGTGCAGAAATTCGGAGGAACGATTATCTCTTCTGATAATAATTTTTTATACCAAGAAGCAAGATGGCTATGTGTATTCGTAAAATATTTCAGCCAATAATTTTGAATTTTATCTGGTCCTGATGCTTTCCAATTTTTCATTAGTTTAATAGCCTTTGTTACATCATCCGCAGTAATACTGGTTGCTTCCATCGGTTGAAGGTCTATTACACTATTTCTAATCTTTTCCAGCCAGTATGCATCACTGTTATAACATTTTTCGTTTTCCCAAATACCTTTCCAGTAGTTTAACGTATTAGCAGGGTTTGGGTATATAACATTACTAGCTTTGGGGCCCGGCTTCGCTCAGGGAGTTGTGGAATAGGTAGATGAAACAATAACTTTAAAATTTAATAGTACAGAAAAATAGACCAAAATTAATCATGATTAAAACAAAATTTGTACCATCCTGAAACTTCAGCTTAGTATTAGTGGTAAGTTTCGAAACCTCAGAGTCTGCCCATATATGGTTTGGGTATAAGAGACCCCATTAATGCGGTTCTCTCAATGTGTTTTCTTCCCTTTTCTAGATTAGATAATAAGAATAATAGATAATGGGAATAATAGATAATAAGAAAAAATTTTTTGGCAGCAAATATGTCCTGGTATATACCATTTTTTATGGTTTCTATGTTCTGATTCCATTGAGACCATTCTCATGACGGTACCGCATCCTTATCAAGTTGAGTAACTTCTCCTTTTTCGAATTCGGTTGAAAATTTACGAACAGAACAGAACTATTAAACAGAAATATTATCTGAACACTTTATTTTCGGTATATATTCCATTAGGTTATATCTTTTAATCATATTATCTATAGGTTATCTATTTTATTCAGTGTTAGTTTTTATTCGCTCACTACACTAATAAGCAATTTTTCTTTTGTTGTAAATTTACTGTTATATTGTATACTGATTAAAGACAATGTTTCGACCCATTCTTTCCTCTTCTGTAAAACTTAATTCGCTTAGGAATGCAGTTGGTTTTGTTTATTTTTAATTTCACTTCATTGCAGAGATGTAATGACCTTATTGAAAAATAAAAAGGAAAAATAATTATTTATACATAATCTCGTGTAATTTAAAGAAAACAGCTGAAGCTAAAACCATAAAAAACCGAACTAATGAACGATAACCTTATGAATTGAGCTTAGCTAGCGCTCCTGGCTTCCAAATGTCGAACTAAATTTTTTCATTCATTAACTCGCATGGGCTTATTAGAGGGGCTAATTACATGTAGCGAGAGGCTTAAAATTACAGCCCTTGTCCTTTCAACATTACACACTTAAAATGAAAACTGAAACCTTCTTCATCGTTAGGGGCAATATGACAACATAACATTCTTGACAGTACCTGTAGTTGTTTTTGAGCCTTTTCGGCACGCACATTGTACACTTTGCTTTATAATATATATTGATTACAATTTTCTTTTATTATTATTATTATTTTATTTTATTTTATTATTATTTAGTTCTAAGGAAATTTGTAATTTGATTTAATATTGTTTACCACCTATAATTGGGCAATTTGTCTGTTGTCTGTGTTGTCTGCTGTTTGTCTGTGGAATTTTATATGTATAAATAAACTTAAAAGAAAGGTTTATTTTTATCTTGATTATTGATCCCAATTTTTCTTGGGATAAAAATATTGAATCCCAATATTTTCTAAAGTATAATGCTAGAGGGGTAAAATCCGACTTCCTCCTCCACGTGGCATCCCTTGGGAAACGCCTATCATATATAGGTAGGCTAACAGAAGCGGTACCGGGTCATGACGGTATAACCATAACAGAGTGCAGGAAATGGCACTCTGAGGGTAGATGGGACCCTAAGCCGTGGTGAAGGCAACCCGTCTAGGGGTAGGAGTCTCCGATATCAAGCTCCCTGGTCCTCCAGGTTGGGGGTGATGCTGTGGGCTAGCTACTTACTCATCGTAAAAAATCTTAAATGCTAAAAAACCCAACAATAAGCCTCGGAAAACAGACAGTCAACAACGGAAACGACATAATGCGTGGAAAAGGACAATTAATATTGGATGTTGGAACGTCCAAGGTATGGCGACCAAGCTAACCATTCTGCCAACTGAAATTAGGAAATTCGATATGGATATTATAGTTCTCTCAGAAACCAAGAAAAAAGGGAAAGGAACTGAGGAACTGGACAATTTTATTCACTTTTGGTCAGGCGACGAAAAACACGAAAGAGCCAAGTCCGGTGTATCTATCTTAGTAGAGAAAAAATATAAAAAGAATATCAGAGGTTGGGAAATGATAAATGAGCGCATAATCAGGCTTGATATTACATTATTTGCGAGGGATATTGTGATTATTGTCATCTATGGACCAACTAATGACCAAAATGACGAGATCAAAGATAAATTTTGGGATTTATTAAGAGAGACGATGGAAAAAATCCCCAAGCGAAAAGAAATTTTCCTACTTGGTGATGTTAATGCCAGAGTTGGAAGAGATAGGAACAGTAAGATAATTGGCAATTTCGGAGAAGCAGAACGGAGACAGATTCCTCCAACTCTGTGACCAGCTGGACCTTAAAATTATAAATACATTTTTTGAGCACAAAGACATTCACAAATTCACATGGCATAATGAAAGAAGGCATCTGAAATCCATAATCGATTATGCTGTCATTAGACAATGCAGTGCAATTAAAGTTAAAGATGTTAGAGTACATAGGGGTGCCGAATGTGGATCGGACCATTACTTACTGAAAGCTGTGTGCATATTTCCATCGGCTAAGAAAAACAATAATGTGGTTTGGAAACAGGATGGAGGATACAATCAATTAAAACAAGCACAGTTCCAAGTTGAATTACTGCAAGAAGATAGCTTAAAGCTATTATTTCAGCAGCGTGTTAAAGAATTCAAAGGTAACTGTGCCAAGGAAAT